>VXAD01007019.1:289484-402012 GCA_013399195.1 Dicrurus megarhynchus
CTGCCGGGGCCGGAGCCGCTGCCGGGGCTGGAGTTGCTGCCGGGGCCGGGGTTGCTGCCGGGGCCGCTGCCGGGGCTGGGGGCGCTGCCGGGGCCGTCGCTGTCTCCGTCTGCTCGGGTGCCCGCAGGCGTTTCATGAGCGTGGTCACTCGCACGGCTTTCTGCGGGGGAAAGGCGGGGGGGCGTGGGGCTGGCGGAGGGGCAGGGACTGGCAGCCCCACCAGGCTCATCGCCCCGTGGTGGGGGACAGGGCTCGGCTGAGAGGGGACACTGAGGCACGGCACACCCACACCCACCTTCCACTTGGCCCGGGCAAAGTTCTTCTCGATCTGGGCACAGACGCCATCCTTGATGTTCTTGTCAGAGGCGGCATTCCCAGAGATCCTGGGGAGGCAGGGAGGGGTGAGCAGCCCCCACCAGCCCCCCCGGCTCCCCATCTGACCCTGCCACTGCTCACCACTCATGGGAGATGGCCTCCTCCGCTGTGATCCTCTGGTCCTGCTCCACCTCCATCAGGCGTGTCACCAGCTCCTTAGCTGGGGGCACAGGGGGAGAAGTCAGTGCCGGTGGGGGACAACATGGGACCCCACGTAGCCCCCAGTGTGGGGCTCACCTGCCTGCGAGATGTCATCCCAGTATGGCGGGTCGAACTCATAGTCCCCAGCCAGGATTTTGCGGAAGAGGTTCTTGTCGTGGTTCTCATAGTCATCCTCGTCTGCTTCCTCGTAGAAAGGGGGGTTTCCCGAGAGGCTGGGGAATGTGGTGGGGGGCTCAGCCCGGCCCCAGCCCCAGCCCCGAGCCCTTGTAGCTACCCTGTCCCTCACCCCACACTCACAGGATGTACATGATGACGCCGATGGCCCAGCAGTCCACCGGCCGCCCGTACCGCTGCCGTCCCACCACCTCCGGAGCTGTGAGAGACAGAAGAGCAACCATCCCCCGGGGTCCCCAGCCCCGGGGCTCTTGGCCCTGGGGTGATGGCAAGCAGGAGGGACCCACTGGAAGCACCTAGGCACCCCCCCAGGGTGATGAGGAGTGGGAGAGGCCCGCTGGAAGCACCCAGGATCAGCCCCCAGGGTGATGGGGAATGGGAGGTGCAGCAGCAGGTAGTAAGAAGTGAATGGTAAGGAGTAGCAGGGACCTGCTGGGACCCAGCACTGCCCACCCCTGCATGCCCACCTGGCTGGCTCTCACCCACCCAGGTACTCAGGGGTGCCACAGGGCTCCTTAATGAGCCCGTTCTCCAGCTTGGCCAGGTGGAAGTCACTGATGACGATCTTGGAGTTCTTCAGGCGATTATAGTACACCAGGTTCTCCAGCTGCCGGCGCAGGGACTGTGAGTGCCAGGACGGGGGGCATGGCAGCACCCATGGGTGCTCCCACCCCCCTGCCACCCACCTTGAGGTTTCTGTGGACGATCTTGAGTGAGTGCAGGTAGGCAACAGCCTCCAGCACCTGCCGGATGACATTGCTGGTGTCTTTCTCCGAGTAGTAGCCCTGGTCCAGGATCCAGTCGAAGACCTCCCGGCCAGTGGCCCTGCAGACAGCGGCTCTGCCGAGACCCACCCACCCTGGTGGGGCCACCCCACACCCCCCTGCATCTCCCAGACTTACAGCTCCAGGAAGATGAAATACTCTTTGCGGGTGATGTAGACATCCACCAGCTGTAGGATGTTGGGGTGCTTCACCCTGCAGAGAGACAGGGGCATGGGTGGGAGTTCCCAGTTTGCAGAGAAGTACAGGGTCCCCTCCAGCCCCAGCACTCACATTTTGAGGATGATGATCTCGTTTTTAGCTGCCTTCCGCACTTTCCGCCCATCCCGCTTCAGAAACTTCTTGCAGGTGTACAACTTCCCTGTCGTCTTCTCCTTGGCCCGGAAGATTTCACAGAACTCCTCCCTGCAAGGGTACCCCCAGACATCACCCCCTTCCCGGGGACCACTGAGACTGGGGTGCTTGGGTGGTCCCTGGGCCCACCAGCATTCCCCCAGATCCCAGCAGTCAGGGGAGATGCTACAGAAGTGGAAGAAAGCTGTGGCTCAAAACCACTTTGGAGGGGAAGAAAAAAACAGCAGTGAGAAGCAACTGATATGGAAGAAGCAAATCGATAAGGAAGGGGGAAAATTTGCTGGTTAAAAAGTCCCGTCCTCAGGACAGTAGGGGTAAGACCCACTGCGAAGCCACTCGTGCCGAGGTGGAACAGCAGCACACCCGACATTAACATCAGCACAGCAGTCGGGGAGAAAGAAGGGGAGATGTGCTGGTAGCTGCAGCATTTCTGTTCTATTATTAATGGTGCTTGAGCCCATTGGCCAGGCTGGAGCTGCAGGGGAGCCCCCGGGGGGCACTCGGCACTGCTCCAGCAAAGCCGTTGGCTTTCCAATCCCCCTGGCTGCGCTGAAATCCTTGTGGCCACTGCCCTGGGTGGAGGGGAACAGTGACCTGTGGGCTTTGGGACAAGCTGCCCAGAGGATAGAGTAAAGATCTGAGAGCACCAAGGTCCCCACTGCCACTCAGTGTGACCCTGCCAGGCGTGACCTGTGGCCAAGCAGTTCTTTTGGAAGTTGATGGAAAAAATTCTGGTGCACATTTTGCGGTCAAGCTGCTCTCAATGGGTGTGAGGGCTTAAGTTTTTTGGAGTGCATCCTAACAGCAATAAAAGTTGGGGGAAGCAGCAGAGCTCCACTGCCCCCCAAGTAACATCTGCCTTTCCTTTACTGTAGCAGAGCCCTCCTGCTTCTCAAAGTGCTCAGGGGAGCCAGGATTGTGTGGAATTGCTGCAATCCCTGCAAATCTTGAGGGGAGGAGGGAGGGATACAGGGAGCTGCCCAGCTGCAGCCAGCAGCAGTGGGAAAGCTCACTGCCCTCCTCGGAGCTAGCTGTGAATATCCCCCATGCACCCAAGATCGAGAGGGACTAATTAGGGTACAGCCACCCCAAAATACACCCTGCAATCCCGGCCCAGCTGGGGACCAGCACCCCAAGAGCCCCCACAGGCAGTGTTGTGCCACTCCTCAGCACCCCAAGAACCCCACACAGGTGGCTGGGGTTCCCCAGGGCATTCGTGGGGCCGTGGAGGGACCAACTCACGTTTTGATGACCTGGCCCAGGTCATATCTGTCGGTCACCTCAGACGGCTGGTTATAATCTTTCTTGTCTCCCAGCGTCACGCAGCCAAACGGCATCGCAGGGCCCGGTGCTGGCAGGGCAGGGAGAGGCAGTGAGTGCCCCGGCACTGCCGGCCCCCCTGGAGCCACAGCAGACCCTCCCGAGCTGTGCTAATTAACGTGGAACCTGAGCACAGCGGCTGCTCGTGCTCTGCAGCTGCCGCAAGCCGCCATGTGCCCGGCCCCACCGATGTGCATCCATCCCCGTGGCATCCAGCCTCTCTGCCTGGGCTCAGGCCGCCAGCACAGCCACAAGCTGGCCCCTCTGGCCCCTGTTTGTGGATTATTAATGATTAATTAGCAGTCAGGGTCAGCACAATGCCTGAAGCACCCACTGGGGAGGCAAGCAGAGGTGAACGGATCCTTTCCTGTTTCTCAGCCCAGTTTTGCCCACGGTAACATTTCAGCAGATGGGGCCTCCCCAGGCAGAGCATTGTCACACGTTGTCACATGTGCAGTGGGTTACACCAGTCTCAGCTTCCCATCCCTAACCAGCCCTGACCGTGGCACCAGGCAGGTGGCACTGCAGCTTGGAGGTGCCAGTCCTCCTGCCACTGGCAGAGGTCAGGACACTTGGCACGCACCAGCTTCTCCAACCCTTTAGGAAGGATGTTTTGCCCCTTGCTTCCCTGTTGGGAACCCTTGAAAACCAGATCCTTCTGGGAAGCTTCCCAGAAAAAAAAAATTGGTCACATAAAGTGATTTTTTCCCTTTCCCACCGTGTTACCAGGAGGAAGTTTCAGCTGACATTATTTTTTGATGGCTCAGAAGATGACAGAGCTGCCTGGGGCCCCCCAGCCCTCTTGGATGGGCCTGAGCGGGACCTTGTGATGGGAAGCTGGCATGATGCTGGAGGCACCCATTGCCCAGTGCTAAAGCTCCCCAAACACCACGCTGTGCTGTGTGGGCCTGGCTGGGCCGTACCGGCAGCGCCTGGGGCCCGGTGGCGAGGGCTGCGGGCAGGATGGCTGCGGGATGCGGGATGCGGGAGCCGGCATCGCGGGTACCCAAGCGCCGAGCCTGTTGCTATGGCAATGGGAGCTGAAGATGCAGAAAGCGGCACATCCTTTGGAGGGGGCAGGGACGGGCAGCAACCCGGCAGCACCCAGCAGCACCCGACCCACCTGCGGGTGCACGGCCCCATCCCTGCTGTGAGGGCCCTGGGAGGAAGGTGTGCTGCCTGCAGCACCCAGGGCATGCACCTAAGCACTCCCTGGGGTGATTGACCCAAACCTGGGTGGGACGTGAGTGCCGTGAGCCAGGGAATGGGGGAATACTCCTTCCTGCCTCCATCCTTTGGGGTTGACCTGCCTCCGGTGCCTGCTGGAGCAACGCCCAAAGGATGGGTGCTCCCAGCTCACAAGGCACCCAGGCATCATCCTGCCAGGAAAGGCTGCACCAGGTAAGAGCACCTGCTCCCGTCCTGCTCAGCGTGCACGAAGTCCCAAAAGAGAAGCAGAGCACCTATGGGACACCACTGCTTGTGCCCCAGATTGGGTGAGGCTTTCCAGCCTACACTTGACTCATCCCAGCAGTTTTCCCGGCAAACGTGCCCTGCCTGGCACCCCTGCGTCCCCATGCCACACAACACCGGCTCTGCCGTGCCACTATACCTGGCCAAGGGGAATGAGGGCTGTCCTGGCAGCTGCTGGTGTGGCGGTGGGCTCAGCGCCACAGACCATCAGGGGTAGGGCTGGCCTGCGGGCGGGCAGGCAGGCTGCCAGCACTGGCGGCATGGTGCCAGGATTAGCCGGGAAGGGGACCCGGGTGGGATGATATATTGGGATTTTACTGCTGTCTCTGGGAGCGCTCAGCTAATCTGCGCTCATAAAATTAGTTTCCGTTGGTTTAGTGGGGACCCATCCTGCCAGGGCTGAGCATTGCCACCCTCCCCTGCCCCAGGCTGGCTTTGGGGGGGCTCAGCACACCTGGGGTACCCTGCAAGGGAGGCTGGCACCCAGCCCAACATCGGGGTCAGCACCCGCACCCCACAGGTGAGAGCACCCCCACCGGGGCAGGGGCACCCAGGCAAGAGGTGGGCGAAGGGATGAGTGCTCCCTCCCCGGGGTGCCAGGGGGAAGGCTCGGTGCTGCGCTGGCACCCGCACGCAGCCAGCACCCCCCTCCAAGTGTCTAATTTGGGAGCAGAAGCAACAGCGGGTGTAAGACAATAGCGGGGAAGTGGGTGGCCGGGTGGGGATGGCACGGAGGGATGACGCAGCCGTGCAGCCCTCGCCAGCGGGGCCCCCCAACCCCCCGACCCCCAGCTCTGCCCCACGGTGTGAGGTGCCACAGGCTGGTATTTCATCTCCAGCCCCGCTTCCACCTGCAGCTGCCCTGGACATGTCCGTGGGGGGTTCCCTCCTGCCATCCCGCCCCCACGTCCCGGGGGAAGGATGTGCCGCGGAGAGGCAGAAAACGCAGCCGGGCTAAGACGGACCGAAATATTGCTAGTGCAGGCAGCGGGCAGGCAGCGGGAGGCGGAGGGGAGGCGGAGGGGCCGGCCGGCCCAGCGCTGCCCGCGGAGCTCCCGGGCTGGGGCTGAGACAGGGCTGGGGAAGTCCCACCGCCCCCGGCCCGGGGCGTGCGGAGGGACAGCCCGGGCCGCGCACCGCAGGGAGGTCTGCGTTTGGCCGGCTCGGAGCGCTGCGGCAGCGGGAAGGGAGCGGACTGCGGGAGAGAGAGGTGCGGGGTCCGGGAAAGGATGCTCGGCGGCGGGGGCACGGGGAGAGGCTCCCCGGCAGCATCCCCTGCCGCGGTGCCGGCCCGGTTCTCCGGGCTCCGCGCAGAGACGGGGGCGGCACCGGGGCAGCAGCGGCCCGGGGGAGCGAGCGGGGAGGTGCGGGAGGAGCCGGGCTCCGGCAGCTCGCCGTGCCCGCGGCACCCGTCGGGGCTTGGGGTCTGGGGGACGCGGGATGCCGGCGGGGGCAGTGCGGCGGCGGGCAGCCGTCGGGGCGCGNCCAGCCGAGCCGTCGGTCCGTCGCGGCGCGGCCCCGCGCGCCCGGCGCGGCAAGTTGGGGGGGCGGGACCGTGGGGCCACGCCCCCCTGCACGCCCCGCCCCGCCCCTGACGTCACCGCCAAACTTCGCGCCCCGCCCGTGGGGTCGGGTCACGCGTGGCGCCGGCACCGACCGGCACCCACCGGCACCGACCGGCACCGCGGGTGCCCGGGGCACTGCCACCGAGCTGGGACATCGCCACGCCCTGGGCAGCGGGGCCCCCATGGGACCAGAGACCCCGTGGGACCCCACGCTGTACCCTCTGGGGTGAGCCGGGATCCCCTGGGCTGTGCCATGGCCACTGGCCCGGGATGGGATGGAGTGGGATGGGACGGGGCGGGATGGGATGGGACGGGATGGGAGCAGGATTTTAGCAAAGCTGAACGTGGCCTCAGCATCACAGGTGTCTGTCCCCTGAGGGCACTGAAAGGTGCCATGAGGACACGGGTAGACAGATGTTCCTGCTTCTGTGCCATCATCCAGTGGGAACCAGGCATCTTCTCCTCCAGCAGCAGGACCAAAGGCTCTGTTCACTTCCCCATGACAGGGTTTGTCCTTGCCCCACAGCTTGGGGCAAGGAGTAAGAAAGGGACAAGAAATCGGCCACCCTGATTCTCTTACCTCTGCCCACAGCCCAGGTACGGGACCCAGCCTGGGGTGGGCAGCACGGCTCCCAGGGCACAGCAGGGCACCAGCCCCTTCCCCAGCCACCTCGCCCCCCGCTCCTCACGCAGTGCAGCCACGTGTGCGGAGCCTCCCTAGAGGCTGCATGCCACACGCTGGCATTTGCGGCCCATATGGTGCCGCTTCCGAACTGCACCCCCACTTCCCTCCCCTCCCGCCCCTGCACCCACCAAACCCCAGCTCCCCAAACCTCCTGACTCCTGCTGTCCTCAGCTGCCACAGGGATCTGGCCATCCACTCCCGGGACCCACAGTTCCCCCCACCCATGGATGGGGGACACCAGGGTCCCAAAGCCAGCATCTCCCATCTGCTCACAGGAGACCAGCCAGCACCCCAAGGCAGAGCCAGCTGGGGTACCCCCGGCACCCATCCCCTGTGTGGCACTGAGCCCCACGAGCCCCGGGCCTACCACAACCCCTGCTGGGTAATTAAGGGTGTGTGAGAGCAGGGGGAATTTGCAGGGCACTGTAGTTTGAGCTTCTAATCAAGAGTTTAATCATACCGGCTGGCAGCAGCGCGCCACGGTTATTAATCTCTGCACCTCGCGGGGACCTGGAGCGTAAGTCATAATTACCCGGCAGGCATCCGTGTGGCTCGGGGCTGCCCGGTGGTGGCTTGCAGCACGAGGGATGTGATGGCACTTCTCCCTTGTCCCTTGGCCCCGGCTCGTGCCTGTCACCTCCTGGCACCAGCCTCCTGCCCGTGGCAGAACTGCCACAGGGTCCCATCGCTGTGCTCTGGTCCCCTCCTGGTCCTGACTCTGCTTCAGATCTTGGTCCGCTCCATGTCCTGTTTTGGGGTGATGGCTTTGCTGAGCCCAATGGCATTTGTCCTTGCAGTGCCGTGTCCCACTGCCTCATGCACCCACACCCCTCCCACTACACCCCAGAGCTGGGTGGGGGGTGGCATAGCTGGTCTGGGGTGATTTTTCCTATGAAACCTCTGGAGAGAGCAAGCCTGGGATGCCCGAGGTGGGGCTGCCAGGGCTGGGGGCACCTGGCTGTACACCTCTGCCTCAGGTGGGGGACACGGGGTGGGGGACACCTGGACATACCCCCCTGCTTCAGTTGGGGGACATCTGGCTGTATTCCCCTGCCCCAGGAGGGTGAGGGGGATGCAGGGCCAGCCCCGATGGTGCTGGGGGGTGCAGCGGGGGGGTGCTCAGCATATTTCTGGGGTGCAGTGGGGTGCAGTGGGGTGTGTGTCCGGTGTGTCTGTGTTGGGGTGCAGTGGGGTGCAGCGGGGGGTGTTCAGCGTGTCCGTGACTCAAGCACCACGCGGCACCGCATCCCTGCGTGCTTGCCATCGCCATGGCAACCGCCAGGCAATCAGCGATAATTGCGCACGTCGGCCCGGCAACGGGGCCAAATAAACCCCATCCCTCTTTTCGGGGGGCCGGCGGGGAGCAAGGGGGAGAGAAAAAGAGGCGGTGCAGCTGCTGATCGCCACCCCTGGCCCTTTACTGGGATGAACAGCAGTGGGGGTGCACAGTGGCAGGGCTGCCCTCCCCATAGGTGGCCCGTGGCACCCATGTGCCCTGGAAGGCGTCAAGGGACACGGCCAGGGAGACATCCAGCTCGGCCACCAGGCATGGTGTCCCCCACAGTGCCACAGCTCTGCCAGCCCATCCCAGTTGGTGACCACACCGTGGATGAGGACAGGGTTACCCCACACCTGGCTGGGCACCACTGACCGTGGCTGCTTGTCCCTGGCCAGCCTGCTCCTGATATGGCCTGTCCCTGTGTAGATGACAGCACACAAAGCCTTGTACCTCTCCACTGGCTTGGTCCCTGTCACATCCAGGGCTGGCTCTTGTCCCTGGAGCCCTGATGGGGAAAGGGGACTTGTTTTCCACAGTGTACTCCTGCACCACAGTGATGACATGGCATCAGGGTTTGATTCCCCTTCCCACTGAAAGAGCTTTGGGGGTCCCCTGGATCTCCATGTGGCAGTAGCTGCAGCCATAGGGACCAGGCAACAGTTCAGGGAGAGAACTGTCCCCAAGAGAGAGAACTGGCCGCCAGGGAGAGGACCAGGACCAGGACCAGGACCAGGACCAGGACTGGAGCATGGCTGGCACTGGTCCTGAATGAGTGCTGGGAGGCGGCAAGCCTCCCCAGCTGAGGGCAGGTGCTGTCTCGGGGGCAGAGAAAGGCAAAAAGTACGTGCCTTATAACCTGGAGTGCTTCGGGGTAAAGCTTCCTGGAGGACAGCAGAGCTCCCCAGGTGCCAGCAAAGCTCCTCTGGGGGTCACCAGATATCCCCAGGGACCAGCAGAGATTTCCAGAGACCACCAAAGCTTCCCAAGGGCCACCGAAGCTTCTCAGAGACCAGCAGAGATCCTCAGGGGCTGCCAAAGCTTCCCGGGGGCCCCTGAAGCTCCCCAAGTACCGCCAAAGCTCTCCAGGGGCCAGCAGAGCTCTCTGAGGGCCAGCAGAGCCTCAGGTGGCTGCAGGGGTGCCCCGGGCTGTGCAGGTGCCCCCAGTTTCAGGTTCCAGAGCCAGGCGGGGAGAGCAGAGGGACGGGGCTGGCTGCCGAGGCCGGGGTGCGGGCAGCAGGGGCTGGGGGTGCCGGGGTGCAGCCCCCCCGCCGCTCCCAGGCATCATTAGCAAAACTTGCCGGTTGCTAAAAATGGCACGTCGGTGCCGCGGCGGCTGCTCTTCACGCCCGCTCCCCAGCACCGGCAGCCGCTAAAAACAGCTCGGCGCTGCCTGCTGCCTCCTGCCACCTCTCACCGGGACGGCTGGCACCGGCGACCACCGCCTCACCCAAACGCTGATTTAGCACAATTTTACCCGTCCCCAGTTCAGCCCCGCACCCCGCTGCCTGCACCCGCTTTGCCACGAGGAGCCCAACCCCGCTGCCGAGGTGCCGGTGCGGCATCACCGGCAAACGCCGTGGCAGCACATCCCCGGGCGATGCCGGTGGCGGGACCGTGCCCGGCTCTGCCCGTGCACCCGCAGCCCCGCGTGCGGCCACTCATGTTTTATAGATGGCTCCGATTTTAATAATTAATCCCTGCTAACGACAGCACTTTCCCCAAATAAAACATTTAAAGTGCTGCGTGTGCACGGCGCGTTGCCGGGATGGGACGCCGGCTGCTCTGCCGCAGCCGTGGCGGGTGGGCACGGCACGAGGTGGCTTGGCACAACTTTGGCACAGCGTGGCACGGCCCGGCACGGCCTCACCTGCCCACAGTTCAGCCCGGTGCTCCACCAACCATGCCCAGCCGCACAGCACCTCAGGGTGCCGCCACCCAGTGCCCGCCTGTGGGTGCCCAGGTAGCACCTCTAAGACACCCCCCAGCTGGGGCAGGGGTGCCGGGTGCCATGCAAGGTGCCATCCTGAGAGGTCACCTGCCTGTCCCTGGTGCCATGGCAGTGGGCACAGCGCCAGCACCAGTCCCAGCTACCAGCGTCGGGCAGCATCGGACAGGGGTGGGCACATGCCAGCCCTTGGCATGGAAGTCTGGGTGCTCTCTCCTCACCTCCCGCAGCGTAATTAGGGCAGGATAAATGCGGATTAGCATGAAATCTGTCATCTCTGCAAGCACATTCGTGGGGGGAGGGGGGCAGCCTAAAGCAGGGGCCGCCCTCACGCACGTCACCGTAACCACACCAGACTCGTCAGCTAACGAGCAGTTCACTGTGCCACCCCACCGCCGGCACGGACAGCCCTGCTCCCACCGGGTACCCTGCTCCCACTGGGTGCTCCCAAGCTGTCACTGGACAGCAGGCCTGGCACATATCTGCCACCCAGCCACAGCCCTGGGCACCCACTCTGCTTTGTGTCGAGGAGGGCAATACCCAGGGTGCCCGTCTGTCCATGCATCCATCCATTCATCCCTCCCTGCATCCACTGACCCATGCGCCCATCCATCCATCCATCCATGCATCTACCCATCCCTGCATCAGTGCATCCCATCAGCTGCTGGTGCCCCAGTCAGCCACCCCGGCTGCCCCCAGGTGCAGCATCCCCCAGTACCAGTGCCCAGCACCCCCCAGCACCTCCCATTTCTGATCCAGCCCTAATACCACGCAGTGCTGGGCCCTTCCCGTTGCCACAGCAACTCGGCAGCGAGCCGAAATGGTGCTGCTTGGCCTCGCACGTGCAAGGGCAGCACCCACACTGGAGGTCACGGGCACCCCAAAACCTGAGCCAGGGGAGCAGAGCAGTCGCATCGTGGGGAAACTGAGGCACGGTGCTGGCAGCTGCCCTGACAGTGGGATGCTGGGACCCGGCTGCACTAAAAATACCCTCGGGCGCCCGGTGGCGGAGCCGTGCAGGTGCGAGGTGCCGGTGGAGACGGACAGCTTGGCTGATGGGAGCTGACGCGGCCCCGGGCTCCGGCGCTGCTTAATGAGCAGCCGAGGAGGTTTTATTTAAAGCCAGTGTTGGTGGCAGGGCCCGTGTGGCTGAACATGGAGCAGGAGCAGTGCTGCCCACAGCCACGGATCGTGTGTGTTTCAGCATCCCCTGTCCATCCTGGGCTTGCCCTGAGCATCCCCTTCCCATCCATCCATCCATCCATCCATCCATCCATCCATCCATCCCAGAGCCTGCCCTTGCCCCCTGCCCCGAACTCTGCACCTGCACCCAGGGGAGTGATGCCCATCACTGCTCCCCTCCTCTTCTCCAGTGTCTTGTTCTAGGTGATTTTTGCCCCAAAACTGGGGCAGAAGAGACCTCTTGATCAGGACGAGTTCCTTGCAAATGTGACATCTGCCACCACTTCCATCAAAAGGAACAAAGAAAGCATATGGCAGAGAGCATCACAGGCTCATGTCCATCTCTGGGCATGCCCTGAGGCACGAGCTGCACTGTTCTCTGCACAGGCAGTACTGAAGCAATAAAGGTGTCATTAAGTGAAGCTGGTAATGACTCTTGGTCACCAGACAGCAGCCCCAAGCCTGGAGCAGTGTGACCCACTGGACCCTGTGCAGGCAGGCAGGGTGGGGAGCAGGAGGTGGGCTGGGTGCCATCGTGTCCTCACTGTGATCCCATGTCCTGGGCACTGTGGTCCCACGGGCACCTCAATGTCAGGGACACTGTAATCCCATGCCCTGGGCTCCCAGACCCCATGGCTGGGCAACCATGACCCCAAGAGCATCCTGATCTGATGCCTGGGCACCTATCATCCCAGGAGCATTATGATCCCATGGTCACCACAATTCCATGCCCCAAGCATCCATCATGCCATGATCCCAGGGGCAGCATGGCCCATGGACTGCAGGGGCATCATCACCCCATGCTCAGGAGCTTGGTGCTCCCCACATGCCTTGTGCCCCACAGCCACCCTGGCCACGGGCTGGATATGGCTGGGAGGAGGACTTTTAGGAAAACCTCCCTGACATGTCAAGGTCAGAGGGTCATGGTGGGACACAGGGTGCAGAGTGGTTCCCCAGCGTGGCAGGCACTGGGGGACGGTTCCAGGGTGGCCACAGCAGCACTGCTGTGCAGGTGCCCTCCTGTCACTGGCACAGCAATGGTGGGTGCCCCCTCATCAGTGCCTCCCACAAGGTGGGAGTGGGTGGGCAGACACTTCACCCATGCAGGCGCACAGGGGTGCTGCCAATCTGGGGCATGGCCCCCTCAAAGACACAAGTCCAGCCAGGGAAAAAAATATAATTAGGTTTTAATGAGTGATTTGAGCAGCCAAGAGGCTGGAAACTCCATGGGAGCTCTGGGAATGCCAGGCCACCCAACAGCACCCACTGGGGCTGAGCCTGGGGCCCTACAGCACCCATCCACTGTGGGACTGAACCCCAGACCCCAGAGCACAGACTCATCACTGTGGGGCTGAGCCCCACACCACCCAGCCAGCGCAGGACTGAGCCCCCAGCATCCTGTGGTGTGGGACCAATCCTGGGGAGCAGACAGCAGGGTCTGGGTGCGAGCCATGGGAGAGCACTCCACGGCACCCAGCTGCCTCCCAGCACCCACCCCAGAGGGAGGGTGCCCCATAGCATCCACCTGCATGCTGCATCCCTCCTTGGGGGAGTGTGCCTACAGTATATGGGGGTCTGGAAGCCCCCGTGGTGCAGGGAATCCCATCAGCACATGGAGGTGTCATCCTCCTCCTCCTCTTCCTTCTCTTCTTCCTCCTCCTCATTATCTTTATCCTCATCCTCGCTATCAGGCAGCTGCCCCGGGGGGGCAGGAGGAAAGGGGGGACCCCAGTCCAGGTTGATGTAGGTGACAGCCAGGTTGACATAGTGCTCACCGTCCAGCGTGGCTAGGACACGCTTCAGCTCACCCACCAGCCCGGTGAAGGACGGTCTGTCCTCGGGTGCTGGTGCCCAGCAGCTCAGCATCACCCCATACCTGCAGCGACACCCCAGTCAGCGCTGGCAGCCCCCCGGGACAGCCCCCTGCCACCCTGCCCAGCCCCAGCTGCACTCACAGGGTGTCGGGGCAGTGGGAGGGCTGTGGCAGGCGTCTCCCCTGCAGCAGGTAGCGGGCCATGTCGTAGGGGTCCACCCCGGCGTACGGCGATGCCCCACGCGTCAGCAGCTCCCACATGAGCACCCCGAAGGACCACTGCCGAGCAGAGAGCTGCTGTGGGCACACAGGTGGGATGGGGATGGGGGACGGGGAGGGGGGTCATGCCTACCACATCAGACTTTGTGGTGAATTTTTGGGTCTGGAGGCTCTCCAGTGCCATCCACTTGACGGGCAGCTTGGCGTGGCGGTGCTGCTGGATGCTGTAGTACTCCTTGCCAAACACGTCCCGTGCCAGCCCAAAGTCAGCCACTTTCACCGTCAGCGTCTCATCCAGCCTATGGGACACCAGGTTGAGGTGGGGACTCCTGGGCACCCCCAGACCCACGCACTCACCCTGTGGCAGAGGTCTGAAGGGCACAGCCACACTCACATGCAGTTCCTGGCTGCCAGGTCCCGATGCACAAACTTCTTCTGGGCCAGGTACTCCATGCCCAGAGCCACCTGCAGCCCGAAGCCGATGAGCTCCTTCACTGTGGGGCTCTGTGAGATGGGAGCAGTGAGCAGGGAGACCTTGGCACCCATCACCCCCCACCCTCCGGGGTACCCCCTACCCGCTCCTGGGTGCGGATGAACTGGCGCAGGTCCCCGTGGCGCATATAGGGCAGGATGACAAGGGGCAGCCCGTGGCGGGGCAGGCACACCCCCAGCAGCGAGAGCACCTGGGGGTGGTGGAAGCTCTTCATGAGGATGCCCTCACGCAGGAACTCCTCCACCTCCTCCAGGTCAGTGATACCTGCGGAGAGCTGAGCTGTGGGCATTCTGCTGCCGTGCCGTGGGAGTGCACATGGGAGGGCAAGCTACTCACGGTGCAGGGACTTGACAGCGCAGTGGAGGTCCCCCAGCAGTGGGTCCATGTAGGTGCCATGGTAGACGCTACCAAAGTGCCCTGCAGGGACCGGTGGCACAAAGCTGGCACCACGCACATTGGGCAGGTGATGCCACGGCCAAATTGGGGTGCAGAGTCACCTTTGCCGATGACCTGGTGGCGGTGAGTGACAAGCCGCTCTTCGGGGATGAGGATGTCCTTCACTTCCTCCAGCAGCTCTGGCCGCAGATCCTCCAGGCAGTAGGATGTGGCCCTGAGCAGGGGCATGGGGGATCCGCCACCTGCTGCACCAGCACCGGTGCTGGCGTTGGCACCGGCACTGATGACTCGTGCGTGGGGCCCCACGGGGCCAGGAGTGCCTGCTGTGTTCAGCACTGCCGGGACAGGCAGAGGCGGGGTGAGGGCTGGCAGCACCCAGCGCCCCGCCACCCACCAGTGACACCCACTTACCCAGCACCTCTCTGTAGTCGACGCCGGGACGCTGGGTGGTGACAGGGGGGTCGCTGCGGCCGGGCTGTGCCAGCAGCTCCAGGTTCTCCGTACCTGCAGGCAGCAGTGGGGTGGGTAGGGGTGGCGTGGCAGGGGTCTGGGGGGCATCACGGTGCCTGGCGAGCACGGCACTCACCCCGCCTCTTCCTCCAGCGCCAGCGGAACACCACAGCAGCCAGGATGCAGCAGAGCAGGAAGGTGATGCCAGCGCCCAGGGCCAGGCTGGCGGCCAGGTCCAGCGAGGTGGGGGCGGACAGCACCCAGCCCAGCGCCTCACAGTCTCCGTTGAAACAGACCTGGAGGAGCAGGGGCTCAGCAGGTATAGGGTGGGGGGGCCCGGGGTGGGTGGTCGCCTACCCGGGGGGTTCCTACCTCCACGGGGGCCCCAGCGGGGGGCAGGTGCAGCTCTTGGGGCAGGCGGCACGTCACCTCGTTCTTCAGGACGTTGGGGTGACAGTCCCGGCCCCCCACCGTCATGGTGATGTTCATGCAGGTGGCCACGGCATCCAGCCCCAGTTGCTGCCCGGACAGAGCACCGTGAGCTTGGGGGTCGTGGCAGTGGGACCCCCTACTCTGGCTCACCCCACTGCCCCACGTACCTGCGCCTCGATCTTATCACTGCCGGGCTTGAGGCGGACGCGCCCGCCCTCCTGCTTCCAGGGGAAGACCTTGGGCCGGGAGTAGTAGCGGAGGCGGAACAGCCAGCGGCCCTCGGCGCCGTCCAGCAGCACGCTCAGGTTCCCCAGCACCACCTCCCCCTTGCTCTCGAAGGGGAAGGCTGGACTGTGGCACAGCAGCCGCTCCGGTGCCAGCGGCTCCTCACACTCCTGTGGGCAGGGAGATGCTGANCACCGGCTTCAAAGCGGATCTTGGCGCGATACACAGAGTCCAGGTGGGTGCCGATGACGGTGACCAGCGAGTCCCTAGGGTGGGCAGGGATCAGGTTCCCTGGGGTGCACATGGTTCCCAGGGTGCCTGCAATTCCCAGCACATCATCCAGCCCAGCCAGGGCAGGGGGAGTCCAGGGCTGTCCCCTCACCCAGGGGAGGGGAGCCCACGCACTCACGCATAGCTGCAGCTGGGGGCGATGGTGGATACCGTGGGGTCAGGGCGGTACTGGAAGGGCACGGGGGCCCGGAACTCCTCCCCGTCGATCCACAGGGCTACCCAGGCTGCGCCCAAGCCACCAGCAGCGGGAGTCATGCACTGGATTGTCCCATTGCCCTGCCTGGAGACACGGCAGCCGTGGCTGGGGGGACAGCAGGACTGCAGGGGCTCCCCGTGGCCGTGCTGTGCTGGGGACCCCGCTGTGCCATGCTGGGGGCAGGGCAGGGGCATACCTGGGCTGCCCAGTCAGGGCACACTTGGAACCACTGACCATCACCCGCCAGCTGCTCCCCGCCGAGAGGTGGCTGCCGTGGAGTGAGAGGTGGGTGCCACCCGCCCGGGGGCCAAACGGGGGGTGCAGGGCACTGATGTGGGGCTCCTGAGCAGAGATGGGGTCAGAGCGGTGGGTGAGTGAGCCAAGCCCCCCCGACCCTGCCAGGGGCCCTGCCAGTGTGGAACCATACCACGAAGACGAAGCCGCCGAGGGTGGCGGAGCCGTAGACACGGAAGCCGGAGGGTCTGGTGGGTTCCTTCACAGTGAGCACCACGTCGGCCGGGCCCCCCACTGCTGCCGGCCCCTCCGGCTCCAGCTCGCACACCAGCACATCCACGAACTCCTTGCGGCGCGAGGTGGGCAGGGGTCTGCAGGACAGTGAGGAGGGATCAGCCCCGGGCCGGGGAGCAGCCCCAGACCCCTCTCTGCTGCTGCTCCCTCCCAGCACCGCTGCACACCTGTAGCTCTCGCTCTCCTCCGGCAGCACGGTGCAGCCTCGCCGTCCCACTGTCACCTGGTAGACAGCAGGGGGGCTGTGGCTGGGATCGGGGTCCGAGTGGGAGCGGAATGTCATTCCACAGAGTGTCACCCGTGTCCGACCCCGCAGTGGGGCACTCCGGGGATGGAACTGTGGGAGAAGCACCTGTGTCACCCTAAGCCCCCAAAGTCCAGTGACTGTTGCAAGTCCAGAAATCCCTTTCTCTGAGGGACACAACACCCATCCCAGGAACGGGGTCCCACCACATGCCACCCCATTTGCCACGCCCCTCCCCATCCGAGAGCTTGTGAGGTGTGAGGAGCAGGGGGACGGCAGCGCAGACCTACGTCGGTGAGGACGGGTGGGCAGCTGTCCCGGACCCAGGGGCCGGCGCACTCGTGGCGGCGCCTGCACCCATCCCCACACCAGCCGCAGCCCGTGAAGCGCTCATTTCGCACGCAGCGCTGGCACGTGGAGAAGTGGCGGCAGCCAGGGCCAGTGACGTTCAGGAGCCACACCTGGGGGATGGAGAGTGGAGGTGAGGGGGGCACATGGAGCTCCGTGCCCGCCCCATGCCCCTCAGATCCCCCACTCACCTTGGTGCCAGCAGTGAAGAACAGCGAGTGGTTTTGCAGCCCCATGGCACCTCGCACCGGTCCCGGCTCTCCCAGGGAGAAGTTGGACAAGGTCAGGAGGTAGGAGCTGGAGCGCTGGAGCACCATCTGCAGCAGGGCAGAGCAGGGGGCTGAGCAAACCCCCCCAGCCTGCCAGGACCTTCCACCCCACCCGACCCCCCATCCCACCTGGAAAATGCGTCCTTCTGCTGTGCCCAGGTGGGCCACAGTGATGTCTCCCATGGCAGTGACGAAGATGGAGGTGAGGAGGACACCTGTCAGCTGCCCGTTGAACAGGTCCACTTTGTGGGAAGCGGCGGGGATGAGGGTGGGCTGATCCCAGCAGCTGGTGTTGACCACCAGTGCTGAGAGGTTTACCTGTGGCCAAACATGGGGTGAGTGACTTGAAGCTGGCCCTGGCATCCTGACTCTCACACCCTCACAGGTAGGCACCCGCTTGAGCTGTGAGATATTTTGGGGCAGCACCAGATTGCTTAAGTTCCCCTCCAGACTGGGAAAATTCTGGGGAAAAAACCACATCAGCAGGCCCTCCCGCAGTCCCCACGTGGCGTCAGATCCTGCCCTCCCCTCCCACCCCATCTGGATATAGTTATTCGTGCTGGCACCACAGGATGCACACTCCAACCCCAGTCCTCCCCGACCCCTGGAGCTAGGCGAGGGGCTGGGGTTGAAGAGGGACACCAGGAGCCATGGCGTCCCCACTGGACACCCCCAATGCACAGGGCTGGGGTCCCCTCTGGGTTTCCCCTGCTGCAGTGTGAGTCAGCAGCAGTGAGCTGTCTGCTCCGTGCAGGAAGAGGAGGGGATTTGGCTGCACCTTGCCCTGCGCCTGGCTGAGAACACCAAAACTCGTGTCATTTGCTGCGACGAGGGGGCCCTGCCGGGGTGCCCACCCATCTGCATCCTGGCCGTGCCGGGGCTTGTACCTGGGACACGGTGTTCCTGCCCCGCGGCTGCGGCAGACGAGGAGCCCCGGTGACTAATTGCACTTCCGCCTGCGGTTTATTTGCCCGGAGAAGGCGGTGGCCGGGCCGGGGGTACACGGCAGGAGCAGCCAGCACCTCACACATGCAGTCCGCGAAGCACCCGGGCCCTGCGGCTTTCCCACCCCCTCACACATAAACAAGCTGGAGAGGGTGGCTGGGGTCCAGGGACAGTGACCACGGGGGGCCGGAGCCGAGGCTCCCGGGGAGGCCACAGCAGGAGAAGGATTGGCCCAATGCAGGACATGCGGCAGTGTGGCCGTGTGCCGGCACATGCGCCAGCGAGGTGGGGGGCTCAACAGGATCCCCGCCCGCACCCGGCATCCTCGGTGCAGCCGGGGCTGCCGGAACACAGCAGTGTGGTGGGTGGCTGCTGGGCTGACTCACACCTGGGTGATGCCGCTCTCCCCCTGCCCTACCCCACCCCACTCCACCCCACCATCCATCCTGCTCTAGCAGTGTTTCCCGGCATCCTGAACCCACTTTCCCACATCCCAGCCAACCCCCAGGGTCCCCGGGCTGGATGTGGCGCAGGGTGGAAGCACTCACATTGTGTGGGCAGTACTCCAGCGGCTGGAAGAAACTGAGTCCCCGCAGCAGTGGCTGGTGCCCGGTGCCGCAGCACTTGTCCATGCCCTCCTGCATGGCCTGATTGAGGAGGCGGAGGGGGAAGGCGCAGACGGCCGAGTTCTCCCGTGGCACTCGGCTCTCCGGCCGGCTCTCGGCGAAGGCACCGAAGAGCACCGTGTCGGTGCTGTTGATGCCGAGGTCGCGGGCCAGGCGTGCACCAGGGCGGGCAGCATGGGCTGCCTGCAGCACATTGTAGGCGATGTCCCTCTCAGCGACCTCCTCGCTGCTGCGCCGGCGCCGGAACTTGGACTCAAAGCGGCAGTCGAGGACGAGCTCGCGGTAGCGGCGGAGGTCGCGCTCGTGGGCGCTGAGCCGTGCCAGGCGCGTGTGGAACACTGTTGATCCCGGCCGTTCCGGCTGCACCATCAGGAAGTAGACGTACTCCCCGTCAGCAAAGGAGTGCACGTAGTGGATGGTGTAGTTGTTGCGGTATTGCGGCAGCACCGTCAGCCACTGGAAGTCATCTGAAAAGCCGTCCAAGGTGCCCTTCAGCCGTCGGACGGACACCGACTGTGGGCTGTACCGTGCCGCCACGCTGCTGTTGATGGTGGAGCCGAGGTAGAAGAAGGAGGCGTAGGAGGTGGCCACCACAGTGGCACTGGTCCCCAGTGGGCTGACCACACAGTCAGGGCAGAACGCAGGGCTGTTGCCCATGGCTGAGTACAGGCAGTGCGTGGCTGTGATGGCCACCTTACCGTCCTGCACCTCCAGCTGGTGCTGATAGCACAGCCCATGCCGTGACGTGCCACAGCTGTACAGCCACGGCTCCAGCGGGTCCAGCAGCAACAGGACATTGTCTGTGTCCTCAGGGCCATCTGTGGTGGCTGGGCACAGGTGACAGATCTCACACTTGGCACTGCCCACTGGGCCGGTGATAAGGACGGAGAGCAGGCGCAGCTCGGGGCTGACCAACAGGATGCGGTTGCGGACGGCCACAAAGACAGCGACTCGGCCGTCGGAGTTGGTGAAGACAGCAACATTCTGGATGGGGCTGCCAGCATCGAGGCTGGGCAGCGTGTAGGGGATGGAGAAGTTCCTGGTGGAGCTGTAAGGGATGCGGGGGCACTGCCAGGCGCCGGCACCCAGCGGGGCCAGGGCGAGCAGCAGCCAGAGGCACACACGGCACAACAGGCCCATGCTGTGCAGTGCCACTGGTGTAGGGTTATCGATGATGCTCAGCACCCTGCAGGCTCAGAACATATGGAGGATGGGCCACCATTGCATCTGCCAAAATAAAAAAGGAAGGGTTTTACCTGCTTATTTTAGGTGAGGACCCTGGGCACAACCACAGCCGGGTGTCAATTGGGGGTGCCAGGGTTCCCAGGGGCCAGATGACGATGGGTACTGCCAAGGGAGGATCAGTCACACCAAACCTCTTCCGAAATACCATGAGTAGGAGGTGATGCCAAGCTGCCTGTGGCAGAAGGACAAATCCTGCCTTCTGCCACCTACAGACGCTGCCTGTCACCCTGGGGCATCTCTGCCCTGCAATGACCCCTTCCGGGGACTAGGATAGGGACCCTGCCAGCCCCCGGGACAGCAACAGGGACTGGGGATCCCTGCGGGACCAGGACAAGGCCCCCGCCAGCCTCCCCGGACTTGGACCCCGAACTACCTCCGGCCTCCATCCCCGATCCCGCCGCAGCTCACCGGGTCCGGGATCTCCACCGGGTCCGGCTGCCCGCCCCCATCCCTCCGGTCCGGTCCGGTCCGATCCGAGCGGGGCGCTCACCTGGGCGCTGCTGTGCCGTGCCGTGCCGTGCCGTGCCGGGACAGGGCGGAGCGGAGCGGGGCCGGGACGGAGCAGGCGAGGCGGGACGGGACGGGACAGGGCGGAACGCGGTGGGCGGGTCCTGCCCCCGGGGTTCTCCGAGGGCCGGCACCGGCACACGCAGCCCGGGGGAACGGGTGTGCTCGGGGGAACACGGAGATCGGGGTACCCGGAGGGTCGCTGGGCACCCTCGGGGGGACAGGCACGGCTGGGCACGGTGCCCAAGAGGCGCACGGGTGGGAGTCGGGGCCGCTGATCGGGACACGGGTGCGGGGCTGGCACAGTGCCTCGGGTGCCCGCTGCCGGTCCGGATGGCCGTCGGGGGATCCCCGCGGCTGGGAGGTGGCTGCCAACAGCATCCCTGGGTGCGAGTGAGGTCCTGCATGTTGGTACCCCTTGGCAACCCCCAGCCCCGCTGCCACAGGGGCGGCTGACACCCCGACACATGGACTGGAAATTGCCGCTTCCCCAAAGTTCCCGCGGTGGCACCGCGCTTGCTGCTCGCTTCCAGGCCAACAGGGCAGCCTTGGCGGGTGCGGCAGGCTCAGCACCGGAGTTCCCAGCTGGGAGAAAAGCGCAGGGCTGGGGCAACCACAGCTTTGCGAGGGCAGCTGTGAGGGTTATTTCTGTTGTGCTCGTTCTGTGTCTCATGTCCCTTTTCTCCCTGGCTGCCCGCAGTGGCAGGAGGTGCCAGCACCTCTGGGAGGGACTGCTGTTCGTAGGGATGCGGGAAGATCCTTTACATCCCGATCCATACATGGATTTGCCCTCCAAGTGCCCTGCTGCCCTGGGACGCTGGGTCCATGTATCCCAGCTTTGCACATGGACTTTTTCTCCAGGTGAGCAGGGCGCTGGGGACTTTAGTCCCAGGAGAGGCTGAGCCTGCCGAAAATGCCCTGTGCCTGCCGCCTGGCCAGCCCCGGCCCTCCCAGGCTCCCGCCCCGTGTTGTGCAAGGCCCGGCAGTTCCGCTGGCCCCGGGCCTTACCCAACAGCTCCTTCCTCCGGCTGCGCCTCTGCTCGGTTTCGACATGAGCTGGCCGCGGCCAGCTCAGCCCGGGGATTTTGCCGCTCCCAGTCTTCAGCCAGCGCCTCCTCCTGCCAGCACAACCCCGGCGGCCTCGCACCACTCCCTGGCAGCTTTCCTGGCTCCCAGCAGATTCCCGGGGCTGGACTGCACCGTACGGAGACTTGGAACTAACTTCCCCTCAAGCTTGGTCATCCCCCCCCTCCAGTGGACATACAGAAATCGACAAGACTGAACTTAGGGTCCAGATAATGTTTATGAGCAAAGACAAACGATTACACTCTGGCAGGAGCATAAATACAGGAGCAGATCCCTGTGCTAGCCCTGCCGGATCCTTCGCAGCTCCCTCTGTGCCGGGGTGCCACCCTGATGGCTCTGCCCCTCCTCCAACACCTATTTCAGCACTACTCAGACAGCCCAAAAACATGGAGTTGGGCCGTTCACAGGTGTTCAGCCCCACACCAGTGCCCGGGGTGGTCAGGGAGGTGCAGAAAGCTCAGCGTAGCTGGCTCGAGGGGCTGGGTTTGGGGGACAGGTGCTCCCGTGCCAAAGGGAAAACCCTGCATGGGCTGGGGAGCACCACGGCCCTATACCAGGGGCATCTCCAAGGAGATGTGCTTGAGCTGCCCCTTTAGGGTCCACTACCCACAGCCAGAACCATGAGCCCACAAGCACCCTGGTGAACACCTCGGCACCTTGGCTCTCTGGAGCTGCTCTGTGTCCCTGTGGTGAGGTGGGCAGGACTCTGCTGTCCCAGCTGGGGCAGGCTGACCCATCCTGCCTGCCAGCATCCCCAGGGACAGACATCCTTTTCACAGCCACAGTGGGAAGGGTCCAGGCTCATACAGATGCCAAGGGGGCAAACCTGCTCTGGGACTGCAGAGGCTCCCTGGCACTTGGGGGGTCCAGCTTCCCCAGGGCAGGAGAGGAGCAGTGTGTGACCCAGGCCAGCCCTGTCCCCTGCCTGGGCGGTGTCACCCGCCATCTGCGGGCACAGCAACATAGGGGTCCCCTCAGTGCTGCCACATCCCCCCTGGGGACCCCCACCCTTGGCACAGCCACAGGATGTCAGAGAAGGGAGGTGCCAGCCACAGGCAGCAGGACCCAGAGCCTCTGCTACCCTCCAGTAACCTGGGCTACCGGCAGCCCCACTCCAGGACCCCCACAACAAGGGATGGAGCTGGGGACTGCAGAGGAAGAGAAGCCCCCCAGCTGGGGCACTCCCTGCAGCTGAAAGGAAGTCCTGCTCATCCCCTTCCCTTTCCCTGTGCACCCCATCTCTAACACCCAGGTTGGACAGTCCCACGGGTGGGGTTTCCCTGTGCTCTGGGGTCCCTCCATGCCCTCTCCCCTGGACACATGGCCTGGGAATCCCTGGGAATGGGCTCCCCAGCACAGCGGGGGCTCTCCCAGCTGGCTCCATGCCCTGGGTGATGCCCATCAGTATGTCTGGGGCGTGAGGATGAAGAGTCGGTCTTCCTCCTTGCGGATCCACTTCATGAGCTTGTTGACAGCATTGATGGCGCCGGCCTTGGTTCCCAGGGGACTGTAGCATACATAGAGCTCAAAGGCATTGGTTACCTGGGAGAAGGAACAGGACACATGCTGGCAACAGGACCGTGCCCCACTTGGGGCTGGCACTCCATCTTCCCTCCATGGGCTACCAGGAATGGGCACAGGGGCTCGAGTGCAGGGACATGAAGTGGCAGTGGGGTACCCTAAATGGGTGGCATCTGGTTTGCTCAGAAGTGGGAGAACCAAACCCTGGGGTTTGCCCCCAGAGTGGGTTTTCTCCACAGCACTGAGTTCATGACAGCACAAGGCACAGCCCTTGGTGCTGGAATTCACCAGCTCCCACTGCCACCCCTGCATGTCCCTCCCTCACACAGGGGCAGGCTCACCCCCTAAACGATCATCCACAGGCTGGGGTCCTCCCTGGGGACCACGGAGCTGGTGCTGTGTAGTGTCACCCCCTTTCCCCACCACACAGGACCAGAGAAGACAGGCTCACCAAACCCCACCAACGGCCTTACCCATGCCAGGAGGTTCTCACGGGGGCCCGTGAAGTAGATGTTCTTCAGGGGCCGTGAAGAGTTGTGGGCCCGACTGTGCAGGTACTGGTACAGCCCCAAGAGCCTCTCCTTCTCCTCCTCCTGCACGTAGGGAGCCTCAATCTCGGGGCTGCAGGAACACAGCACCCCATTAACCCCCTGGAGAAGGGGCTTGGCCCATGCCACATGCCACGGCCTTGGCCCAGCAGTTCCCTGGGGCCTCACCTGGTGAAGAGCCCGGAGCTCTTGGACTTGTAGATGAAGTGCCGGAGGTCGGGGATGCCCACCTGGGCGACGCTGTAGAAGGGGGTGCGCAGGGCCTCCTGCAGAGCGTGGTGCACCCCCCGCCGCCGCAGGCGCTCCTGGAAGCGCCGCTTGCAGTCGGACACGGTGAAGAAGTCCTCACGGTCAGTGGAGACCAGCAGCAGGCACAGGTCCATCTCCTGCTCCAGGTAGGAGATGTGGGCGTGGAAGAAACCGCTGGAGTTGAACTTAGGGAGGCAAATGGGAGTCCAGGCTTCGCCCTCCCGGAAGGAGGAAGAAGAACTGATGAGGTTGAAGAGCAGATGGAGGTCAATAGGGTGAAGGAACTGATCCTTCTTCCTCACGAGAGACACCAGCTGGTTCCCAGACAGCAGAATGGAGAAGACCAGGCTCTTGGCCTTGGCCTGCTGCAGGCTGCTGCTGACAGCGTCCCGGACACTGGCGGCCAGGGGCAGGCAGCGCACGGCGCCCATCAGGAAGCTGGGGTCGTGGGCCATGAGGTCCAGCAGGTTGTCGGTGATGCGCTCGGAGCCGGCCAGGAGCCGGCGCAGGTCATAGTTCTGCTTCTGCTGGAAGATGTGGTTGAGCTGGGTCCAGGTGAGCAGGCTCAGGATCTGGTAGTAGATGTAGAGCAGCTCATGGGCAATCTCCTGCTCCGACTGCCGGGTGCGTGCCACTGCCACCAGCACCAGCGGGCTCCTCCGCACGAAGACCACCTTGTAGCCATCTGCTTGGGAGGGAGTCCCCGGGGGGCCAGGGACAGACCTGTGAGCCTGGCTCCCCGGGGCTACAGGCAGGCTGCAGCCTCTCCCCCCAGCAACCCATCTGCCCCTGGGGACAGCAAACATCGCCCATGGCGGCAGGCACGTGGATGGGCAGGCTGTGACCCCCCCATCCCATTCCCCCCCAGGGCAGTACCTGCATGGATGGACCGGATGGCGTTTTTCTCGGCCTCCAGGAAGGACACCAGGGCCATCATGACACCCATGGTGCTGGACAGGGCCTCCTCGGAGCCGTAGCGGGAGTACACGGGCTTGCCTGCCTCGCTCAGCACAAAGACGTGCTTCCGGTGCATGCGCCAGGCGTCCATGGTCATGTCCTCCTCCTCCTTCCCCGACAGCACTGAGTCGCGGCGCGTGGTCTGCGGGGACGGCTCCAGCTTCCCCTCCTTGCCCGGCCTCATCTCCTCCTCCAGGTCGAGGGCCATGCCCGTGAGCTGTGTGCTCAGCTCGCTGAAGTCCTTGCTGATCTGCTCCATGCTGCTCTGCTCAGCCGGCTCCCCCCGCCTCCTCTCTGGGCTCCGCGCAGCGGCCGCCCCGTCCTCAGGACTGGTCAGGTCCTCGTAGGAGCGGGTGTGCACGAACATGGCTCCCTCCTGGCCCGCCCCTGGGAACAACGGGCCATGCAGCATCTGTCCTTGTGTCCCCCATGCTGGTGGAAGGATGCAAAGGGGACCTGTCTCCTCTCCCCATCCCACAGCACCTCGCGGGTGCAGGTCCTGCTGGTGGGGAGTCATCAGTGGGCCCATCTCCCCCTGCCCACAGGGTTGTGGAGGTCCCAGCCCGCACGAGGAGCTGCTCTTCTCCCCCTCACTCACCCCCTTGGTGAGCTGTGCTCCATACCTGGCTCTGTGCCCTGCGCCAGCCCTGGCGTGGGGCTCTCGGACCGCTCTGCGTGCTGCCCATCTCCTGGCGCCAAGGACCCATTGGGCACTTCCCAGCTTTTCTTCTTGTGGACATCTGCAGCCATTCCTCGGGGCAGGACCTGCGTGTGACCCACAGTGTCACCCCTGTGTCCTCTTTCAAAGTGGGCCCTGAAATGCTGTGTTCTCCAGCAGGGCCAGGCCAGCACCCGCAGCCCAATCCTGCTGGCTCAGCAGGCAGCACCGAGCCCTGGTGAGATGTCAGGAAAGCCTCTCTAATCCAGCAGGATTTCCTCTCTCACGCAGCCCCAGCTCTTTCCAGTCCCCTGGCCCCGGCACCTTTCATCCAGGCTTGGCCCCGATTTCCCTCGTGAAAGCCGCTCGACTCCCTGTGCCGCGTCCCGGCAGCAAGGGGGAAGGGACACAGCCCTGGATGGGGCTCGTCCCACACACCTGAGATCCCAGAGGCCTCGTGTTTGCAAAGGGAGGGGTTTATGACCCTCCTTGGCCTGGGTTAGGTGGCTGCAATGGGACGAGGCTGGTGACACTCCTCCTGAGCTGGCAGAGATGGCGTCACCTCGGGAGCTGGCTGCCCTCTCTAGCAGAGGCCATGCCTCCAGCCCGCTCCTTCCTCCCTTCCCTGGGGGAATACCAGCCCAAAAGTGAGCACAAGCAAAAGCAACAGGACGCAGGCAGGCTGGCAAGCTAGGAGCTTGTGCCTCTGAACCCAGTTGCTAGGGAAGCTCATGGAGCCTGGGCTCTGCCCCGTGCCCTGGGATGCCTTCTGCTCCCAAACCCAATCCCAACTAACACCGCATCTGGGGGAGCCAGACCCCCCCCAAAGTTCTGTGACAGCCCTGAAGGGTACCAGGGAGTGGATCAGGGCCCTGTCCTTACCTGGGGGAGCTCATGCAGCCCCCCCAAAACTGTGACAGCTCTGGAGGGTGTTGGGGAACTGCTCAAAGCTCCGTCCTCCCCTGGGGGAGCGAGATCCTCCCCCCACAAAATCCTGTGACAGCTCTGGAGAGTACTGGGGAACAGATAAGGGCTCTGTCCTCATCTGGGGGAGCCTGTGACAGCTCTGAAGTGTGGCGGGGAGCTGACTGGGATCCCGTCCTCAGCTGGGCGAACCAGACACCCCACTAAAATCCCACTAAAATGACAGCCCTGGAGGACGCCGGGGAGTGGATCAGGGCCCCATCCTCACCTTTCCTCCCCACCCTGCTGACCTTCCCGTGGGCGAGGCTCACCTCAGGACGCCCACCCCGGCCCAGCACGGACACACCCGGACCCTTCCCCCTTCAGCGCTGAGGTGTCACCGCTCCTGCATGCCCGACACGACCCAGGCCCGGGACCCCCGCTAAGGACAACGCGCAGGGACCCACCTCCGCGGCTCCTCCCGGGGCCGCCCTGCAGCCCCCTGGGAACGGCCTAGGCGGGTCGGAGAAGGGCACGGAGNCCCCGGTCCCGGCCCCGACCGCGGAGACACCCCCGCCATCGCGGCGACCCGCTGCGGGGCATCATGGGAGTTGTAGGCGGTGCGCTCCGGGGGGTATCATGGGAGTTGTAGTCTGTGAGTATCAATGCCACGACCGAGAGGGGGCGGCAGGGATGGGGCTACAGAGACTACAATTCCCAGCAATCCCTGCGTGCCCGCGGGGAGGAGGGAGCCGGAAGTTCCAGGTTCTCGCCGTGGCGGCCCTGGGGCCTGTGCGAGGCGGGAGCGGCGGAGCAGGAGGAGGAAGAGGAGGAGGAGGTGATGAGGGTCTCCCGGGAGATAAAGGGGATCGCTTGGGATAAAGGGGATCTCGCTCAGTGGGGTGAGAGGGGCGAGGAGTGTCCTGAGGGGCTCCGGGGGTGGGCTTGTCCGGGCTGAGGAGGGGAGGCTGCGGAGTCCATGAGGATGGGGGGGGGTGTCTGTTTTGGGGTCACCGTGGGGCGGGAATAGAGTGAAGCTGCGGTCGGCCCGGCTGCGGGGCGTGAGGCAGCAGGTCCTGGTGCTGTGGGCCCGCAGCTGCGTGCTGTGGGCTCGGTGTCTTCATCAGGACCCCACGCCCCAGTGGCATGTGGGTTGTGGGGTTGGGAAGCTCGGCCCTTGGATCAGGATACGATATCCCACTTGGTAGTGTTGGGGCCTGCCACGTCTATCATTGGCAGCAGTTGTGGTGTTTACTGGGTATCTCAGTGGTGTTCTGAGGCCCTGATCAAGATTAGGGCCTTTTTTGCACCGTGTCATATGTGTGTCCATCTCGGAATGCTTGTGACCAAAGTGGGCTGGATTCATACTGGGATGCAGAGGGATCTAGTGGGAGCTGTGTGTTAGTGGATGTAATCTCAAGTGATGGGCTAAATGGGATTTTGGGCTGTAAGTAAAGGCTTAGGTGGAGGCAGGATGTGGTCTGGCTCTGGTGGAGGCCAGATAAGGCAGTGGTCAGGAACGGCTGGGAGTGATGACAGTGACCTCCCGTGCTCTGTTTTTTAAAACAATTGGCACCACGAGAGGCTGGTGTTGCTGCTGCTGTGTGGTGTTACTTTCAGAAATGCTGCTGAAGGTGGAATCCACTTTCCTGTACCAGCAGGGTGTTGATGGTGTGAGAGTCTTTCCCAACACTCCCTCGCTGGGAACGCGCTTGTGAAGTCCTTGGAGACAAGCAAGGTCAGGACAGTAATGGGGTGGAGTGTGTGTTAGAAATGCACCTAATTGTCTCTAATACATGTGTTTAGAAGCATCATACAGATGAAAAGCACACACATCCCCCTTTTTTAAATTAAAATCCTCCAGCCTGACACCCATGAGAGCCAAAATTGTTCCCTCTCGCTTCACTTTCACATGTCAGTGCCGTGCTTTTGATATTTCTTCTGAATTAGGGATCTCCACCTTTAACATTGGATATAATTGGCTTTCTTGGCTACTTGCAGTTTCTGTAGCTTGGGGAAGTGTTTTTTCTTGTATGTCCTGCAGTACTTGAGTTTCACAGAGGCCTTTTCCTTTCTTCAGCCTTACAAAAACTTCACTGGGTACAGAAAGTTGTTCCACAGCAAACTGCTTCCTCTGTTCTCATGTGTAGTTCTGTGTTTGATTTCCTCGTGCTCTATAAATACCAAGTCTTGGCAAAATCTGTTTGGAGAGAAGCTGTGAATATCAGAGTATTTTTCTGAAAATATCACCCAGTCTGTCACCAATTACCCTTCTCTCCCCCATATTTGGAAAAAAGGTGTGAAGTTGGATGTAAATTGGTGAGGAGATGCTCAAGGGCTGTGCTGGCATTTCCTGCTCTGCCCCTTGACAGATGTCTTTATTTAGTCCTGAAGAAGACCAGTTGCTTAGTCTGGCTCAGCTGCACAATTCCCATGATCAAAGCCATTATTTTACCATAGCAGGATATAAACTGGAATAAGAGATCCAAGAGTTTGCTGTCAGGCTTGGCACATGCAGTTTGGGAAGTGGAGTCAGGAACCTCCCCAGAGTTGTCTGGGGAAGCACTGGGAAGGGCAGGGGCATGGTCCTGAGGAAGTCCTTGGGTGTAATTGCCAGGGAGCATTCAGAGTCTCTCCTGGGAGGACTGTGTGACCAGCAGTCATTGGAGGAATTGAAACCACAACAGAGCTTCCCCTAGTTGTGCCTTCTGTATCTTCAGTGGAGCTGAGGTTTTGCCACCAGGAAGCAGAGCCAGCTGGGATAGGAGCAGGGAAAGATGATGCCTATCTGCCCTCCTGAATGTTCAGGGTAATTGTAACAGCTCATTATTGTCCTAAAGAGCTGTGGGTCTGGGCTCTGCGAGTGACTGGACTGTTTCCATCTCCTCAAACACATGGTTGTGACCAGAGTATGACAAAACTAATGGATGCACAGTTCCAAGCACGCAGGTGGATTTTTGCCATGATTTGCTGTTGGCCTGGGGTGTCTTTGGCAAACAGCCTCACTCACACTGACCTGTCTCCCAGCATTTACCTGTGAGCTGGAGGTGGGAGCTGAGCTGGCAGGTACCTGCCCGTGGCAGAAGGATGAATCCTCACGGTGTCTCATCACGGTGTGCTTTTTTTGGAGCAGTTGTAGCAGGGTGTACCTTCAGGAGATCTTGGCGTCAGTGGAAGGCTAAGTCAGGCTAAGACCCTTCTGTCCCTGTCCTGCAGTTTGCTGTCACCTTGGTTTGTGGGGTTGTGTGGTAAAGCGTATCACTGAAGTGACCTGGGTTAAATATAACTCTCTTCTGCGGGTCATCCGTGGTGCAGACCCAGAAAAGCACAAGCTGGCACAACTTACACCTGGTGCTTTGCCAAAGGCAGAGGCGGGGAGCAAGTCAGGCTGAGTGGGGGCTGTCGGAGGCAGTGTTGCTCCCTGTGTCATTGAACCATGACCTCACGCTCCCGGAGGTTGCTGCATGGCTCAGTGGATCTGTGCCGGGCCTGGTAGCTGTCCAGTGGCATTTTTTTCCCTGTCTAATAATTTGAATATTATGTCTAAACAGTTCCCAGCTGGCAAGGGATTTTATTTTGGCGTTGGTAAGGTTGTTGACTTAAGGAGAACTGGAGTGGGGGAGGGAAATCAAGAAGGGAAGAGCAAAAAACGCCAGGTCTGCGGGCTGCAAAAGATCGCGGATGAAAGGACTGGCTGACGACAGGAACCATCTCCCTTTGCCTGCCCTTGCTGTGAAGGGGTGTGATCTTGGTTCTCTTAGATTCACGTTCTAGAAAGATGGAGGAAATCCTTGGGACCAGGGCAGTTATTTGTCGAGAGCCGTGTAAAATGTAAGCAGAGTGGTACTCTCGGGCTTGAGTGGCCAAGTGAATGAACCTGTTTGGTTTGGAAGCTACATTGGGGTGGATGGATCAGCAGTGGTTGCACAGGTTGCCTTCCTCAGCCTCTACGTGCTTGGTTTCTGAGTCTGCCAGAACCTGCTGTCCCTGGCTCCCACCTGAGCCTTCCCTGGCGGGCGGTGGACCCTGGCAAGAGCATGGGCTCTCTCTTGGCACGGCAGCTCCCTCAGCTCCTTGGCACAGACAGCTGCCAGCAGCAGCATCCGGAATCGCTCCCTGGTGTAAGGTCTGTCATAACCCGCTCTGTCGACCTGCCTCCGGTATGGCAGCGCTGACCTTTGGAAGGGAGAACAAACAGGACTTTGTGTGCCTTTCCTTGACAAGAGCTGCTCCAACCAGGCCTGGCAGTGACTGTCTGTACTGTCCTCTGTCCCCTGAACCACTGGAGTTAAATAATCCCGCTTTGGAGCAGCGTGTGAGCCCCAGGTCTCCCAGCCTTGGTCTGGTGACATGGCAGCCCTCCTGCACCACTGCAGCTGGATTGGCCAGAGGAGGTTTGAGGCCATCAGGTTGCCATCTCCCTCAGTTTTCTCCATGCTCTGCTGCAGCCTTTTTTTCTCTTTTTCTTTTTTTTTTTTTTGGCAAGACGGAAGTACTTCCTATTTCAAGTCCTGGCTTTGGTTATCGCCAGGAAATCCTCACCTTCTCCGCTGGTGGGAGGAAGTGGATGAAATTTTAGATTTCTGTTGAGGCAAGTGTTACTTGCGTCACTCCGCTTGATGAGGGCAGCGTTGCAGAACAGTGCCTGTCATGATTTATTGGCAAAACCTCCTCTGTTATCTACATACTTCTGAGGGCAGAGTATCCATGGTAGACCAAGAGTGGTGATTGTTTCCTTGAACAGCAAGGAGCTTTTGGCAAAAATAGTTTGGATTAAACATTAATTGCAAACTGTTGTTCGGCAGCGGTCCTTGTTGTTTATAGATGGCGGCGTTCTCACATTTCTAGCTGCACCCTGAATAGTGTCAGACAGCACAGTATGTTGGAAAGCTCTATGTTAATCAAAGCAGATACCAAATTGTTTGCCCACCATATTGACAGTTCGATTTCAGGAGTCATTTGACGCTTACAAATTTGAACGTGGAGAAATGCAACACTTGAATTCATTCATGCCTGAGTGTGGTCTTGTATATCTGTGGATCCTGATCAGATGTTACACGTACCCCTTCTAACCACTAATGTTCTCATGTCATATGTGTTCTTTGCCTTGTGGCTTATCATCATGTTATTTATTCAACAGGTTGTGCTGTCTGGGTGTTGTTAGAGTGAATTAACCATTTCTGGAAGCCTACCAGACAAGATCAAAATGTGGGGAGACCATCGACAAGGCAACAGAATGGGGTCTTTTCGGTAAGCACTTGAATGTACAGTTTGTTTCAGGAACATTCTTAAATACAATAAGCCATGGGAACTCTCTGTTTACTGTTTTGGTAGAAGTTGTGAGGTCTCTATGGAGCTAGTTGTGATTGCCAAAGGACAGACAAGTTCATAGATGGTTTTGGCATGTCTTTGAAGTTTTTAATCTAGTTTCTAAGCAACAGCTGCTTTTAATATTTCTAGTCCTTCTCCACACCACCTTTTCTAGTGATACTTAGTTTAGCTGTTGTGAGCTAAGGTGATGTGCTGTATGGCTTTTGGTGTTGATTGCTGTGAACACCCGTAAGAGAAAAAAATTAGTTCAGAAGTACTGGCACATTCATTGCACACATGATTTTATGAAAACTTGGAGAGTTTAATTCTTTCCATGAGGTTAATAAGTCCATATATCATAGAATCACAGAACAGTTTGATTGGAAGGGACCTTAAAGACCATCTTGTCCCAGCCCCCTGCTATGGGCAGGGACACCTTTCACTATCCCAGGTTGCTGCAAGCCCCATCCAACCTGGCCTTGAACCCTTCCAGAGATGGGGCATCCACAGCTTCTCTGGGCAACCTGTGCCAGGGCCTCACCATCCTCACAGGGAAGAATTTATTCCTGATATCTAATCTAAACCCACTCTCTTTCAGTCTAAACCAATTTCCCATTGTCCTACTACTACATGCACTTCCAAAAAGCCTATATCCCCATACACTCCTTCATAAGACATTTTTGAATGTCACTGCAACTGTTGTAAAGATTAATGTGCAGCTGACCTGCACAGCACAATATTTTTATTAATTTGTGTTCCTCTGGTTGTTACTGGGACCTGTGTTTTCAAGAGAGCTCTGGGTATAAAAATGAAGCCACCAAAATCTAGAATTTTCCTTTGTTGTGCATAATTCTTTTGTCCTTTGCTCATGTGTGCACCTCAGTTCCTTGAAAATCAGTGTGATAAAGGTACTGTTCATGGCATACCTTAGGTTCTGCCATAAGAATACTTCAAATAATTGTCTACTGTAATGTGTTGAGAAAGCTGATGAAAATCAGTATCCTCCAGAACAAGTAGTAACAGTGTTGATGAGGGAGTGATTGTGTCTTGTGATGATATCAGTAGTGCTGTTGTGATGATTTTTAAGTGGATTTTATTGGCATCATTCTTTAATGTATTGGGTGGGGAATGCTGACCTTGGTCCAAGTTTTAATTGGTATTTTACATGGTGGTGAAATGGATCATGTACCTTAGGAAATCTGTGTATGCTTTGATTAATCTTGGTGAGTGATTCTCTAGTGAAACTCAGAGTACAACATGGCTTGCTAAGGAAATGTCCACTGCTTTGGGTAGCATTTGATGTTATTTTAAAATGTGCTGATACTGTATTATTATGTTTTTTTAAAAATGTATTGGAGCCTTGCTTAGATTAAAAATTAGATCGTTCCATCTCAAAAAAAAAGAAAAAGCCCCATTGGATTTTGAAAAACTGCCTTAAGAGGAAACTTCTTCCTGAGTGTTTTTATGGAGATACTGGGAGAGCTCATAGCCTTAGTCTTGTGAACTCGGTGTGAGACAGTCTGGAGGCACAAGCCCAGGGATATCTTGGATGTTGATTGTTGGCATAGTCCTGTGAGGCACCCTCAGTGTCCGAACTGATGGCTTTCAGAATTTGCCAGTTTGGACTCCAGCACAAGGAAGCATAAATGAGTCTTTGTAGCATGTCAATAAAGCCTGTTTGGTAACCTCTGCTTTCACGTGCCTCAGGATGGTGTGTTAAGTTAGCTGTTTCCATACTGCCCGGAGAGCTTAAGCTCCTGGGTTCCTCACAGGTGTGTGCTGGTGATGCTAACGAACCAACACACCAGCTGCTGGCACCTCGGACAGCTGCAGAGCTGTGTGCAGTGCAGGACTATGTGGATTGCTACCATCATTAACCCATTAATATTGCAGGTATTCCCTGTTGAGTGCTTCTGGAAATTGTGCTGAAATGGGAGCACCCAAGTTTACTTTCTCACATCTGTCGTATGCTGCCTCATCTTAAACTGCCAAACATCAATATCTTCTGCGGATCTTAGACTGTTACACAGCTCTATAAAAGTTTAGAGAAGAATGTGCTGCTGTGTAGATTTCAGACTCTTAAGCACGTTATGAATAATACTGTCTTTATTTCTACAGTGGGAGCCAAGAAGACAGGTTTGCTCCCGGGTGGAACAGGGAATATCCTCCTTCCCTTGATAGTCTTGGTCAAGAAAGACACTCTGGCAACTTCTCTGGCAGAAAATCACTTCCTTTTGATATCCAGGCACTCTCAGGCCTCCTCAATCCTCAGTTTGCCAACAGAGAGGAACCTTCTTTCAGCTATGGAGCTAGAGATGGACCACGTAGTGACTTCAGAGGTGGGGAGGGGCACCATGATTTCAGGGGCAGGGATTTCCCACCATCTGACTTCCAGAGCAGAGACGAGTCTCAGATGGATTTCAGAGGCAGGGAGCCACCCCCTTCTGAGTACAGGGGCAGGGATATGTACTCTGGAGACTATCGGGAGAGAGAAGGGCCCCCTATGGACTTCAGGGGTGGGGATGTTCCTTCAGGAGACTACAGGAACAGGGACACGTTCCGCATGAACTACAGGGACAGGGAAGCACATAATATGGATTACAGGGGCAGGGACGAACCTCCATCAGACTTCAGGGGAAGGGGGTCTTACGATTTAGACTTCAGAGGTCGAGATGGGCCTCATTCAGACTTTAGGGCAAGAGACATGTCTGAGTTAGACTACAGGGGCAGAGAACATTCCTATTCAGACTTCAGAAATAGGGATGTACCTGATTTGGACTTCAGGGGCGTGGGCACCTCTGATCTGGACTTCAGAAACAGGAACGCACCACCGTCAGACTTCAGAAATAGGCACAGGTCCCGATCTGATCAGGATTTTAGGAGCAGAGATGTGGCTCCTCCCATGGACTTTTCAGATAGGGAAATGCCTCCCGTGGATCAAAGCCTTGTAGATTTTAGGCACAATCAATCTACTGTACCTTTAGCAGAAAGAGAGGGCTCTGGTTTAAGCACCAGCAAAAGAGATGAGTCTGCACTTAGTCTAGACAGAACTCCCTTTGGTAGCCAAAAAGGAGAATTTCAACACTCGGAAGCACCAGCTGGAGAGGAGAAATCCCTGGGACTGGGTCTTGAAGATGACACTTCGCACAATTTCCAAAATAGCCGTGGACCTCTTCCTACTCTTCAGGACCAAGAGGAGCAACCTCAGACCTTTGCTAACAAGCAGCAACAGCAGCAGCTTTCTGGGGGGGAGCAGCAAAGATCCGATTCTGATCTTGGGTTAAAGGGTGAAGGTGACCTGGATTTCCTTGGGAGGCAAGATACAGACTACCGGAACATGGAATATCGTGATGTGGATCACCGGCTGCCAGGGCATCAGATGTTTGATTATGAACATGGCAAGTCCTTTTCAGAAGGAAAACCCAGCAAAGATTCTAGGCCCTATAAGAACCTTCAGGTAGGTGGTTTTGTCAATTGATGTTTCTGTTAAATGTGTGTTGGCCAAAGAATGGAAGGAGTTGGGAAGGAGTCTTCATCCATATCCCATCACTTCAGTTCTATTCTAATTTACCATCGTTCTCTGCTCCAGGTTATTTAGTGGGCACCCTTTCTATCTCAGAAACACTTCTCAAGAGAAGTGCAGTTTAGCAAGTGAGAGTTACTAAATATGTAAAACCAGATTTGGTTCAGAAAGTCCCCAAGTTAAAAATGGCCAGACAGAGGGTGTTGGGGGAAGTGGTTACAAATAAACTCTATTTTGTTATTTTCCCTTGGATATTGCTTACGAGCAGTATCAGAGAGAAGCTACTGACTTGGGTGGGCCTGTGTACAAGTGTTCTTGTATGTACTTTGTTTTCCTTCAGAGTTATCTTGGAAATCTGAAGGTAGTGGTAACTATTGAGTTAATAACCGTTATTGAATTTGAGTAACTACTATTGAATTTGAATCTCCCAGTGCTGAAAAACAGAGAGATATGATTTGCCCATTTTATTTTCCTGGAGTTAGATCTTACTGTACAGCTCAGTGAGCATGTGAAGAGCTCCTCCAGAGCTTCCTGAATCTCAAACAGAGGTTAAAGCTTTAAGTCAAGCTGCTTATGGGCCTTTGCCTTTGAATTTTCCCCTGCTTTATTTTGCTACTGCTTGTGTATCTTGTGAGCCAGCATCTCTCATTTGTAAAACCATCTTGATTGTGTGAACTCAAGGACCAAGATTACCGGACCTGCCCCAAGTATGTGAAGCCAAGCAAGCTCATTCGACTAGGAGGAGTGCCTGAAACTGCCACAAAGGATGATGTAAGTGGGATGTTTCTCATCCAGAAACTTCTATTGAGGGTTTCTAAAGTACCACTTTTAAGTCTGGTTAATGTATATCAGATGGTCTGTCATTTCCCCTGGGGAAAATCCAGATTTAGAAGTCACTGCAGTGTTACCTGTTATCTGATTATTCTGGGTTTTTGGGGGTTCTAGAAGTGATGAGATTTTCTGCAGTTGCATGTGGGGTGTTGATAGCTAGAAGCCTTGACTCCAGGCTCTGTAACATTCCTTACTTCATCACTGCTTTATATATACCAAATATTGTTACTACTATTTTGGGCTCAGAAGACATGTAGTGTCTAAGCGAACTTGTTTGTTCTTGTTACTTGAAATTGCTTAAATGAGGTCTTACAAAGATGGAAAAGATGTCTGCTGTTCCTGCTGGTTCTAGTAAAAAAACATTAAATGATCTAGGCTACAAGGTGAAAGTAGCTCCGTTTCCTAAAGCTTCTACTACGAATTAGGACTTTAGTTTTGGGGTTTTTTGTTTGTTTGGTGACAGTTCCAGGCATGAAAATCCCTACATGCAGCAGTTTTTGCTAGGGTTAGCTGTAGTGATCAGCTTCTGAGGCTTGATATAGGAGAACTCACAGCAGGAACTTTGTCCTTCAGAGGATGATAAGACTCAGAACAGTTGCCCTCGTACTTTGGTTTTCTTAAAGGCAGTAGGACATCTTTGACCTTAAATAAGGATCTGAGTTGAACTGTCTGGCTGAAACCAGTTTAAGAAACCTTTGAACAGTTGAATCGTGGTGTAAATGGTGCTCAGTTCTTCAAACAAAACCCAAAAATACTTCTCAAAACCCGGTAACAATTCTCAGGTACTGCTGGAACTTAATTAGGAAAATGTGTCAGTTTGTAACAGACTTAACCTAGAAAGAATAGAACTCTTGGGAGAGACAGGAATGGGCATTGGCAAGTACCTTGGGTTTGGAGGTTTGATTTTGGAGTTGAAGTGGATCTCGTTTTTCCTGTAGATCCTCAACGCTTTCCGAGGGCCTGATGGGACACCTGTGAAGGACCTGCGACTGAAAGATTACAGCTCAGGTGAGAATGCTTCTCCAGTGCTTCTAGTTTCAAGGTGACAACAGGGTATTTTTTACACCAATATCCTCTTAGGCAATTTGCTTGAAGTCTTACATGCCCTAATTGCAGTTATTTTTTTAATGAAAATGCCCTCTGAGTTTTGTAGTTTGTCCTCTTGTCCTCAAAATTGATGGCTTCACTCACTGCTGCCTCAGAGGTAAAGCATGTGTCCAGCTGCCTCAGGAGAGGTGTAGGAGCAGCAGGAAGAGCACTAAGGCTGTTCTAATAGCTATCAAGAGTAAAGCCACGGGACAGCAGGTTAATTCCTCCATAGTTTTTTTTAACTATTACTAAATCTTGTTTCTGAGGTGGTCTTACTGTGGAACAAATGCTGCACAAATAGTGTCCTCAGGAAACCTGTTCCATCCTAACATTTCTCCTTCAGTAACCTGAAACTGGTACCCTGCTTAGGTACGAAGACAGGTTAAAAAAAAAAGACAAAGTAAGTTTTATAAGCAAATATCCAAATACTGGTCTGGATGCTCTTCCTCATTCAAAGAATAAAGTTCTGCTGTACTTTTGATCAGTGTGTATAGGATTCTGAAGAAAGAAATATTTTACAAGGCTGCTTTGTGAGAAAGTTGTACTGGAGCAAAGATGTGCGATGGTAGGAAGGGTGAGTCCTGGGGATTGGTTTGGATAATACTGCTAGGAAATACCTGGAAACTGGTGTTTTAATTTTTTTTTTTAAACCTAGGAGAGCAGAGGCTTCTACATTCATCAGTGCTTTTTCTTAATTTCCAGTATGGGTTGTATGTGAAGCAGCTGGACTTCTTGGTGTCAATACATTATATAAAGGCTTCCAATGTGTTTAGTAACTGTGGAGAGAAACTGGGGCAGTGGGGTATTTCTCAAGTGTATTTTTGTTTCTGGAAGCTGTCAAAGGAGATTTCACAACCTTCTCAGGAACCTTTGAACTAAAGAACATCCCCGTGTCACGTTATCTGGTCCAACAAGCAGGGCTTAAGGGGCACAGTTAGTCTTTCTTGCTTCCTTTCCCCTCTTTTCTAAGCATAGTTCAGCATGGCTGTCATCACCCACACAGCACTGACTGCAACACAATAATTGCAACACACTGCTTTCTTGCCTGTGCTGATGAGATTTGTCAGTTATTGTGGTTTTTTTTCCTTCTGGAACATGTCACTTCAGTAATAAATCAGCTTGAACTGGAAATTTCTTCGTAAGTCTCTTCCCATGTACGGTATTAGGACTTTCTGCCCTCATTAGAGAACTGCTGTTTCTTCCTTCCCATTCCCTGTTTCAAAGGCTGCTCAGGAGGAGACTCAGGATGAGACTCAGGATGAGTGTCTGATGTTACGTGCAGAAGCTCCGGTATCTGCGGGTGGTCACATGTGATGCGAGGGTTGCAGTTTTCTGCTGTCTCTCCAAAAGCTGCATTCTGTTTCAGGCTGTCTCTTCAGCTGCAAAGTCGGATTTTTAAAAAGTTTTTCTGGCAGTTGTGGGGAGGCAAAGAATGAAGTTTAAATTAGCTCATGTTTTATGAGCTGTGTAAAGCTGTTGTTTAACTCTGTCCAGTCAACATGAGTCATTTAAGCGGTGTAGCTTTGTTCTAGGTTACGCGGAGTCTCCAAAGTCTTTGTTTTGCATTATGTCCTGAGGCTGCATTTAAACAGCTCTCTGATCCTTCTTGCACAAGATGGATATGTCTAGGGCAATAAAAGCTTCCTGAATTGTGAATGCTTCTTTTAGAAATTGGATAACTAGAAGCTGTAGTAAAATTAATCCAGCTTTTCACGTTAGCTCCTCCTAGGGAAGTGTATAGAATTAATATTAACTTCTGAAAAGCTAAACCTCTTTGAAACTAGAGGCCAGTCAAGGGCTAAATGATGCTTTTGTGGTGGGGTTTGTATGTAAATATCCATAAGAATTAAAAGCAAACCTTTTGGGCTACTGATGTCTCTGGGATACACCTGCACTGCTGTATCGGCTTGGTGGGACGATGGCAGCCTGGCTCAGAGGAGCATGTGCTAAGCTAGTCTGAGTGGGTTGTATATTTTTGAGTGCTGTCCAGAAATGTTAAAAATAACATTAATCATGAGTACGCATGTTGAGTGTGTTTGAGAGAAGAATGCCTGCAGCTGTGGGGGGAACAATAACAGCCGTAACAAATAACACGCAATTAACTCAGAATAAGTGAGGTTCGGATCGGTTTCTCAAAAAGATAACGCTTATCATAAAGCTTATCTCAGCAGCTTCAGTGTAATGATTCCACTGTATGATCTTTCACAAGACTCTTTCTAGTTTGGGGAAAAATATGTGGTTGATTTTTCTTGGAAAAAGCAGCTCAATTTCTTTATAAAGCCCCCTTTTTTTACATGCTGTGTATGTGCGAAGGAAAGTCTATTTTCACTGAAGGCTGTGCTGAGAATGGAACACTGTTCTTAATATACCTGGTGTGATTTTGGTATGCATTCAAGCTGTTGATTCTTTAGATTATTTTGTCTCTGAAGCCCACAAACTGAAATGGTGGCTAGATTTTAAAGGAGGCAGTGAAAGGAGAGACCTTAAGAAGTGGCATAGTAATTCTATTTAAATCAAAGAGGCAGATATTTACAATGATAAAATGTCAAAGTCAGACTTTATAGTATTACCCTAAAAGACATTAACTTGTAATTTCCATCAGTTAGATTTTTGAGCTGATGCCTGTATGTTCAGACTGAAAGTGCCAAATCCATTTTTGGGGGGAAGAGGGCTTCTTCCAGCGTGATGTATAAGCCTTGGCAGAAATAACTGTATTAAATCTTTCAGCTTGCCTTCTCAAGTGTGTTTGGTCATGTCTGTCCAATTAACCTTTGCAAAGAACAAACCTTGAGGTGACCGTGGAGCCTTCTCAAAGACCATCAGCTGCTTTGGTGTGCAGTATGTCCTGGAGTCTTTTGTGGGGGCAGCGCGTGGATGTCCTGCTGATCCCGTAGATGCTTGCGGTGATGACTTGTCAGCAGCTCTCCGGGAAGGGGTTGTGAGCTCCCCTATCCCATCTGAAGGTGCTTGTGTCTTCTTGCTGGGCTCAGGGCTTTCATGTGGCTTTACACCGTGGTGTCCCCTCCATGGAGGTGTTAGTGCAGTGTGTGACAACACCGGCTGCTCATGGCATGGGGTCCGTCCTCCTCCTGTTACCGTCCATGCTCCTGCCCTCGGTGCTGACTGCCAGGAACTTGAAACTGATGCCTTTTGACCTTTGAGAAGTCTAACATGAGCACACCTTGCCCTCCTTTTGATTTTGATCATATTTTAAACTTACCTCCTGCCTGATTCTCACCAGGCTTTATTTGTACTTCCCTGACTAATGTCAGTCATAAGCCTGAGATCTCATCTTGAGGGTCTGATATGCACAGAACTTTGGCTGAGGTACACGTGTGCCCTGGGGAAGGAAGCACGTGGAGAAAGCCTTATGTTAAAGAGCTGCTTATCTTAAAAGACACTGCAGTGGTGTCCAAAGTAATGAGTGAAAGCACGAAGCACACTCTGAGCCTTCTGTTCAGATTGTTCTCCTGGATGCGGCGTGCAGCGGAACAAGCTTGGAACATGTGTTTTCCAACCAGGATTCCTGTTAGTGTTGGTACCAGCAGCTGTGAAAGCTGTTCAGGGAAAGTAAGCCTGAGAAATGGCTGGCAGCCCATGAGACTTATCTAGTTCACTCCATAAGCCCATCTGGGGAGCTGAGAGGAAATTTTGTTGGCTGGGAGAGCCTGGTGGAGAATGGACACTCTCACTAGGGTGGAGAGCAACATGGCAGAGAGGAGGTCTGAAGTGGACCTGGAGGGACCAGGTGAGCTGGATTCCAGTCAGCAGGAGCAGTGAGGTCTGCCCCAGCCCCTTTATGTGCTCTCTAAATTAATGCAGCACTTCAGAAACTGTGAGATTTGGGGTTTTTAATCCTATTCTGACCCTTCCAAATACTTGCTTTTGAACCCTGGGTGGGGATGTGGGAACACAATACAGCACCCCTGAGGAGCAAAGCACCCATGGAACTGGAATGCCTGGGGCAGGTAGAAGCTCCCTGAACAGCAGTAATGCTTGGGACCAGAGCAGTGTCCACATGGATGCAGGGGACTGATGCTAAAGGACTGGCTTCTTCTTGTGCTGGATGAACACCCAAGAAATGTAGTGTCACCTGAAAACATGAGCTGCTTTATGGCAGCTGCATGCTCCATTTTAAAAAGCTTTTGTTTTAGCAAGTGTTATTGCCACAAAATGTTCTTTATTACTTGCTCAGCCACCTTCTTGCCCTAGCATTCATGTTTTGTTTAATTTCTCCAGACCAGCCCCTTACATGGTGCTTTGATCTGCTCCCCTTATCCCTCCCTGTGTTAAACTTAAAATTGCCTTGGCCGAGTCATACAAGAAACTGGATTATCTTGCTTGTTCTTTCTAAGCTCTGCCGCATTGGTGCCCTGTTAAATATTAATAAGCCCCTTAGATAAATCTTTAAAAGGTGCTGCTTTTTTTTCCCCCTCCAAGCACAGTCTATCTTGTATATCACAACAGTGAATCATTGGTTTCAGGAATATATCAGGAAGCCTCTGGAATTCTAAATTGTATTTTTCAGTGTTATATGTTGCTAAAACTCAAAATCTAAGGGTCCAGAAGTTTCTGGCTCATGATGGAAAAATTGGTGCCGATTTTTTTTTTTTTTTTTAATTGGTGCACCTCTCCACGGTAGGGATAAGTTCTCCATTTTCCATGGCTGGAGTGCATTCCAAGGCAGTGAGATCTTCTTTCCCTTGAGGCAGAAATGGCTGTGCATTTGTCAGGCCCACATATAACAGGGTTTTAGCTCCCTTGCTGTGGGTGCTGTTTGGGTAGGGCTGCTCTTGCAGGCCAGAAACACTGGCAAGATGCTGCTCCTGCCACAGGTGCCATTGTGCTGCAGCTCCCAGCCTTAGATAGGACTGGAGAGGTGAGCTGCTCCTCTGCAGGGGGAGTGAGTGTTTCTGGAACTGTGCCAAACAGAAACCATCTTATTTCCTTTCTGGAGTGATGCAGTGCCCTTGGGGAAGCCCCTCTGGAGGGTGGATTTGTGGCCAGCTAGTGGTTTCCCCATACAGAGGGCTTGGCACCAACCCTCTGGAGTTAGACGAGGACTAGGTCCCACAAGGACTTAGATTCTTGTGTTTGGTACAAAGAGCACGCTGTGGGTTGCTGTGGGATGTCTCTAGCACACACTGTGGTGCAGAGGGCATCTGGCCTGTTGTGCTAATTATACAGAGGACAGCTTGGTTCGCCATCAAGGCTGGTGCTGATGCACAATAGGACGAATAATCTCCTGTTGCTGTGCTTAGTGCTTTGCACAGTGAAGGTTGTGTGGCCCACTCTGCTGCATCAGCCATGACTCAGGCATGCAGACCTCAGACACTTGCTAAGAGCTGAAGTGACCATCCCTGAGCTCACCAGATGCTGTAGCACACAAGGAGTTTTCCCTTGAGGCATGGTCAGATCCTCCTGTCATCAGCAGAGTTCTGCAGACTGCTGGGCTCACCTGCCAGGACTTGTGGAAATATCTTCAGCACTAATCTGCCTGAACCAATTGATTCTAGTTTGTAGTCAGAATAGCCTGCCAAGAACCAAAAAATACACTTAGCTGCAATTAGTCTGTGGTCATCAACAGCAGTCCTTGCCAGTTTTCCCAGCTGTGTGGGCAGTAGGCTTTTAGCTTGCCTTGCTTGGTTTCAGGGCACTAGTGCATTGTCTCTTGGAAGCAAAAGGCATTCTTGCTCCTCTTTCCTCATCTGCAGTGTGGTGGCTTAGGAAATAGGAGGTACAAATCTGGCCTAAGTCAGTGTTTGTGATAGTGATCAATTTTGGTTCAGGGTTATAAGGCCTATTCCAAAAAGGCAACAAACGTATCCATCCGTAAAACATGCTCACAGCCTTGACATGCAGAATCCATTTTTACGAAGGTGCTCATTCCTTTTGCATCTCTGGAGCAAAACTTGATGGCTCTGCACAGTGTACTGACATTACCTTGATTGCCTTGTGCTAAGATGACAAGTCATATATCCTGGAGACCAGGTGCATGTTATCAGCACTTTAAAACCAACTTCCTGGATGGAACACCTTCCCGGGTATGCAGCTTACAGTCCTCTCTCGTGGAGTTTAGTGAAAGCCCCAACCTTCCTCAGATTCCAGGTTTCTGTACAAACATAATGCTGCGATACTTTGTCTTTAATAAAACTACAGAGTGTACAATCTTAGCATTGGGGTTTTTTTCCCTCCTCTCCTTTATGCTGGTGCATAAACTACCCTCCTTTATGAATGTTTGACAGCCATTTGGGGCTCTGACTGTAGTAGTTCCTGTAGTTTATGGAGCTGCCAGTGTCTGCCTTTGAGGGTGTCTCAGGCGGGTCCCTTCTGTGTCTTGTTCTCCAGGATGGAGGGAGGAGGATGGACTGTAGTGCTGCGTCTTTCAGAATACAGCTCTGTTTCATTTCCTGTGGTTTCAGTGCTGTTCTCTGTCATGAATGAGTGTGTAAGAGTGTACCTCTTTACACAGAGGGACAGCAGGAAGTGACAGGCCATTTCCCAGCAGCAGGTGTGGCTTGTAAATGCTCAGCCTTTGAAAGGAATTGAGGATATGGCTTGTTGCAGATTGTCCTGTTTATTCTAGTACAGCTCTTCAGCTTCAGTAGTTCTGAAGACCAATTTATCTGTGCAGTTAAGAGATCTGACAAATTTATGGATGCTCAGAATCCACCAGCTGGTATTGAGAGAGCTCATGATTTTGGCTTCTGTGGTAGCATAGATAGATTGCTGCCATCCCTGCCGTGCTGTGGGGGGTGCCCTCCAGCTTTTCAGACTGGTTGGACAGATTTATTTCCTCTGCCCGCCACAGAAGACACTACTCTGGTGCCCATCCTCACTGCAAAGGCAGTGCCTGCTGAGTAAGCACAGGTACAGCCACTCTTGAGCGTGTCCAGGACCTCCTGTTTTCTTGGAAGCATTGAGTGTACGATGCCTCCTAATAGTAGTCCAGTGTAATGGCACAGAGATCCAGAGAAAGCCCTGTGCTCGCCAGCATTTTCTTGTGATGAGGTATTCACTCTGGTATGGATGACCTACATCTGCGTCTTTCCTTGGAGGAAACAGGCAAATCTTGTGCGTGGAGTCATGGTCACATTGCCAAAATCTCCCACTCATGGGGTAGATCTTCCTTTCAACCACAGAATGGCAGATTCTCTGAGAACAGGGTGCACAATCCCTGTCTCAGTTACCTGAGCTCCCCAAAGGCCAGCGTGTGAGACTGCAGATTCCTTCAGGGATACAGAAGTTCTTCGTAGTCACTCCATACTTTATGCTGTAGTTGCCCTTGGAGCAACAGAACTTTCTTCTCTAGCATGGGTGAAACTCTGTGGAGGATTTCCTCAGCTGCACCCTGCTCTGCTAAGTGTAGTGTCCTTTGGTGAGCTGTTACATGGAGTTACTTTAATGGGAGACCATCTTCTTCCCGTCACAGAGGAAGTTTGTGTTGCACCAGAGCAGCCAGGAGTTTGTCACAGTTGTTTTTGCAAAGGCAGGTGATGGTTCCCCACGAACATGAGGTGACCTAATGCCTTAAGCTTGTTGGTGTTGTGCATGAGCACGACTGACTGCACGCTCATTCCTAGAATCAAGAAGCTGGATCGCCTCTTGGATTGGATGCCTTTGTCATGTTGCCATCCTGCCTTCTTTCCAAAACTATCTTTGCTTTGGCACAGACAGGGCTGCTGTCACTACAGGATCTTTTCGTTTGGTCTTCTAAAACTCTAGAGATATTTTTTTTGTCTTCACACTGCTTACAGCCCCTCTGAGAACAACATTATGGTTTTCCTTTATTTAGATCTTTGATATAACAAACTATGGTGAAGTAACACATTACTATGTGTCAGTTGTTCAGTAGAAACTGTGTCTGTATAGAGACAAGATTTATTTTAAATCCCAAATCTTTGATCTCTGTATCTGAAGCCAAAGAACAGTAATTTTAAGGCAGGCTTTCAGGATTTTTAGCCAAACTATTGCATGCTAGCAGGGACCCTCCATTTGCTGTCAAATTTCACTTTGCCAAAACATGTCTTTTTCAGAGGCAGAATGTTCCTTATTCCAATGCTTGCAGAGCAGCTTCCTGGAGCTCTAAATGTGTCCTTACTCCTAAGTATTAAGTGTTTGTGCCATTTTCAGTGCAGAAGACAGCCGAGCATGCTTTGGGAGCATCCGTAAAGGATTGTGTATACATAGAAGCACTTAAGGGAAAGCAGAAGTCCTCTGAAATCTGTGTGCTCGCTGTCCTTGCGTTCTGATTTCATCCGTCGTACACAGCCTGTGGTACTGTAGGCTTGCACAGCTGAAAGGAAGTAGCTAAAAAAGGTACAAGAGTCCTTTTGCACAGTTGACCTAAAACATGGGGGGAGATGAGGACATGCATGTTTTATGGCTGTGCTAGGGCCAAAATCTGGGCGAGTTCAAATGTTCCTGTTGGAAAGATTGTTTGGACAGTGTAGCTGTGCTGCAGCATGGTCAGAGGTTCTGTGGGGGAAATACCACACAAAGATTCCTTTCCTTTTTGACAGAGTCTTTGTTGATCATATATACTCCTGCGAATCGTGACTCCATTCTAATTTCTTGTGGATCCTGAAACTGTAGTATTGTACTAATCAATAGGTGAAGATACCAGGATTTATATCTTCATGTGAAACCTAGCATGTGAAGTTAGGCCTCTTTGAGTCAAAAACACCACCCTGTTTTTCAGCAGTGGTTTTGCTTTGCTGGTTTGATTGCTTTGGTTTTACTGCTATGATCTGAAGAATACCAGAGAGTGTCCAAGAGCTTTCACTCACAGGGGAGCACTACTTACCTTGAGATGCCTATGGAACCAGTTCTTGCCATTAGGTGCCTGGCCCTATCCCTCCATCAAAATCCCATGTCCTGCCTCTGGTAACAGCACCTAAGTTGTTGGCATCCTGACAGGCAGTCTGTGTGAAGGCTTCAGATGCAAAAATATCCAAGTCAGCAGCTGCCACACAGAGCTGGACCAGCCCTGTGGAGGAGGCAGGGAAGAGGCACAACTCCTGTTGGCAGGAGCCTCTGTAGTTGCTCTCCCTTAAGAACCAGCCTTGAGCCACTTGGTTTTGTTTCAAGCGTTGTTCTCTGGGTAACGTGATTGTTGCAGATGGTGGAAAAATCAGCAGCCATTGCGTTTTGAAGGTGTGGTGCCACTGTTCCACAGGCTTCCATTTCAGTTGCCTCCCTGCCATGGTCTAAAATGGAAGGATGCTGGGGAGGAGCTGGGGGCAGGGGGGCAGAGCAGGGGTGGTGTGCCGCCCAAGGCTGATGTTACTCCGTAGCTCTCACATCCTGAGCGTGCTTGTCAGATCCATGCAAAGCTCTGCATCTAGGGGAGGGGAAAAGTGTCAAGCCCCCACACATCTTCAGCAGTGGTTTTCAGCAAGTGGCTCCAGGCTGCTCTCTTCTTGCATCACTGCTTCGGTGCTGTCTGTGCAAGGACAGCTTGCAGTGAATTCCAGAACGCTGCGTCCCTCTGCGAGCCGACCACAAGAGCTGAACGTCTGGCCTGGAGCTGCATTTTGGCAGGATATAGGGCCACGGTTATTGTTTTTGTACATGTTACTGCTACTATGTTTATGAGTTCAGGGGGGAGAGCAGAGGTGGGGAAAGTGCAGAAGGAGAAATGTGCTGGGCTTCCCCTTAACTGTCTCCATGTAATGCTTGGAATGGTCTTCTGGCATGCATTCCTCCAAGCATCTGAGCTTTCGTATCTCCGTATAACATTCAGCCTTGCACTCTCAGTTGTGTCATGCTGGATTAAATCCATGTCTAAACCACTCATTCCCTTCATGAGGACTGGCATGTAAACGTCCTCTTATTGCAGAGCAAATAGAATGAAAACTTCTGCAGTCTTGCTTTGTGTGTCTCACGAGATCTCCTACACAAGGAAGTAAGATAGTGCTCTAATCTTGCCTCGCTGATTACAGCAGCTTTCAAAAATCCTCTCTGAAGGGGAATCAGGAGCCTTATGGGCTGACAAATATCATTCATGCAGCCCTTTTCTAAACAGAAGGGAGAGAAGTGACTCGAGAGTTCTGGATTTGAGTAAGGCTTTAAAATGTACCACGTGAGGCTGCACACTGTGCATGGAGTAGCAGGGGTGTCTGCCCGGAATGCAGAGCAGTCTCCCAGCAAGGGGCAGCACTGCTTCTGGAGAGCAGCTGCCTTCTGCAGAGAGGAGATCTTCATTTTCAAAATGTGATTCGGTGTGGCTGTGCTGCAGAGCAGAATGGATGCTATGGGAACAGCTGGATCAATTTGGTTCTGTCAATCCTGCCAGCTGAAACCACACCTCTTGTTCCAGGTGCCCACTTGATGTGAGAGTGTCAAGTGGCTTTAGCTGCCTTCCACCACAGATGCTGTGCTGCTGGACTGCATCTTCCACTGAGCTGAAAAGCACACAGATTGATAAATTTCCCTTTAGCATAATTATATTGGCTAAAATAATATGGGAAAGGGGAATAAATTCCTCTGTGAGGTGGAAAAGGGCTAGATTCAAATTGGAGTCTTGTTATTAAAGGCAAAGGTGCAAAGTCAGGATTGTGTTGTTAGAACAGCATGCAAAGAGCTCTCAGAATAAAAAAAAAGATTAAAAAAATCAGTAGGGTTTGATGATGAAGTAGTTTTGTGTGGTCCTGTCTTTGATGTGGTAAACTACGAAGATGGTAAAGTGACAGAGAAGGAAAAACTAGAGAGTGCAGCAAATGTTCTTAGGCATAGGCTTGAGGGAGATGGGGGCTGTTTTCCAGGAGGCTGGAATGATTTGCCTGAGGGAAGCATGCATGGAGTTACCTTCCTGTGGAAGGTGAGGGGCTGAAGCAGTAGGAGCCAGATACGTACCTGGTTTGAAGATACCAGAGTTGAGATGTGCATCTTTAGTAGCTTTTCACCAGGACAGCTAGGTGCCTAAAATGGCACAAATCACGTGCAGACCAGCTTTCCTCTCACTCCAAACCAGCCAAAAGAGCAGCAGGAGGAGGGAGCCAAGCCCTCTCACTTCTTGTGCCCATGTAGGAGCACCTCGGCCCATGATCATCTGGAAAGTACTGTTTTGGAGTGTGGTGGCCTTGACATGTGAAGAGTGAGGCTGTGACTTTAGGTTGTTCCTCAGCGCTCCAGTTCTTGGATATAGTTCCAACATCAGGAGTGGATCTTGAGTTGGTCTTAGATTCTGTAGCGTTCACTCTGCACTTTACTTTGGGACATAGTATTTCAGTGCAGTCCCTTCTGCAGTGACTAAGCAGACAGCTTTCCAAGGAGTGAGAAGAGTAAAGGCTCTCTAGTTTCTTGAATCTAAACTTAAAGCTTCCACACCCTCTTGTTATGTGTGCAGTGACATCTATACCAAAATGAGAAAGTTGGAGTTCTCATTCCTGCTCAGCTGCACTTTTTCATAATGCAAGGGATTGGACTTCAAAAAGTAAGCAGGTGTTGAAAGAAAAATAGCAAAGGCAAAGGAATTGCGTTAGTTCTTTCTGAAATATTGCCCAATTAAAATGCTGGCTATTCGTGTAAAATACATCTGCAGCAAGGTACTCGGGAATGATTTATCAACACTTACTGTGGAGAGTGCTGCCTCCAAGGTAGCACAAAATGTGAAACTGGCAATGGAAAGTCACTATGACTTAAAAAAAAGCAAACAGCAAAGCAATTATTTCTTGCCCTAAGAAAGGGTGTGACTGTCACTGGGTTGTGTAAGGGAAAGTGGCAACACTGTACTATTAACATTCATGGTAAACTGCACAGTTAATCATCGTCCAGCTAGTCCCTGGTTTCTTTCTTTTTCATTCTGAAGTAGAGGGGTGGTGGTTAGAGGGCTTGTCATTGGAGGGAAAGGGAAATTGAATATTTAATGTGGCTTTCTTTATGACAAGGCACTAACATGACTCCCGTCTGTATTTAAATGCTGTCCCCAGGTTACGACTATGGCTATGTCTGCGTGGAGTTTTCACTCTTGGAAGAGGCCATCGGATGCATGGAAGCCAACCAGGTTGCTTTACAATTCGGTCAATGCTGCTAGAAGATTTTTAATTTTTTTTTTTGGTGGGGTGGTGGAAAGCCAATGAGGTTTTTGTGAAGGAAGATCTGTTCTTGCATAATACACAACACCGCGGTTTAAATGTTGCTGTTACCAGAATCTTCTATCAGGTTTAGAAATGCCAGTGGGAAAGAGCTGCTGGACACCAAATGGTCTGCCTTCCTCCCTGGTGTGTGTCAGCACACTGGCTGGAGTCAGAGGCCGGTGGCTGACAGACTCCTAATGCGGGTTTTGACCCTGCTGTTTTTGTACTCACTGAAATGCAGTCGGGAAGAGCTGTGCTGGCAGTAAATGCTTCCCCCGGCTGTTGGTGCAGACACACATGCACATGTGACTGTAGGTGCATACCCTCGTGTGCAGCTCTGAGTCAGCTGTGACTGGAGTGCTCCACTTTGCCATATGCCTTATGTGTGGGAGAGATGCTTAATTGTGCATCTCCCCCATATCTATCCTGTCCTTTGGCAACCCGGAGCTGCAGACACAAGGACTACCCTACGTGCAGTTGAGCCTGGTAAACCTGAACATTTCCAGCCCTTAAAGGACAAAATGACTGAAATCCCCAGTAACTATTCAAGAGGAGCCTTTTTTCTGAGCTGGTATTTGAAGCTAGAGCTGTTGTCCACCATACAACAGCAAGATGCATAAAATTTGTTACATAAAACATAGATTCCCATCTCACACTGCCCTCCTTGTGCCTTAGAACTGCAAGTGATGGATCCCTCAATAGAGCCAACTAAACGATTGATCCCCCTTCCTTCACCATATCCCTTAAGTCTCCTCTTTGCTGCTTTCTGCCTCCTAATTTGCCTGAGTAAGAACCCATGTCAATTATCTTAAGCCTTTTCACCTGAATCCCGGGTCTTGCTGTCATGGGAGGAGAGTTATGAGTCAGATTCAGAGCTGTGCATCTGCAAAAATGTACTTACAGTTAATGAGTCTTCACAGCTGGGGTTTCAAAGGTCCCACTAAGCGCTTGCATTTGCCTCTATTTTCAGTTACAGAGGTATTGCAACTTACAAAAATGTTTTACAGAAATAATTCTGTTGCTGGGAAAGAGCCTGGCACATTCCCACCAAGGTGGTAGTGAGGAGCAGAGAGAGAGAAGGCTTCAGAATTAATTATTACTTTTACCATCAGTAACAACTTTTTATTTCCCCTTCAGTGTTTCTACAATTCCCAATTTATTTTTTCGTCATTGGGGAATCTATAATTATAGATGACACTCCTTTTAACCAAATGCCTCTCCATATTCTCTCCGCCATTCTGCTCACATGAAATAATGTCTTCCTACGCAAGAGCACTTCCCAAGTATCTGGGAATTTGGGAATCCCTCTGTTTCTAATTGTTGATGCCTGCTCTGCCCTTTCTCCCATTTGGAGTGTATAGAATTGGGCAGGTGTTTTGACTTGATCAGGTTTGGTCCATTGCTGCAGCAGAGAGCCTGTAGGCACCAATCCTTAAACTGAATTGAGTGCCTTCAGGTGCCCAGTAAATCACTGCACACACATGCATGCGAAGAAGCTCTGGCTGGTGTTCCACTGCTGCTTACGCTGACCTCCCCAGCAGCAGTTACAGCAGCCATTCAGGCTGGGGAATGTTTTCCTGTGGTTCCCTTCCAAAACTCAGGCAGGGTGCTGCCAGAGCCCTACTAGTGACAGGAGTTGATGTCCCAGCCACGCACACCTGGCATGTGCTAAAAACAGACAGGGTGTGAAAGTCTTCCAGTTTTCTTCCTGCTATACCTGGTTCTGTGTGTGTGCAGAGGAAAGCTGGAGGATGGAGTGCTGGGAAGGGATCATCTCCCAAGCCTCTGTATGCCAATCTTCATCATACTTTAGTAGACCTACAGTCGTTAGTAATTAGTGAAGTTAGAAATGTGGGATTTGGGATGACCCAAGCTGTATGCATTTGGTCAGGAGAGCTGTAACTTCTGGATTGCCCCAGATAGGTTAACTTGTCTAATCTGCTTTTGATTGATCATGACAAAGAGCCCTTCTAATTACCTAAATAAAAAAACCTAGCAAGATTTGTACCTGACATACTGCAAGGGAAATAGGGGACTTTTAAATTCTCAGTAAGAGACAAATAGAGATCTTCAGAAAGGGAGTTACAAATTGTCCCTAGAGAACAGATATTTCACTTCAATGACTTCCAGGGTAGAGTTGCAAGATCATCTCCTTAGACCGAGAGTCTGCATTTTTGCAAGCTGCAAAACCAAAAACCTGTGTTAGCTAAGACACAGATTCTTTGATAGTTCAGTTATTTTCAGAAGGTTATCAACTGTCCCTGTCAAATTCAGTCACTTGTGAGAACATAAATAGCAAGTGACATGCTGGTCCCTCACTAGTCAACCTGCCTCTTTCTCAGGCATCTGCAGGCTGGGAATAAATAGCTTGTGCAAAACCAGCATTTTTGATGTTGTTTAATGCCTGTTGAACTGCCCCTGCCTGAAGAACAATTTGCTACATCCCTATATTGTATAATTCTGATATTGTGAAATCCCTTTCTTTTACTTGACACACACCAGCACCCACTTAAGATCATTGCCAGATTTGCAAACTACAGATTTACCAGGTTCAACTCCCTCCATTCAGGAAATCTTAGCATGTGTATGTGACTGCTGAGATTTGAGGGGGCTTTTCTGTTACATATATTGTGATAAGGAAACACCCATCTTCTGTGTTGCCCTAATTTTGCAGTAGAGTTTCATTCCATATGTATCAACTGCCACAGCTAAAGTGATGACAACAAGCCTCTTATTAATTGCTTTGACTTGTTGATTGCTGCATTGGCAACTTACTCTAGTGCCAAGGTCCCACCTAATATGCATGAAAGGTGCTGGGTCGCTGTTATTCCCAGTGTGGAGATGCTGGGCACAGGGCTGGATGAGTGAGGTGCCAGGTGCTGGCTCTCCTGCTGCCTTTGGGGGGCTCTGCCCCGGCAGGGCAGGTGAGCTGTGGATTTGTTGTGCAGAGCCTGGGTCCAGCCCTTGTAGCAGCCTCGTGGTTGGTGATGCTCCTGGTGGCCTTTTGTTTCACGGTGGCTGTCACTTAAGTTGTGTGAGACCTCTTTTCTGTCTGTGATGAGCTGCTTTTCCGTTGGGGAGAAAGTTATTTTGAAGGGAGAGCGGGGGTTCTGTCTGCTAAGTCACATAGTTTCTCCAAAATAATTTTTCCCTTCTTTATTCTCATTTTTGAAAGGGTGTGGTGTGGCATTTGGTGTTTCTTTGGCGTAGCCCCTGGTGTAATAGTGTTCCTGTCTGAGGGCACCAGGTTGGCTTCTTTGAAGCAACTTTGGGAATACATCCCATGGCTGCTCTTCTCTGTAGGCATGGGATCTTTTTGCATTCCTCCTTCATGTGTAGAAGAGAACAGACATAACAAGCATGTTACTTGGTGTGAGAAAATCAGGTGGGAAATGAAGTACCCTTTGTGTACTGTTGTGTGTCATAAAGGCAGGAGGAGGAGAAATGGAGGGAGCCTGTCTTTGCTGCTTGTATATTTTACTGTTTTCACTGAGCTGGAGCTGGTTGTTATACATATGGAAGCAAGAGGGTTTTTTTTAAGCTCAGCAGCAAATTGTTTGTCTCAACTGACTCTGTAGTATTGTCTGCAAATCCTCTTAGGCCTCAAGCTTAGCAACACTGGCTGCATGAGTATTTCCTAGCTTTTGTTGCTAGTAACTAACAACTTTGTAATCCTTTCCTCCTGTTTCTTAAGAAAGAGGGCAAGAGGAGAGCTATAGCGTGAACGTCTAAAAATTCATACATTGTAAACTAGTGTGCAGGTCTCCAGGCATGTGCTGGAGTGGTTGTTCAAGACTTGCTCTTACGCCTTCCTGCACTGAAGCCGGCACATGTCAGAGCAGTTTCCCTGCAGTGCTGTCCCTGTTCAGCTTGCTGAGCACAGCAATATCTCCATTCCCTGCTGGTTTTTTACTGCAGAGGGTAAGAGGGATTCTTACTGGATTTTGTAGGTGCTCACTTGAGCATGTCCCACTCCTTACAACTAGAAACATCAACTGTGTATTTCTCCTGCTCTGAGCCCATTCCCCTGTATCCATTCACTGTAGTGTCTTTCTGTATTCTGTGTGAACAGAGCTTCTGGTGCAGATCAGATTTCACAGGCTTTTCACTGTAGCTGTTGGTGTTAAAATCCACAAGATGCTGTGACAAGCAGGCAAAGCTTAGGACTCTCTGTCCTGAAAACATTTGCAGTAACAAGCCACAACTCTGTGTGGCTTCCCAATTTAATAAAAAAGGAGCATGTGGTTATCCTGAGAATGGAACTTCTCCTGTGACCTGTAGCCTTGGAGTATTTTTTGAAGCCTGTGGTGCAAGGAGTGTGTTGCAATTTGTAAGAGAAAATGTGTGTCCAAGCATCAAAAAGAATTGCTTTCCTTTTGGTAGAATGTGCCTAATTGTGGAGTCTGGCATTTTTTTCTAGAATCTGCCAGATTCCCCTTATAATGGAAGATGACACCTGCCTCAAATGCATTTTCACGGGCTGTCTGGTATCCATCATTTATTCACTTGACAGTGTTACTCCATCTCTTTAGCTTTAGCCTGCAGTTGAGGGTGGTGGCAGCATGTCCACAAATACACTGAAATCCATTTGTGTGTTAGGCTAAGGGTGCTGGAGATGGCCTGGCTTTTGATCTGTCCTCCTTGGATTCATAGCTGACATTATCTTCTGCTTTTCTTGTTGCTTATTAGGTGTGTGGATTTTGCTCAGGTTGTAGCATTAGCACACCTCCTTTTCCCCTGCTCTCCCTCACCCCCCATGAGGCCTGTCCTGCTTTTGACTGTGTGGATTTCTAGAATCTGCTTTTGGAGTCTTCCACTTCGAGTGAGGGAAAGGCTTGTATACCTAGGGAGTTTCTTCTGTAAACATCCTAATGGTTTGGGAAACATGCACATTGTGGAGGAATTTTTATGAGCCACCTGACCTATGGAAAGTTCTCTCCACAGGCTAGCGGATGAGTGGATTTCCAGGCAGCAGAGCTGATTTGGGTTTTTTTGTGTCTGATTCAGTGTGTGACCTTGTCACGAGCTCACCCTGGTCTGACATCACAGAGGTTTGACATGTTGAGTCAATAACTTTTTCATTCCCTCTTGTGTCTCACTAATCACTGCATCGTACCGGCATTTAACTGGAGTTGTAAGCTTTTGACATCAGTATGGAAGCCTGCAGTGGGAAGCTCCTCGAGCTGGGCAGACACTTGCCTGTGAATAAGCAGTTGGATCTGCCTGCAGTGACCTGTGACAGGGCTGGGTGCGTGGGTGTACATGTGTGTATCCTGCAGTGAAGCTGTGATAAATGCACTGCCTGTTTGGCTTAATCTCTGCATGCTGCAGAGACCTTCCATGTGCAGAGAAAAGTGGCTTTTGTTGTAAAATGGAGCTGCCAAAAAGTACCGAAAATATTTCTCTGGACCTTTTTCTCTTCTGTCTTCTCAACATCTTGTGTCATCTCAGCTCTCCAAGCCGTATGAATCCTCTTAGTCCCTCTTCCTTTGGCACAGAAGGTTGTAAGAGATCTTCTGCCAGAGACTTCACACACTCTTTCTTTCAGCCAATAGTAGCTTCCCATCAATGTGTTTTCTCCAGCCCTATCCAGATAAAAAAACTACAACCTCCTTCTTGGCAGCTCTGTCCTGCCTTGCCTCAAGAAGCAAATCATGCTACCCAGCGTGTTTTAAAATAAGTTCACTTTTCACTGGAAGAGTTGTGAAGCTGCATCTTCTTGCTCTACTTGTGTGATTCCCAGCTTGCCATGTCCTTCCACTTCCCTGCTCGTATTCCAAAATCCTGTCCTCCTTTTTTCTTCAGCCTCACCTTACCCATGTGGTGGAGACTGTATGTGTTTGCTGCTGCTGAACTGCTGCTCTGCAATGGGATTGTCCCAGAGGACAGCTTCTGGGTGAGCTGCCTGGAGCATGCTTAAGTGGAACTTCCACAGTATCTCTGGTTGCTGCTGGGGATGTGTGGCCCAGCAGGGTTATCTCAGGACTCAAATATTGCTGTATATTACAGAACTATCTATTCTGTGTGCTGAGATTGGCTTGGGCTGCTGTATAAATAGGTTGTTTCACATAAAGCATAGCTCCCTACCCTTCTCTAAAATGAAACTGCTCTCCCTCTGGCCCCTGCATTTCTGTTCTGGTGATGGGTTTGTTGGAATTTTTTGCCCATTGACATTTGCAAATCTGTGTGATGATGTAACTCTGAAATAAGCATTTGTTCCCTATAGATTATAAACGCCTTGTTAACCAAATTGTTCTGTGTTGGATTAGATGTTCTGTTTACAATACCAGGAGCTGGAGGGAATAATTGTGATTTCCTGAAATTTGTTTAAATAACTTGATTTGTGAGTGATTGACAAGATAGGTGTCCAGTCCTCTCTGTTTGATTGGCCATGTGATGTGATCTATCAGTACTTGTGCTGCATCACTCACAGCTGCTGGGCAGGGCAAGGTTGGATACTCCCTGCACTGGTGGCTCAAAGTGAGGAACCACCATGGGACAGCCGGACCTTTGGTCATGCCCGGCACTGATGTTGTAAAAATGGGGGTGCTTGAAAACTTCCTGCTTGTGCATGCCAAGTGCAGTGTGTACCATGGATAAGTCTGCTTCTACCCCTTCCGTAGGTCTAAAGTTGTGTTCTAGAGGACTCATTGGCAGAGCATTCCCTAAGAAATAGCTTTGGTTTGGTCATTTTCAATACGCAAAGCATTTTCCTGAGTGATGAGGCGTCTGGAACACTCATCCTTTGAATTCGTTTCTAGGTGAGATCTTGCCTTAAGCTAGGAAAGATTTGAAGTAATCTTTGGATGCATGGGCAGGATACAGATGGCACCCTGTCTCTGTAGCTGTCAGGTCCTCTCCTCCTAATGTGTTAATGGAATAATTGTGTGCCAGTGGGGAAATCTTAGTCATAGATGCTACGCATAGGTGCAGTTTCACCTTAAAACAAAGAACAGTGGTTTACTGCTGGCTGCTCTTTCTCACAGACTGTATGTTTTTTATTGTGTTTGCATTCATCATTAATTGATTTTCTGTGAAGATCTGTAGAAACTCTAAATATATCCCTGTGTAACCATTTGGAAGATATGTATCTTGTAGCCTCAAAGTGCTTCAAAGGAACCTGGTAAATCAGGTGTAGGACAGATCGTGTGGTGCTGCAGTTGATAGATTGTGTATATGGTCCGAAGAGGATTTTGGATTAGGATGTAAAATCCCTTGATCAAGCTCCTATATGAAAGTAGTAGGACTCATACCACTAATTTGCTTTGATGCTTTTGAAGTCATCCTCTAAGTAAGCTGGTGACTAACCAGACTGCGGCCGCACGCTCAGAAATTCCCTCTGTACTCTTAGAAGTGGACGGTGCTGATGATACGACTGAAGTGTCTTAAGGGAGATGAGCAGGCAGTGAAAGGGAAATGTCTGGTTCACTTTACATGAATCAAGACATCTCAGTGAATGCACCACAACTTTCATTTCCAGAGTGAGACCATTCTCTATCACGGTTTTGCCATAATAGTTTGCACAAGACCCGCCACTGAGAACGAGATGACATAAATTGTTGGGCTGAGTCCAAGGAGTCCTCAGCCCAATTCAGCAATGTCGAGGGGAACACCAGATATGTTTTACAAGCATATGAGCCGGATTATAACACCAGGATTCCATCTGGACTATTTTGATAAGTGGGAGCACACCAAAATGTTGCAGTTTTCACTTGATGAGTCGCTGTTGTGAGCTTTAGCCTCAGAACTGTTCGTTCACGCTTTTGTGCTGTCTTAGCAGCGATTGCTTTTCCATTACTTGATGCGCTGTTGGTGTTGGATTGCTGGAACAGGAACGTAAAAGGTTGACTCTAAAGGTGGAAAAAAATGTCAAACTGCACACTCCCTGGGGTTAAGGAGGAAGGCAGAAGCACTGTTTCTTTCTCTTCAAAGAGCTGGTCTGCCTACCCTTCTGTAGAAATTACGTATGTTTTTTGTGTATCTACGGTTTTGACAGTGAGAGAGAGCTGGAATTCCCTTCAGATGTGGATTTTAGTCTGTTTTCTTCCCAGCTGAGTTTGTATTGGGCCTTTTCAATTTAAATAACGGAAGTTTGGCTACCTGGATTTGGGGTTCATTCGAAAGGAGGGCATTGGATTTTGCTGTTTTCTGCTCGGGTTGTGAAACTCGCGCAAGGGAAATATTAAATTCAGATTCAAGTTTGAAGACGCGAGATCAAAGCTCTGGCAGTCAGCAACTTTTATTTGTGAATTTCTGTTTCCATTTGACTGTAACTGGGTTGTTAATGTTCTTGTCTAGAAATGAAATTATTACAGTGGAAAATGTGGGCGGCACGCCTAAGTGGGCTATTGTGTCATTATCCATCAATCACAGGCAACAAGGAAACAGGTATTTAACACAGGAGGACACGGAGTTATTATCCGCCCCATTCCCCTGCAAGCCACAGGGCACTTTCTAGACTCTTATTAAAGCTTTAATGCCTATGGAGAGCACGGGAAACACTGTGTGTTACAGGATCAGGTATCAGGAGCTTTGCTGTCATTCTACATCTGTGCAGGACCAGGAAACACATGAGGTGGAAGAGCACTGAGAGTGCTGGCAGGCAAATCCCTCTGCACTGCTGAGGAAAGGCACGAGCTTCCCCAATCCTCTCTCATTCTTCTTCCATCATATCGGGGAACCTGTGAATGGGACAGCCACTGGCACCTCCTCAGTACCACTGTGTGACCAACTTACTGAATCCTGGCTACAGTTGCTCCCGGAAGAGGGCTGCGTGGGAAAATCTTGAAGCTGTTTTGTACAAGGAGACACAGGAGGGAGGTGGAAAGTTCTTCCTGGCTTCTGCAGAACAAAAGCTGTCATATGTAAAGGAGCATTCTGCCTGAGGGTTTATTTTGTGGTGCTGTTGCACTGTGTGTATGTGTTGACAGCTACCAGATGTTGCATCCAAGTGTCCTCCTGCATCTCCCATCACTTCAGGCCACCTATAAGTTCAGTTATGCCTTCCACAGAATGAAAAAACAAGTTCTGAAGGACAGGGGTCTAAAATCAAGTCTGTGATGCAAGGAATTACATTTTTAATGAGGGTCAAAGCTGTGAAGCTGTAAACATGAGATTTAAGTATTTAAAACTCTGAAACTGTCTTTAGAACAAGAGAATGAAAGTAATTTTCTCCTGTTTACATAGACAACAGGGGAAATCTTAGCTTTTTTGTGATGTACAGTCCATGTCTAACCAGGAAATTAGCAGTATTCAGATGGGCTTCGTGAACCAGATTTGAGCCAGGATGGCATTTAAAGCCCGAGCAAACATTTGATGTACTTTTCCATCAAGGATCTCAGAAGCAGAGTTAACAGAGAAAGTAATTTTAAATCTTAAGAATGCCAAGATGTATTTTCATACACTTAATACCAGGTTGAGAAGTCTCGCTAAGAGGCTTTCTCATGGTGCAAAGCTGTACATTAATGATATGATGACTGAGGTGTTTTACTGTTTATAGCCTTAAGTTTTTGAAAGCCTGATTTGATTCTTCCCAACCTGTGATATCACTGGAGAGGAGTGCTGAGGTGGTGTGGACTTTTTTTTCCCCTGACAAGCTGTTGTTCTGTGCCTGGTTCGTGTGGGACCGGTGTGCGTCTGCTGCCACTGCTGCCTTCTCTGTCTATTCCATTAACTCTGCTCATCTCTTTTTCTTCCTTCCAGTGTGTACTGGGCCCATCACTAAATGTAAGAAGTGAATTCCAGAAAGTTTCACAGACACCTTCTAATGACAGGCAAATGATTGATCCATCTGGTTCTAAGAGGAGCAGCTGAAAGCATCACCTCTCTGGTGCTCCAGTGTTTGCTGCAGAGAGGTGAGCAGCACACAGGGAGCTGCAGGCAGTACCCTGTGCCTGGCTGCCCTCAGTCTGCACAGGCCACTCTCTGTCCTGAGCCACCAGGTATTAAATCCCCAGATATTAAAGTCCCACAGGGGGTTCACGTGACAATATCTGAGCCACCCCCTACTGTGCAGCTTATCTGGCAGTTTAAGGAGATATCTGTGCATGCTGTTTCCCCTTCCCAATCCCTTAGGAATTCAGCCGTGCTGAGGCACTTCTGACATAACAGGGATCTGTGTTCTTTTCCTTCCTTGGTATCAGGGTTATCAGAGGAACTGCTGTCCTGCACACTCACCTCTCTGGCTGTACTCTCCCAAAGAGCTTTATATTGTTTAACAGTGAGGTGGGATGAGATGACCTTTGAGGAAAAAGGTGGCCATTTAAAAAAAAAGAAGGGAGAAATATCTCCAGGCAGTAGAGCAGCATTTTGGAGAGAGAAGGGAAGTCCTTGTGTTGGGAGAGGAAGGAGTCTGTGAAGGAGCTGTTGTTCAAACGTTGTCCATGCAGTAGCCTCTGATAAGTCAAGGAATATTGATGAGGCAGAGCCATGTGGACCCTTCCCTAGAGACATCTATGAATAATGATACTCAGTATGCTAAATATTTAAATACTCTTAAGTTTTGATAGTCTAAATATATTTTTCAAATAGAGGATTCAACCTGATTGATACTTTTCTGAGCATGAAAGCAAGTGTTTGACTTAGAATCATTTAGGTTGGAAAAGACCTTTAAGATCAAGTCCAGCTGTTAAAGAAACTCAAATGCATGGCCTCCTCCACTTACCCTGTTATATGGTCTTAACCATCCATGCTTCTCTTTAGCTGTGGAGTGCAAGCCAGTAACACCAGAGCACAGAACTTGTCCCTCTTTGAGCTGTTGTCCCCAGATCCTCACTGTCTGGACTCTAGAAATCTTCTTCTGACTCCTTCATGCTGTAAAGGAAAGGCTTTGATTTTAAAATTTCCGCTTTTTTCCCAGTGATCCTATAAGCTGATCTGCAGAGGTGCCCTCTTCAGATGAGTGAGGGAAGCTGGAGGTTGGCATTAGCTGGGCAGGGATGCATTAGGGCGTTGAGTGGCAGGTGAGAGTCCACTTGGCTTCACTGGATCAAAGAAAACTTTCAGATGTGTTCAAATCTCCTTAAAGGGTGAAATGCAAAAGCTATTCATATCACCTACTGCCCAAAGCTGGCCCCTGAGCATGTGAGGTCCTGAGCACATTGTGTGTTTTCCCAAGCTGTGGCACATCACTGTTATCCTTCCTGGAGCTGCAATAGGGAGCTTGCCTGTGCCCACCGTTTTGGTGCTCTCAGAGCAGGGCTGAGAGTGCTGACAGGCGAAGAAAATCCTGTGTTTAAAAGATAAGCACTTTGAGAGTCCTAACTTGGAACTGAATTGGAGTTCAAAATTCAGGCATTAAAATGTAGAGAGCTGGCATAGTCTGAAAAGCAATTTCTGTGTGTATTTGCGAAAAGGATGTCAGTGGGGGGAGGTGAGCTGTAGAAAGATACTGGGACTTGCTTAAAAGGAGTATGGCTGGTATCCAGGGAATTTAGAAATCGTAGGAAGAAAACTGGAGGTGTCTCATCAGGCTAGCTGGGGTGTCTGTGGAAATAAGGTACTTAAAGGATGCAGACTGGCACCTTCTGCTAAAGGACAAATGGCCTGGATAACCAGGCAGGAAGCGAGTCCTGAGGAGGGAGCAAGTAGATAAGGAAGCTTGTGTGGCATGGTGGATGGTCCCAGTGCTGGTGGGTAATGGTTTTTGAAAAAAAAAGAGTTTGAAAAAGACGTATTGGGAGTTATCTGGGATGAAATAATCCTTGTATAGCATCCTAATCTGTTACATTTAGCTACTGAATCTTTAGGACTCTCTCAGTTATCTTCCTAATGCTTCAGTTCTGTGTTAGTGCCAGTTTTGTTTAACATGCCCATCAGTAGTGTGCCTGAAGCAGTGTTCTGTCAGCTCAGGATGGATGGTGACAGCTTTGGGCTCTCAGTCTCGGGCCTCCCCTGACCCTGAAGACCAGGAGCTCTGAGCATGCCATGCTGGTTAGCCTTGGATCACTGTTGAAATAAATGCCTTACTGCTAAATGCTTCAAGGTGATGCCATGTGCTCTTCAGCTCCAGAGCATCTCTAATGCCCAAGAGCCAAATATCCTGCTCTTTGAGTGACCACTAACACAATGTTTATGTTGGCAGTTGTCATCTCAGTGTTAGCGTTGATGGAAATCTGCAATAATAGTACACAGCAAAGTTGTTTGGATCCATTTGGTGATATAACAATTCCTCAGGGATCCACCACTTTTCAAACCATCCTTTTCCCCTGTATATCTTGAGTCTTATGCCTTGGCTGTCAGCCACTCAGCAGTAGAGTGCTGGATGCAGTGCTAGATCAGGCCAATAAAAAGAAATCCCTGAGCTGCAACTGGTTTGAGAGCTCGAGAAAGAGGCTGAGAGCCTTGGGGAAAATCCCACCTCATGAGGAATTTGCTTGCAGTTACTCTTGCTGTAGGAAATGCCAGATTGCTGCAGTACCCTGCAGCAGCCTGGATTGCTCGTTTCTTCAGCTCCATGTCACGCTCCGTTTTCTAACTGTTTAATTACAGATGGATTGTGGTTTGTGGGTTCACAGCTTTTCTCATCTGCTTTTTGTCAGAGGTAAGCAGATGTACTGCCTGTTGCTCTGTACAGTTGAGTCCCTTGAACAGCAGCTGCTGATGAGTTCGGAGATAAAAACTTCAGCATATGGAAAACAGGGGATGAGAAGCCAGTTTCTGTGGCTGAGATGATCTTGTTCTGAAATATATCCAGCTGGTCTCTTATCCTCCCAGGTGTTGGCCCTCTGCTTCATCTCAGGAAGGTGCTGCCTCCTCAATTCCACGAGCAGCTGGGGATAGTTAGGGAGACCTTTGGTGTTTGAGCCCACCTGCCTGCCTAATTTGGAGGTGAATCCTGTAAGAGAGGGAGCCCTGTGCTCTCCCTGCCAGCTCCCACCCAGCCTCTGCATGGTGTATGCCAGTGGAATAGGATGCCATTACGTAACTTGCATTGTGTGGTGGTTGGGGGTTGTTAAATCTGCATTTCTAATCCATACTCAAATAGGAGCAGAACCTGAAAGCATTCTGATTTGCAGTTCCAGTTAGATAACCCGGCTTGTGCTGTCAGCCCCTTGTCTCCTGTGCTGTGCTACCCGGTGCATTTGGAGGCCAGGGCTGGAATATACCCTGAGGATGGTAAGAGCTTTTTATTCTGGGAAGTGCTGCTGGGACCAGGGGCACCCACTGCATTCCCAGACTGCCTGCTGGGGTAGTGTCTGAGCATTCCCAAGGCAATAAACACTTGTTATTAATAATTTTTAAATGATGGATGTATACCGATTTTTGAATAACCATCCTAATTATAGTAAATATGCATAAGAGGGCTGAATTAACATCATGTAAACGAGGTTAGTTCTGGTATTTTAATGTGACTGCTTTGCTGTGCTGCCCAAAAGCATTCTTTTGTCATAATCTTCATATACAGTTTTTTATCTGTTTACAAATGGTATTTTCAGTTAATTTTTATCATGTTGAACCACATCAGTCTTCCAACTTGGTTATTACTCATCAAGAAGGATACCTGAACCTTTCAGTTCATGGCACAGATATTTTCCATTTAATCAGACCTTGAACAATGTAAGGAAATAATTAGCTGAAGTGGTGTTTGGTTTGTGTGTGAGCCAGCTGTTAAAGGAGGTCTGAAGATGGTTCACTTGTGGTGGAGGCACCTCCTGCACTGCCTTGGGGTTGTAGCCAAGAAGAAAAGCTTGGCTTATTAATCCTTGTGGATTTGGGTGCTTGGTAGCTGAGCCTTGGTTCTGTTCCAAAACTGATATGTGCCACCCCAGGTGTGTCATCTCTAAGGGTGAGACTGACAGTTGCAGTTCTACTAAGTCAGGCACTCGTGGTGTTCCTTGTGACCAGGGATGGTGGCATCCTGGATGGATGGCTGTTGCCATCCCCCTGGAAGAGCTGGAGCACATTCCTCCATAGCAGTCCACAGCGCGGGGTTGGTTGCTGCATCCACATCTCCGTGCGGTTTCAGAGTCCCTGTGGTAGCTGCCGAAGCATGACCTGTGGGGTGAAATACTCGGAGAGCTGTCAGCTCATTGTTTGGAGGCTCCAAAGTGAGATTTTACCGAATGTTTTAGTGTTTGGACAGATTCAGTTAAAGTAGAAGTCTGTTTTGATTTGAGGGAGTGGCCGTGTTCCGAGAGCTCTCCCTCCACGTTTTCAATTTTCTAGGTCACTCTTGGATGCTCTAATTTTTTTTTCAGAGAAACAGTTAGCAAAAGCTTTGACACTGATGATTTGTATTCTGTCATCTCAGTCTTGAGAGCAAAGAGATACTTTTTTGGCAAGTTCTCCCCCTCCTCAACCCCCAGTCATCATCATTAAAAGGCTGTCAACAAGCATGAAAAATCCCAGCGTGCCAACTGTAAATGCTAATTGACAGACAAGCCACTGAAGCAGTGGCTTGTGCAGTACCTGACCTGCAGCAGGCTGTCTCCTGGCCCTGGCAGGAGCTCCACAGGTTCCCCAGGAAGCGGGCTCAGAGTGCTCAGTGCTCACGTACCTGCAGAGCCAGGCTGGGCTCTGTGCAGAGCAGCGCTATTACAAACAGGGTAAACTAGAGGTGAGCTAAACCCAGCCTCGTGAGTGGACGTGATGTGTTCTAGGAGTGTGGTCCGGCTTTTTTCTTACAGGTATGCCTACCTTTCTGGTATCCTTTAGTGCTTCTATTGGGGACAAAAAGCTTGGAAACTGCTTTAGTAAAACTAGCTTTGTTGCTGAAGCCATGTGCCCTGCTGACGCAGTCTCCAAAGTGCTTTCGGAAGGATTGCATCACCTGTGGATATCACGGCTAAGGGATTTTCTCCTTTTTCTTTCCCTCTGTAAAAACAACGTGTTCCTGTGGGGTTTGTCCCTGCTCAGTGAAGAGCTTTGAGACATGGCTGTGCTGTGTGTGCTCTCTGCAAACAGGCTTTATGGGTTCCTGGCACAGCTCTCTCGGACCATCTCATGGTAGGGTTGCTCCATGGATCAGTCTGCTGACAGGAGTATTTACATACTTGGCCATAGGGCAGATTTTTCAGTAGCTGAAATGGCTGGGACTGAATTGCATCACTTAGATTAGAATCCAATGTTGAATTTCCAATGACGTCTAAGCAAAAAATCCATGTATAACTGTGTTTGAAAGGTATTAAACAGTAGCACAAATCATTGCTCCCAGCAGTAAAGTCCTGCTGCTCTGTTTTGATGAATTTGGCAATTCAGAAAACAGTAGAATCTGTTCATGCCCTTGGAAATCTGGGCATTTCCATGGTTGAGAGCTTGCTGTCCTAGTACTGCAAAGCTGTGCTGCCTTTTAAACCCTTCACTGGTGAGTCAACTCTCTGTTTACTGCTAGTTATGAGGGGGAGGTTCCTGACTCGGAAGACCAGAGAGACATTTCTGTTTAACTCTTAGAAAAAGCCAAGCTGCTCCAAAGTACAGGGTATTAAAAATACAGAGGAATTAACAGACATAGTGCAGGTTGGTGAAAAAGTCCAGGATAAAATGCCTGAATGTGGAAGAGATATGGTGCCAGACACTATATGTGGCATACTTTAAGCCTTACTTTTCCCCTTTTTTTTCCCCTAGCACTGTTCCCTGAAATTCTCAGAAAATTTTGTGATTTCACCAATATCTGCTCAATTGGACTGAAATTTAGAGTATTACCCAAAAAATTTTGCACAGTAAAGGAAGATCTAGATGAAGAACAGTAAGGAGAGAGAGGTACTAAAAGAAATAAAGGTTCTGAAAACATTTGCGATGGAATCTAGTAATAAAATAGGAGAATGAGGAATTCAAAGCTACTGAATCCTGACAATGTGTGTCCTAAGTGAAAGACTCATTTTTGGAGAGTTAAATGATGATTGCAACCTTGAAAATTACTTTATCGAGAAGAAATCAGTAAGAGAGAGCTTGCTGAAAAAGTGAGCAGGCAATCAGCAGGGTGTTAGGGAAATCAGGGAGTAATTATGCAAGCGACACTTTCTGCAGCCTCCGAAAATGGAATTTGCGGAAGGGACCAGCACCGCCAGCACAACATGCACTTAAATACCATTTTCCATAAAACCAAAAATAATCTTCAGGCTTTCTGGCAAGGTTTGTCCTCAATGGCTGGTAGAAGGATGAAGCTCTGTGACGGATTGCCCTGCCAGAGGAGGTGTTCTCTAATCGAGTTTTTTTGTTTCCCGAGCTCATAGGCAGAGCTGCAGCTGCCTGCTGAGGGGCTGCTGTTCCTGAGGACTTCCCTGGGCTCACGAGGATGTGCACCCTGCCTTCTCCTCCTGCCTTTGCTCAGTGTGTCCTGAGGCACATGTGGGCATTTTTACCGTGCTCCTGGCACTGCCCATCTCTTGAGTGTGTGCTGGAATGTGATGGGTGCCGTGCTTGGGAGAGGGAGCACGTCTGTCTTAGAGGGACCAATATTCCCAGTGGGACAGCCTTGACTTCCCTTTCTCACTTGTGTTTCCCCACGTGCCTTAAAGAAGGTGCAAACCCTCTTGTAGACATGTAAAGTGGGCAATACTCCCTGCTGTGAACAGACCCTGAGCAGATTCTCTAAAGGTGCAGCAGGGTGCTCTGGGTGCACACACCAGCCTTCAGCAAGGTCCGGGAATGGCTCGGCTTTCTGTCAGGCAAAGGCAAATCCATGTTGGAAAGCAGTGCTTGAGCAGCTGGGTGGCAGAAAGGAACCCCTATGTTCAACGTAGGCCTGTTAGGAAAGGATGGCTTTGGTCTGTAAAAGGCAGGATGTGAAGAGGGGAGGTGGTGGAACCCTGCTGTGTTCTTTCGTAGGAGTTAAAGGATTGTTGTACTGCCACTCAGTGATTCCCTCCTATGAACTCTTCACTCCCACTTTACATATTCCCTAGCATCTCCCTCACGTTCTGCACAGCAGTTTATGCATGGATGTATCATGACTTCTGAATAATAACTCTGGGAACTTGTTTTCTCACGTTCATGGTTTGCACTGGGGGTTTTTGCATGGTGAGGCTACTGGGTCAGAGTACCTGGGAAGCTTCTGACTCAACAGAGGCCCCCAAAATAGGCTGGGACCATTTGCAGCTCCCTGACATCTGTCTGTGCTATCAGGCAGCTGCTCTCCTGGGACTTGGGAGACCTGGGTCTGGGTCTCTTTATTGATACAGAATCTCAAATTGTGGTATTGGGCAATCCAGGCTGCCTGGTCTGGCAGTGCCTCCAGTGACAGGAGATGTCTCATGGCTATGTGCATCTGTGACTCGGCCTGCCTGCATCCTGCATGCCCAGGCATGGCCTGTTGTCCATGGCAGATGGGAGCCACCAGGAATCATCGCTGCTCCGGGCAGGAGCTGGGGGACTGGTACCTACAACCCATTTTATCTGCATTTCAGCAGAGCTTGTGGGTGTGTTGGCACCTCTCCAAAGCATCACGTGTGGATCTGGAAGCAGTGTGTCTGTGGGCAATGGAGCCCCTCAGGTGCTGCTGCTCAAGTGCTCGAGGCCAGCCTCAGCAAGGAAGGGCTGGCTGCAGAGCAGTGGCTCTGCTGGCTGGAGGGCCAGTGGCAGATTTGTGTTGTATTTCTCTGAAGAAAAGCCACGGTTCCATGACTGGCATGAAGACTAATTTAAGTATGAAAATTCTCTCACCTGAGAGGATTTTTCCACGCATTCCTCCTCAAGTAGCTGCCTTGAGGCCAGCCTGGTGGTGGCTGGCATGAGGGAGTCTGTCCAGCTGCCCCTTGCCAGCACCTGGACTAAAGCAGGTTAAAGCAGTTTTTCCCACTCTAGTTATTTGTCTCTGCTCTTCCTGGGATGTGGCAAGGCCTCTCCTACCTGGTCCCTCTGAAGCTGCCTCACACAGCCCTGCAGCCCCGTGCTAGAGCAGGGCACAGGCTGTTTCCCTCCCACTTCCATGGCAAAGCTCCAGCTAACTGAACTGGGAGGCTTTCTCCCCCTTTCACCCTGTTTCACTTGCAAAACCTTTACGAACCAGAGCTTTCACCCCTTTCTTTGCCTCTGAGTAACCTGCGTGTGCTGGGCACGTTCGTCATTTCCCCCCTTGTCTCAACAGGGAACTCTTACGATCGGTGGCAAAGAAGTGACCCTTGAATACACTCCGTGCCCAGAGTTCTGGCGCTGCAAACGTGTAAGTATGTGCTCAGAGCTGTGTTGTGCTTCCCCTGCTGGCACTTGTGGCGCTGGCAGCTCAGAGGAGTCTTAGATATTTGCTCGGTGGCCAAAATCCCTCAGAGTAATTAATACCTGCCCTGAAGCTCTTGCCTCTTCTAAACCTACCTTGTTTTTGGTCCCACCTCTCAGTGCATGTTGCTGTGGTACAGGTAGCCAGATTTTTATGCACGGAGCAGCCTTGTCCCTGTGCAGTGATTCCTTTTTAACATGTGGGAAAAATAGCGTGTGGATCCTTTCTCCTTAAAAACCACAATGAGACAGTGATTCCGCCGACCGGAATGGAACAGGCTTCACTCTGGTTCATGTGTGTAACCACCCCTCTGCCTCACACAGGAACCTGTGGTCTAGCTGTGACTGTAGAAAGTGCAGCAGGAAAGGAAGCATGGAAATGGATCCAAGTCTAGGCAGCACGATCCAAGTCTAGTGCATGCTGGAACTGGCCCGTTTCTGGGAAGACACAGTTGCCTAAGGGTCAGTTTGTTCCTGTGCCCTCCCCAAGGTTCTCCCAGAACGGGAATTTGCAGCTGCAGCAGACTGAAGGTGATTGCTGGAGAAAGGGCAGGATTGTTGCCTGCATTCCCACTGACTGCAGGCTGAGAGGTTGCAGCAGGACATGAAGGGATTCTTTCTACTAAGAGTCCCACCTTGACCACTGGATCACCCTGGGCTACAGAGACCCTCATCCAGCAGACTGGATGCACTCAGCTGCAAGCAGAGCTGTTGCTCAGTGTCTCATCTCTGCTTGCAGCGCTCCAGAGATGGAGACACCGGGTTCAGGCAGTGGTTTCAAACATCTCTCAGTGCGCTGAGGTGGCTACACTGTATGTCCCCACTGTTGCTGTGTGTAGCTGTGGCCTGAAGGAGCTTCCTTGTGCCCCAGAGCATTCGCAAGGCTTCAGTTATAGTGAAGAATTGCTATGAAACAAAAGCAATGCATTTACGGAGAGCTTAAGGAGGAAGTCAGGAGTGCTGTGTCTGGAGAGAGCTGTGAAGACAGGGTACTTGGCTCTCCCCACAGTGGCTCTAGGTGGTACCATCCAAGCCTGTACAGCTCTGCCTCTTGGTTAGCAGACACCTCATCATTAACTCTCCAAATTACATCAGTTTCTACAGTTCAGCTCAGATAAGGACTTTGTCACTGCTTGAGGGGTGAGTTCAGGTTAGAGAATGCCAAGGTAACTTTGGACCCTTTGAATCAACATTGTGCCTAGCAGCGAGCTTTTGATGCAGCATCACTTGAGAGAGGGAAGAGTTATGTCTCAAGGACTAGAGAATAAATCTGTGCTCAGTTGTGTGAAAGCCCTGTTCCCAAGGCAAACCCAGCTGAGAGTCATATGAGCATTTATCTGCAATTCCAGCCAAGGCCTCTGCTGCCATTACCCATCACTGTAACTTTTTCATGGCTGCTACTTTCTGAAAGCACACTGCACAGTCTGGAATGTCTGGAATTCTGGAGCAAGTTGTACCCATTGCCTTGAAAACACGACTTCCTCATGCTGTCCATCTTCCATTGCAGTGTAAGGTGTGTACTGTGGGCTACAGATCTTCCTGTTCCTATTGCAAGCTCCCAAGAGATGGTGAGTATATCTGGTCCCCTGAGCTTGGTCGGTTAACAGTTTCATCTATCCTGACAAGTAAGTTTCTCTTCTGGCTTCCTGTGGCATCCCTCTTGGTGGACTAGCTGGGCACTGTGTAGGAGGATTGTTAGTTTTGCTTCACTTAAACCCTTTTTGCCTGTCCACACTGAAGATATTACATGCAGTGGGTCGCTGTCAGGCTCTCTGCTGTTGTGAGGCTTGGTGGAGAGGTGTCTTACTGCTCACAGCCTTTCCCTCCTATTCTCTGGCATTGTCCTTCATCCATGGAGTTACGGTTGTGTGTCCTCTGGGACTGTGAGCTGGTACTGCTGGCCATAGGTGAGAGGGCTTCCCCTCAACCCACCTTCCTTGGGAGATGCAGCTGCATGTTTTTAGTGTCACTAAGAGACACTGATTTGCCTCCCTTTTGAGACTCTCAGAATAGGATCACAAAATCATGGAATCATTAAGGTTGGAAAAGACCTCTGAGATGAAGTCCAACCATTAACCTGTCATTGCCAAGGCCACCGCTAAGCCATGTCTCTAAGCGCCACACCTACATGTTTTTTGAGCATTTCCAGAGATGGTGATTCCACCACTTTCCAGGGCAGCGTGTTCCAATGCTTGATCACCCTTTTGGTGAAGAAATTTTCCCTAATATCTAACCTAAACCTCCTCTGGGGCAACTTGAGACCATTTCCATTTATCCTGTCACTTGTTGCTTGGGAGAGGAGATTAGAGGTGAATCCAGGATTGGAATTGCTGAACTCACCTTGCTGGCTGTAAAAAATGCATGAGAGGAGTTCTCCAGGAGCTTCTCCTCCCCCCACCAGCACCTCTGCTTTTTGAGGTGGGAAGGCACCAAAGCCAAAACACACTTTCCTTGAGGAACTGATTTCTTTGGGATGATGGCTGTGCCAACCTTCACCATCCCTGGGTGCAGCACCTGGGGACACAGGGCCACGAGTGAGTTCTCCACACTCCTCTGGCACTGCCTGTGAATTCCAGCCACTGTGTAAGCCTTGACTCTGTATCTTTGAGCAGACTTCTGTGTACTGCCCTCCTGCCCTGGGCAGAAGGGCAATACATCAACTGCTGATGCACAGATCTCTATTTACTGAAGCATGGTCCTTGTTGTTGTGCTTTCCGTGCTCTGTGGCTCCTCCATCAGTGCCGTGAAGGCAAAATTCACACAGCTGGCCCAACACAGCTGTGGGTTGTAATGAAACTGCCCAGGAGCAAATTAAACAGAGCCTTTAAGCTGCTGTGAAGACAGATTGTAGTGAATGCTTCTTACTGACCTGCTTTTCTTGGGAAAGGGTGCAATAAGGTAACCTCTCTATGGCTGGGTGAAACAAAACGACTCTCTAGGCATTTACAGTAGTTACTGCAGCTTTGTGACTGATGGGTGTGAAATGGACTTTAATGTGCCTCTCTTACAGGGAGCAGAGCAGGCCCAGAGTCCAGAGGTGGTGCTGAGGGAGAGGACACGTCGGCTGAGCAAGAATTCAGTAAGAGAGTTGCCCTCCCCATCTCTGGGGGTTGTGCCCATGTCTTTGTAATTTGCACAGGCAGTTTTCACAGCTGCAGGTGCAAAGCGGTTTCATGTGCAAATTTTACATGAGGTTCTGTAGCCAAAACTCTGCGTGCTACAAACTGCAGACAAATGAGTACAAGCCTGTCCAAGGTGAGCTGTGCTGGCAGCCAGGCAAGGCACTGTGCAGCTTTCCCAACAGTTGTGTGCAAAATCATCGTGTGTTCTGCCATGCCGCCCACTGCCCAAACAGAATGAGAGCAGAGACTTGCTCTCAGGGACATTAAAGAAAGAAGCTTCACTGTGTCACGTCTTGCACCCTCATTTCCTTCTCTTTGTGGGAAGAGGCTTCGGCAGCAGGTGCAAGGCTGGTGGTATCTGCCTTTGCAGCCTCACAGATTTGGCTTCCCTTTGCAGCAGTGTTAGAAGCTCAGGTAGCGATCTCTTTTGCAGTAAAACCAGGCCATTCAGAGGCCTTCAAGCACAGAAACTTGTTGGGGTTTATCTTCTCTGAATGGCATAGGTAGACTTGGGGGGAACAGGGTGTTCCCACATAGTTTCTTCCTCATCAGTAGGCACCTGATAAAATCTGTGACTGTATTATGGATGTGTTTCACTCAGTGGTCAAGGGGATCTGAACCCAGTTTTCCTCTAGCATAGAGACAGGGTGACAGTTACTAGTTGATATTGCTCAGTTGTGGATGATCAGGAGCTCATCATAGATAGTAAGGATATCACTGGCATATAGGTTGTCCTGAACATGGGAGGAATGTTTCTAAATCCATCCCTGATACTTGTTTGTTCAGGCGAGAGCCAATCCTAAAAGGAGGCCAGAAAGCCTCTTGTCTTTGACAGGAAGTCTCGTAAAGGAGCCCAACACAAAATAAGGCAGTGGAAGGATGACAGTACCTGAACAAACCTTGTGTCTGCCAAGTGTTAAGACAGTGGATATGCAACAGGCAGTACAGGTTGGCCTTTTGTAAGGAACACTGCTGCAAGGGCCAGAAAATAGGAGAAGAAAAATACCCGCTGAAACATTCTTATGCGAAACCAGTCCATTTCTCCTCTAATAGCAGAGACAAAGCTTGAAACACCTGAGCAAGAATTGTCAGGTCAACCAGGATCTCCAAAGCAGCCTCTCCAGCCCTCAGTTCCTGCTCCACAGCAGGAATGTCAGCCTCAGGAACAGGAGCCAAGGAAGAGAGATGAAGGGAGAGAGCGTCGGCCCTCACAGGAGAAGAGAAGGGACATGGACCGGCACCAGGAGCCGCCCTCTCAGAGGGAAGCAGAGGAAGCCACGCCACCAGATGGTGGAGGCAGCAGAAGTGAGTAACACAAAGACCAGTTTGGGATTCCTCTTGCTTGCACTCCATGAGGCCATCTGCAGAAAGGGCAGCATTTCACTAAAACCTCTGGAGGCTATTTCTGTGTTGTGCAAATCCATGGCATTGAGAAATGAAGAGTTGTCCAGCTCCAAAGGTGCTGACAAATTGTCTTTAGGAAAATTAATTCAGGCTGAGCTGGCTTCTGGGTGGTGCAGTTAACTTAGCACAGCTTCAAAAGTTTGTTGGGCCAGCAGTTACCCTGGGCTGAGCTCTGAGAAGGGGCTGCTTTCTACTCTGTTTTCTGGGAAGGAAAGGTTAGCAACTGGAGGTGATACTCCGAGCATCTTGCAAAGTGGAGAGAAAAAAGCAATGGCTTTGAGACTCAACTGCAAGAAACCGTGCTCTTACTTTGAGTGGCTTTAGTCACAGTAAACTTGGTTCTAAATTATCTTTTTTTCACTATTTCTTCCCGGGCCACCTCCCTGATGGTGCCTTTCAGCAATTATGCTGAAGCGAATCACTCGGTTCACCCCACCAGAGGTGATTGTGGGGCTCCTGGCCCCATACGTGCGTCTGTCCACGTCCAGCGTGCGCATCATGAAGAACAAGGCTGGGCGGATGGGGCAGACCTATGGCTTCATCGAACTGGAATCCCATGCTGTAAGTAGTTTCCTGCTTTCACCTGCTCCCTCTGTTGGCATCTGAAATCTGTAGAAGTAGAGAAACCACAGGAATACGAGAAATCGCTTTACTTGTGAGGCTGCTGTGCTGGAGCAAGTCCTCTCTTCTGCTTGTCTGACCAGGTACAGGAATTAGCTGGAACAGCTGTTGTTCTCTGGCTTTACGAGTCCAAGATTAATTGTTGTCACAAGCTGTGACACTGATTTTCTCACCTCAGTGCATTTCTTTGTAGACACTCCTAAACTTGAACACTTCTTGCATAGATATTTTGTTTGCAGAGAACTTGAATTCAATGGTTTTTGTTTGTAGAAGGCAAGAATCTCAATTAACAGACCGTCCCATGTTGGAAGGTTCTCATTTTCTGTGTCTGGGTGGCTCCCAGACTCCATAGCTGTTCTTTGATGTTGGTCCAGAGGGTGTTCACCAAAACACTTTGGGGCAGCAGCAGCTGTGGTGCTGCCCTGTCTGGCAGCCCTAGGAGAATGCAGTCCCCAGCTGGCTGCTGAAAGTGGTCATAGGACAAGCAGAGAACCTCACGTTGCATTTATCTCTTTTGTTGCATCCTAAATACCCTTCGCTGACACTTAGACTAATATTTAGTGTAGTGTTTCTTGTCCTTCTGAGCACAAGACATTCCTTTCAGGCAGACTGGATTTGGAAAATGTGCTGTTTCCTTCTCATGAAAAGTGACATTCTTTTTCCTTTTACTTTTTCAGGAGGCGCTGAGGTTGCTAAAGATACTGCAGAACCTGGATCCCCCCATCTGCATTGATGGGCGTACATTGGAAGTGAATCTTGCTACAGGGAGGAGAAGGTACAAACAGATGAGGCAGTGGGGTTGTCCTTTTTGTGATGTGCAGTGAGGCTAGAACTGGGTTACCAGAGCAGGTGCTTAAAGTTTGGCATGGGAATCAGCACAGATGTTCCTACAACCAGAAAATGTGTTGGAGAAGTAAAGGCATTGAAGCTTGAAGAAGTTTCAGTGATTGTGCAGAATGGGATTAGTGATCATATTGCATCTTGTTGTCCAGCCATCAAATCCTATTCTGAGGCAATTAGTGTGTTCAGCTTTTTAAAAAACATGTGGAGAAATTCATCTTTGTAGACACAGCAGAGTGGAGTCATATTTCTCATGGAGACAGTGGTTTGCCAAGTCTGTCTTCTGGGATGGACACAGTCCAGCATGTGGCCAGAAAAGATAGTTTTTCTGCCTTTATTGGTCCTGCTGATCATTTTGAATATACTGAGGTTAATGTAATACCAAATTGACATTATCTTGCAACCTTTATCTCAACAGGAATGACTATGGGGAGCACGGTGACAATTCCTACTATGGCCCGGTAGGTCTGCTCCACTTCCCTGCACGTTGCTGAAAGGGAGGGAGCACTGGGGGGGTGATGGGCCTGGCTGTGTTAGGCTTTTTCTCCTTGGGCTGCCGAAATACTGCAGAACATGTTTCACCACGTTTGAAGATGGGGTGATAATGCTCAAATGTGCCCACTGCTGCTCTGCCCCTCACACTGTTTATCACATGCATAGAAGTGCAAGTCAGTGCTGCTGCAGGGAGTTCTGGGCTGGGTTGCTCGATACCACACTTTACAGAGTGATTTCACTGATGACTGATCTCAGTTCCCAGAGTGAATGTCTCTAGTGCTTGTTACTAGACTAGAGGACTCTCCCCAAATAGTGGGTGGGGTGAAGGCTTCCATATGGATTGCTATGAGCACCTCTCATGGAAGCTGCAGAGATCTCGTGCTTTGTGACACCGTCCATTGCTCTGCAGATGAAAAGCTGTGTCTGTCTGTGCTCTATTTAGGGTGGCTAAATGAGCCTTTCTCCTGAACTTCGGGCCTGTGAGAGGGAGGAGAAGCAATATGATGTTTGTTGAAGAGTCTCTGATCTGTTTGTATTGTTCACTTACTCCAGGGCAGAAGGGGTATGAGAGACAGGAGGGGTGGCGAATCACAGCGACGCACCAGAGCACAGTGTAAGTTAAACTCTGCTTCACTCCTACTGTGGAGACTTTTCTTCCTTAAAAGGGCACTGACATGTAGAAATCAGCCCAAAAATATTTTTAAAGGCTAAGAGTAGGTTTGTTTGCTACACCCACTTGTGAGTTCCTTTGCCAACTTTGTTTAGTCACATTTTCCTATCTGATGATGTGTTTCTCTCTATTCTCACTGTGCGAAACTACATGCAGATAAAGGAAACTTGCTGCCTATTTTTCCTTGTTGTGGAAAACTGATGGGATAAAATCATCATGGCAGTTACTAGAGGAGACAGAAGAAAATACACTTGATGCAGCAATGCCAGTAGCTGGAAGAACACTCCTGATTGTTTCACTAACTTATATATAGCATTACTGAGATCTGTCAAAGGACACTTTGGAAATGAGAAACATTCCTGACATTATGGGCCTACTACCCTTAAGGCCTTTGGCTTTTCCTGTAGAAATAGTTCACTCCCTTTTCTTCTCTGGAGCTTTCATGAGCCCATGGGGTGGAAGGGATGGTGGGGAGTGTCATCACTTTAAACAGGATATTGTTTGAGAGAGAACAGCTTTTCCTTGTTCCCAGGGGTGAGTGGATGTAGATACTCGTTACCCCATTCTTGGGGAAATTACTGAATTTCATGACCAACTGTTGTGGTCTTGTGATCTCAGCGCAGCCCTTGTAAATCCGTTCTGATGTGGAAGTTTTGTCAGAGTCCTAAACCAAAATTGTGAAAACTTATCACCCCTCTTACTTCTAAAGAAAATATGATGTAGGTCCAGTCATGTGAAGATACTCATACATTTCTTGCCAGGAGAAAAAAATATTCTTTCCCACTCTTGATCCTTTCACCAGTGTAATGTTTGTTCGTGCTTTTGTCTTTGTAAAAGGCAAGTTCTGCCTTTGGAAGCCTGTGGAGCTAACTCTTGTGTCTCTCTTCAGCACCATCAGATGTGTCCACATACATTTATGATCCTGACACTGGGAATTACTATGATCCCATAGCTGGGACATACTATGACCCCAGAACTCAGGTGAGTGTGTGGGAAGGAAGCTTTACATGCAGTATGTTCTTACAAACTGCTCTTCTCTGGAGGGATTTTGCAGCCAGATCCTGAAGGCAAGCCAGCACAGGGCAGTACAGAGGCAGCTTTGTGTCTTGCACTCTGTCCTCTGACCTGTGTGAAAGGGATGCACGTTGCAAAATATCAACTTAATGAGAGACTAGGAATCCATTAGCTGTGTGTTGAACCAGCTGTAGCTGGCTCTGGCCTCTGAAGCCCTGCCTTTGGAGGGTTTTTGGTCTGCTCTTCCTCTAGTGGATTTACAGGCTAAATTATTGCTAAATTTTGCTGTAGACATGTGATGTGTCTGTAATAAAAAATGAACAATAGAGCTCTGTTTTCATCTGTGGTCTCTTTGCTTCTCAGTCCTAGCCAGCAATACTATAAGGAAAGCAAAAAAAGAGCCATCAGCAGAGAGTTTCTCTGTAACTATATAGGAACTATAATCTTGTTTTCATGATGCTGGGGATGTCCATGTTGTGGGAGAGCAGGGCAGTGCACTGGTGACCTGGCTGTGGTCAGCTGTCTTCTGCCCCAGCCTTTGCCTGTTCTGAAGCCTTTGCCCTCTGCAGTCCCTTCTTACTGCACTGGTCTCCCCAGCTCAGCAAGGACAAGAAGCCTGGTAAGAAGATTGCAGGGGTTTGGGCTAAGCCTGCTCCAAATTCCTCTTTCAGAGGGAAGTCACAATAGACCGGGAAGCCTCCTCACCCCCGACGGAGAGCAGGAGGCGGCGGCACGGGAGCCAAGAACGGACAAGTGACAGGAAAGAGCCACACGGCAGGGACAACAGGGACAGAAAGGACAAAGGGAAAAGTACTTCTGCTAAGGTAACTTCCTTCAGGCATCAGAATGACCTGAGGCCAGGAGGCTGAGGGAAGAGAGGTTAGAAAACAGAGAGTAATTAGAGGATTCAAAAGTGGAGGGAGAGTGAGAGAAGACAACGGGGTCAGCAGCTGGATAGGAACATGGTGGTTGTCCAGCCAGGTGGGAGTAAGTTCCTGAAATTTTTCTCTCCTGACATTAAATCCAGGGCTTCTCATCCCTTCCTTATGGAGAAAGATTCAATCACATCCAGGTAACTGAGACATGTTTCACTCACACTGCTGAAAGCACCCAGCTATTGTAATAGAGACAACAAAAAACTAGCAGAGACATTTAGACACACCGAGTCAGATGATGATAGAGACTCAGCTCTACCCTAACTGCAGTTTCTGTCCCCACAGTCCCAGGGCAGTGCCCTTCACTGCTGCTCCCAGTGAGCAAATCCTGTCTCCCCATTGTGGGAGCTGCTGGTTGGGAGTAACTGCCCAAAGCAATGTTTGAGCACAGCCCAGGGCTGGTGATACTGGCAGAGCCTGAGGAATGCCAGGAGAGTTGGTAGAAGTGATTTAGCCACCACTGCAGAAACTTAATGTTCTTCCTTGCCTCTTGGTCTGAATATGCTCAGTGGCATGACCAGTCCTGGGCAACTGGGACTTGAGGGCTGTTAATTGTCCCTGAGGCTGGTAACAAGCCAGCCAAGGAGTCTCATCTGGTATGGAGGCTTTCAGGGACACTGACCTCGGAGAAACATGGTCCTGTCTGAATGGAGGGTAGAAGTATCTCCAGTAGAAATAATTCCATCATTTTGCCCACTTGCCTCTTTTCCATGGATGCTCAGAAGTGGCTTCCTGGCTGCTCTGTGCCCTCTCTGACCCCTGTGTTGCTGCTGGCGTAATGCCCAGTCTTGGATTTTTCAGAATGAGCCTGGAGAGGAGAGTTTCTTTACAGAAGATGTCTTCAAAAAGCCATTGCCTCCCTCTGTGAAGAAGGACGAGAGCACAGGCCTGGTAAGGTGCTACACTTGTCTTCCCTGGTCAAGTATGAGTAACTCATGAGCCACTAAATTGGAGCCTGTCCAGGGCTCCAGCCCAGTTCTCTGTAAAATGTGTGAAAGTGAAGCTTCACCCCAGCCTACTGTTTGTGCTGCTGAGCACACAGCTGAGCATCACAGGCTCATCCTGTCGCAGTGCTGACTGCAGTCTCTGGTGCCCTCTGTCCAGGATAAAGAAGATCCTGGGAATCCTGCCATGCTGGCTGAGCCTGGCCATATGTTGTGCCACAGTCACAGCAGACAAAATTGGTGTTGTCTGGCAGTGAGGGTGGCTTTGTACCTGGTCTTCACATCCTTTGTGCACACAGAGAGGTGCTCAAATATGACCTGGCCCTGCCCCAGCTCCCTCACTGGTCTGAGGCACGACTGGGACCACTGTCAGCATCACAGTGTAGCAGAGAGTGAGAGTGGGGCAGGCTGGGACAGCATGGTGAGCTGCTGCAGCTGTCTCTGAAATCACGAGTATGGCTCCAGGAAAGCTCTGGATTCCCCAGAATGGGAATGTCTCCCACCAAAACCACTGCCTCATTTCTGCCAAGCAGCTGGTTTCCTTGGAGGCCTGTTTGAATGAGTACTTAGCTATTGTGTGCTCTGACTCCATGCTATGGTAGTCTCAACACCTGATCTTGACTGTTTCAGACTGAAACTGGAGAGGAGAAGTTCTCTGCAGAAGATGTCTTTAAAAAACCTTTACCTCCTTCTGTGAAAAAGGAAGAGAGTGCAGCCCCGGTAAGTATCTCCAAAGGATTGCATTTTGCCCTGTTTGAGCCTGGATACAGGACTAGGGAGGCTCAGCACAGCCTGGCTGCAACCACGAGTGCCAGAGGTGTCAGAGATGTTTCTCATGCCAGAGGAGGGAGTGCTGGGGATGGAAGGCAGTTTGTTTTTTAAGTCTGACCTGATTTGTGGGCTTCTAGCATGGGGAAATTTGATACCTGCATTTTAGCAGGATCTCACTCAACCAGTCCTAAGGCAGAAAACTCTTCCAGGCTGAGGAAAGCCAAATCTCACTGATCTGCATTTCTAGAGGAAATGAGTGACAGCAGTTCACTGCCAAACAGCCACGGCCTCGGCTGGCTTCTTGTGCTCAGGTGTGTGACAAGTTGGAAAAGCCTGGCACCAAAGCACAGCCTGTCTAGAGAGCAGAAGGGCTTCCACCCTGTGGTGTGAAGGGAAAGAAGCCAGCCAGCTCCTCTCTGTTCCCTGCCTGTGCTGCTGGGAAGCAACTCTCTGCCTCTTGGACTGGAACAGAGGCAGGAGTCACGGGGAGATAGGTTGGGAAAGCAAAGCCCTGCTGGCCAGGCAGGCTTGATGCTACAAATTGTCACACTTTTCTCTACTTCCCTCAGCCCAAGGTGGTGAACCCTCTGATAGGACTTCTGGGAGAGTATGGAGGAGACAGTGACAATGAAGAGGAGGAGGAAGAGGAGGAGCAGTCCCAGGCTCAGTGGCTGCCGCCTCCCCCGCACCCACCGGCACCGCGCGAGGAGCAGCCGCGGAAGGCCAAGGCCAGCGACGACAAACTGACTGACTGGAACAAGCTGGCCTGCCTGCTGTGCAGGAGGCAGTTCCCCAACAAGGAAGTGCTCATCAAGCACCAGCAGCTTTCCAACCTGCACAAGGTATGGGGAAGCTGGGGGCTGCCACTGGCTCAACAGCTTTGTGAGCTGCAGGGAAAACGCAGTGGTTGGGTGGGAAGAGCTGTGCTGAGTTTGACACGGTAGCAGGCAAAGTTCCCTCAAAGCTCTGTTCAAAGCATTGTGTGAACTGCTTGTTCCTGCCATGGGAGTGCTGTAACATCAAGGTGTGACTTTGTAAGCTGTAGTGAGATAGCTAAGGCTTGGGGAGAGTGGGGTGCTGGCACACACGAGTGTGAGAGTGGTAAGAACTTGGCACGTGCACCCCCATGTTCTATGCTGCCTTTGAGCTCTTGCTTTTAGCAGAGCCAAGCTGCACATGGGTTAAAATAGGACTGGCTGCCTTCCTTTCTGCAGGGAGGAAGGGCTCTAGGCCTCTGTGAGGGATCAGGTAGTCTGGGCTGCAGGAGAGGCTGCTGTGCCTGGTATAGTGCGGCTACAAGAGCATGCTGCTTTACCTGTGCTCCTTGTGGGTGGAGCAGATGACCCTGACAGCTTGTGTTCTCTGCTTGACACTGCCTTCTGTCTTCCTCCTTCCAGCAAAACCTAGAGATTCATATGAAGATTAAACGATCCGAGCAGGAACTGGCGTATTTGGAGAAGAGAGAGCGTGAGGTGCGTCTGCGGTGGTGGGCAGGCAGCTGCTTGTGCGTCTTCACTGGGCGGGTGGTGGTCCCAGGCAGACCTCCACTTATGCACCAGGTGGTATCACCAGGCATCCACTTAGGCACCAGGCATCAGATGCCTCCCAAAAGTGAACTGTGGGCTCACTCTGCACTGGGACCTGTAGGTAGTTCCATGACTTCTAAGAGCAGATCTCGCTTCTCACAGAATGGTCTGAGTGCGGTTCTGTTGTCCTGCAAGCCAGCACTGGGCTAAGTGGGACACAAATTTCCATCTAAAACTGATGGGGTGTATGGGCTGCTGCTGCCTGGCCAGGGACAGGAGAGCTGTACCTGTCCATTGTTCAGAAGGTCACAGAGCTGCTCCTGGTGCTGTAGCTGGAAGGCTGCAACAACAGGTCTGGGTCAGCCCAACAGATGGCATCTGAACAAGAGCAAGTGGATTGTGGCATGTGAGTATTCAGTGTTTGTGAGTCCCCAGGACAGCCTTCCAGCTAGCTGAGGGTCAGATGAGACCTGGATGCACAGCAGTCTCCTGCAGGGTTGAACCCTTCATAGCTCCCGTACTTACTTTGTTCTTTCTGTTGTGAAGGGGAGGCATAAAGACAAAGGAAATGACCGGAGAGAGAAATTCCAGCAGATGGATTCACCAGAGAGGAAACGACTCAGATATGACCGGGACTCAGAGAGGTAATGGCTGTTCTGGTTAGGTCTCTTTGGGGATGCTGATGCTGGGATGGGGTGGGATGTGTGCTGCTGGCAGACCAAGGCTGGGAATTGGCCAGGGGGGTAGGTCTGCAAAGTAGCAGCCAGACAGACTGAGACAGAGTTCCTCAAAGTGTGAGCCTGTTTGTAGTGCAGGACGCCTTGTGGAGGTGAGGGTGGAAGCAAGAGTTCAGGGCAGAGCAGAGACAAGCTGCCTGGTGCTGGAGGGGTGAGATGGGGGTCTGAGTGTGTCTGGCCAGACACAGAGAGCGGAATGCAGCCTGTTCCTATCCACCTCGTCCTTAAGGCACTTGCTGCCCTCCTGTCCTGGCATCTAGCCATTGAAAGAAAGAGCAAAGCTGTGTTTCATCTGTTCCCTGACTCAGAGGAATGCTGGGAGCTGTTTCCATCTCGTTCAGAGTAGGTGGAGGAAGAAAGTGCGTGCAGTGTGGAGTTCTCGACAGGCCTGCCTGCTGTGAGCTCGCGTGTTCAGTGGGCTGAGGAACGGCCGGGCATGTGTTGAAGATAGAACTGGTTATGTGCCTGTTTTCTTCTGGCACAGCACCTCAGAAGGAGACCTTTCCTCTGTGTCTTGCAGTTTAAACATCCACATCTTCTCTTCCCTCTGTTTTCCTGGAATAGCTGTAGATAAACTAAAACTGTTTGTGTGCAGTGTCACCAGCAGCCAGAAAGGAGAAATTGTCTGAAGGAAGAGTCTTTTATGCTGAGAGCTTTTCAAAACTGGGGTTTTTGGTTAATGGTCTTGGATGAGTAATGAGGTGGGAGAAAGAGTGTCCAAATCAACACTGCATCTGTTGAGCTCCATGGCCACAGCACTGGGAGAAAGGAAAGATCTAACAGAGCAGCAGGGATTAAACTTTGCTTTCTTGCTATTGCTAAGATTCTAATTAAGAAATACAAGCACAGAAGGCTCCTGGCTTGCTTATACTGTAAATATTTTGGAGTCTGAGCTCATTTCCTGTGCCCTGGTGTATTTCCCCCTGAGGTGGGACAAGAAATTTTGCAGTCAAAGGTGTGTGGGCCCTGCACACAGAATCTGACGTGGTGGTTTCCTTAGGCGATGTGCTTCTGGCAAGAACCTTGGATATCCCTCATGAGAGGCTGAAATGTCAGTGAAGGTTCTATTAGCAGAACTAAAAATCCCTGGCATGTGTTTGAAGCTTTGCAAGACTGGACAATTGATTCTGGCTCTTTTGCAGTGATTATGACCCAAGGCTTGACAGTAACAACAAAGGGAACCGAATGGTGCAGTCTCCGGGGTGGAAGAAGGGGTTTGGCCACAACCAGCAGGGCACAGCTTCACCAGTGGAGGTGAGTCTTCCTGCCTTTCAAAGCACACCACTGTCCTGCAGCCCATAATGTTTCCCAGGAGAGCTGGAGGGAGTTCAAGTCAGGCTGCAAATCTCAGCACCCGCTTGATGGAATAATGTGTGTGCACTGATGAACTTTGCAGGCTGGGAGGGGCTGCAAGTATGTTGGCTGTAGAACAAGGTTAGAATTTATATGGATCTGGAGGTGTTGAAAATAGAGTAACAGTAAGCAGGAAGGGTGTGAGCATCTCATTAGTACCTGCTCAAAGTCAGGCTGGGCTTTGAACAGGTCACCAGCTTGGTTCTCTGCAGCCATGTGAGCTGGGGAAAAAGGTGAACTTGCCCTGGAGAAGTGTGAGCGTAGCCAAAGCCACAGGGCCCAAGGTGCTCTTTGTCTGCTCTGCTTAGCACTTGTGAGCCTCTGGCTGCCATTGCAGACTCTGGACATCAAAAGATAATAATACCAAGGTACAGCACCTGACAAGGAGCAGAGGCCCATCGGCAAAGGATGTCAGGGGTAGGCAGGGTCGGGTAGATCCTGCCTTTTGTGACAGGCTGGTCTCTCAGTGGACCTTAATTTACTGCAGAGGGTTTGTCAGAGAAGCAGCCTGGGCCAGGGGCTGCTCTGCCTTGCCCAGGGCCACATGAGCAGGGCCATGCTCTGCTGGCAGGTTTGTGGCTGACCAGGTGCTGTGGCGTCCATGCTCTGCTGAGGGACAGGCAGCTTGGAGTAGAGCTCACGGGGTGACATTCAGCCTGCAGTCAAGTAGATCATTAAAGCAAATATTTGAGGCTTCGTGATGCATGTTTGCTTGAGCCTACATACACGAGGCAAGAGTCCCTCTTCAGGGCAGACAGCAGGAACAGGCCCCAGCTGCTGCTCAGTCCTCGAGGTGAGGTCCTCATGCCCATAAAACAGGCTTTGTCCAAGGGCCAGCTCCAGCACCGCACCCTGGGAGCTCTGAGCTCCTGTCAGGGCTCCCCCTCTGCATGGGGAGCTGATGGCAAAGCACAGCCCTCATACAGTTCATAGAAAGGCCAGAAGAGAGATGCTTCCCTTTCACTTCCAAGTCATGCTGGGCAAAGCCATGTGACCACGTCAACCCCACACAACTCTGATCTCTTGGCCCAACTGGTGAGATCTCTGGTATTCAGGTAGGTTGGACTGAAAAGCCAGAGAAACTTCCAGCCTCGGGCCTGCTCTCCTGGGCTGGCTCCAGGCAGGTATTGCTGAATAATGCAGGTGCTGGCTGCAAAAGCCAGTCCTTGAAAACTGGTTGAAATTCCAAGCGAGGTACCAGTGCCCATGAGAGCTCTGTTAGAGAGAACAACTGAGCTTGTGCCAAGGCAGGCTAACAGCAAACAGCTCCTCTGGAGCCCAGCTCTCATCAGAGCTTTCCTTTGCTCGGTTTCCATCCTGACTCGCCTGCAGCTGCCGGCACTGCCCCTTGGCTGCCCACTCCTCTCTATGCTCCTCCACAGCTGATCCCTGGGGTTTGATTCCCACCAGGCGTTTGCTGGCTGCTTTTGTTGCCCACAAAGGGTCTGTAATTTTTCCCAACCAGCTTTTGGAAGAACACAGAGCGCTTGCTCTTCCTCTCCTCGTGGATCCACATGGGAGCAGTCAGCAGTCCTGAAGCAGCCCAGGGAAGCTTTTTATTTATGGGAGGAGAAATCACTGACACGAGCTGTGTCTGTTTGCAGGCAGAAAACAGGAGGAAGGGCCCTGGGCTGGGGGCCCCAGGGAAGCCCCCCAAGAGGCAGTCCAACGAGACCTACCGCGACGCTGTCCGGAGGGTCATGTTTGCCCGCTATAAGGAGCTTGAGTGAACAGTGGAGGAACCCCAGATCTGTCTGTCTCCATCTCTTTCTCTCTGTGTCATGTTCTTTTGAAGGTTTGGTCTTTTTTTTTTTGTTCTGTTTTTTGAATTGTTACAGGTTTTGCTGCTAGAATTTTTTTAATAAAACTGAAAATTTGTCAGTGCTTGTCTTGTGGCTAAAATGGTGTGTTTTAAAAGCATGTGAAAGCTTTGAAAGATTTCCACTGTGTTTTGCTCTCTGCTGAGTTGCAGCTGTGTCAGTGGGACTGGAACAGGTTTGGTAGTGTGGAGACCCTGCCACCAGGGCCACTGTCCTGCAGTGTGTTCCCTGTCATCTCAGGGACAGATGTTCCTGGTGCTATGTACTCCTGGGTCAAGATGGGAGCTGGGAGCAGGGCATGCCCCCAAGGCCTGGGAGGCATTCAGGAGCAAGAGTGATGTGTGTGGGATTCATCCTGGCAGCTGATGAGGTCAATGGGGTTCAATTAATAGCAAGAGCTTAATGGCTGAAGGTGACCTCATTAGTGCTGGGTGTTGTCTGTGTGTCCCAGCCAGGGCAGAACATTCCACATGGGGCAGGCTGGATCTGGTGGCAGTGTTGTGTGGGGACATAACCACACTGGCCCAGGGTGTTAGGGGAACAGAGGAAAAGCCAGGTAGGTGCTGCTGGCCTGTTCTGGGGAGGTGTGGAGGCAGATCCTGGTCAGGAATGTGTAGCAGGGGCAGTTTGCCCAGAGCACAGGGAAGTTTGCGTGTGTGAGCACAGCAGGGCCCACGGGTGACCAGGCTGAGTGTGGCCTGCAGGGATAAGGATTGCAGTGGCCAGTGGGAGCACATCTCGTGCCTGGTGAAGAGCTGGTACCTGCCACCACCTTCCTGTTCACCTGGCAGAGAGCAAGGCCTGATGCTGCTTTCAAATACCCCAAAGGAGGGAAAGCAGGAGATGTGGAAACTGAAGACAGCAGGATTTGGAGGTGAAGAGCCACCTGCAAGAGCTGACAACTTCCAAAGGCAGCAGAACACCTGTCCAAGCTGCGTTTCCATGTCTCTGGCACAGGCAGTGCCAGAGGAGAGTGGAGGACTTGCTTACAGCACTGTGGCCCCTGGTCCTGCACCTGGGCGTGGTGGAGGTGGGCATGGTGCTGGTGAGTACATGGGGCTGAGTGCCTTCAGTCTTCCTGGGAGCCCCAGGCATGTCAGGGATGGATGGGGAGGGTGATGGGCTCCTGGGGAGGAACTCCCACACAGGGAGCAGTGGGGATGGCACCAGGGCTGGCAGAACAAGCTGGCACTGTCAAGTCTGGAAATTATCCATGCACAAAGGGGCAAGAAGTATGATTGTGATGGGGCATCCTTTTCAGGGAGGGAAGAGGGGAATCTGGGTAGCTGCTGCACAGGCTGTCCTGCACCTGGGTGTGCCAAAAATGAGCACTCACAGAGCATCATTCCCAAGACAACCAGAGGGAGCCTTTACAGCTGCCAAACATGGGAACCCATTAGCTGATTTTATTAATTCGCTAAGTGGGTACATGCATCTTAGTGAAAGCCTGGTAATGACTGGTAATACGTGATTAATTAGGAGATAATAAACCAGATAAATGTAAGAGCAGCTTCCCTTGGACAGATGGACCACACTAAATAATGTATGTTCCTTGGCTTAGTCATGTGCTTGCTTGCTTCTGGTCTGCAATGTGCATGTGTGAAAGGAGAGGCAACACAACACTTTCCTTGCAGGCCCATTGCCAGGGCTTAAGTCAGGAACAGAAGAGGAGCAGGAACAGACTGCTGTGGAAACAGGAGAAAAAAATTAATTAAAAATATCTTCTTGCAGGATGTATCCATCTCCAATCAAGGGAAATCCTTTTTCTGTCTGCGGTGGTAGATCTACCTCCCGTTAGTTGTGTTAATCATAGAAATACTTGGGGTGTTTGCTTCTACAATTTTGAGGATCGTAGTAAATGATTATGGGAAATCAGGAGTATTGTTTGTGTTGTAAGAGGTCAGAACAACACAGTGTTACTCCCAGAAGTGTGGGATTTCAGGGAACACCTGAACTGTGGGGAGTACCCTGGTGCCAGCCCATGGAAACTCAAGGTATCCCCTGGATAGATACTGACTTAATTCCTCAAAATTCCACTTCCCCAGGGTAACCCAGTGTGTGCTCCTGTGTATTCCCTTGAAGATGTGTGTGTATAGACTGTACATAACAAACCTCCATAGCCGTGGCATCTCCCCACGCCGTGCATCTGCAGGGGGATATCCAGGATTAGGGAACACGGAGCCCTCTGCTGGGGCTGGGTTGAGGTGACTGCAACGAGGTTATTAAGAGACTGGAACGGATAAAGAGAGTGAGAAGCTAGAAGCATTACAAAGAAGCACCAAGCCAGAAAACATCCTATTCTCTTGGAAAAACCGCAGCATAGTTGGTGATGCAGAAACCCCAACTATTTATCCTTGGTGCAGTGGTTTTGATGCCTTTAATATTTTTAAAGGATGGTGACCCGAAGCCACAGCTGAATTGCAGCTACCTTTGTATCTTGTAACTATTTTGCTTTTATTTCAGAGATTACTCACCACTGTGCTACTGCTGTGGCTGTGTTCAGCACGTTGCCTTGTGTGCCATCCTGTGGTGACGGGTATGGCTCAAGTTGCAATTTATTTTGATTATAAGAGAATCAGAACAACTCCCAGGGTAAGTCCTGTGCTGGAGCAGTTGCTTGGCGTGCAGATGTTACACACAGGAGGAGGACTGGGGTGACCCATAACCAGCACTAAGGTTGGGATGAATGGAACTGTGTGTACAAAAAGCCCAGGGAGAAAAGGCAGAACAAGGGAGTTAAAGGGATTGTTTTATTTAAAAGGAGCAGGCAACAGGAGCCTTGGACTGAGAGTGGAACCAAAGGGGAGGTTAAATCCACCATTTAGAGGGTTGGAGGCACTGCTGCTTGGACCCCTGTCCAAGGGAGTGTCGATCTCTGAGCTCTATCAGTCACACAAGTTGGTATGAAGGAGGCTGCTTCAGACATCTGAGAGGTTCTGGAGCAAGAGCTGCTTTCCCCCCCGCCCCCCCCTTCCCCAATGTAAAGCAAGTAGATAGCCTTGGATTTCCAATATTTACTCATATGAATATTGATAGAGCAGTGACTCAGGCCCTTTTAAATGAAACATTTACGTAAAGAGCTGGAGCTGTGCTTTGTAAATAGAAAAAATGGTAAGTTGGGCTGAGGGAAGTGTTTGTAAAAGGGAAGGAGAGAGAGGACCCAGGGAATGCACTTCCCTCTGCAGCAGTGACCTGCCTCAGGGAGAGAAGGGCTGCTGGAAGGAGGACGAGGCTGGGGGTCGCCCCTCAGATGCCAGATGAATATGATGGACAATTTTGCTCATTTCATGTTTTAAGACTCGACAAACGGGAGTTCAGTGTTCAGAGGAGGTTGTCGCTCAAATCATGCCCCTGTTTTAATGTAGGTTCTCCATTTCCTTATTTATCCATATCCATACAAAGACCATTCTGTTCTTTGTTCCTGTACTGGGGACGTTACTCTTTCAAATGTCACCAAGTATAATCTTTGTGAAGCTGCACTTTTAATGGACTTCCTTTTGGTAGCACAACGGTTCAAAGGAAGATGAATGACACTTTAGTCAGTGACACAGTGCCCGAAATAGCCGGGATAAGCACGGACACAAGCCCTTGTCCAAGCTTCATGTGGATTTTTCTTGCCAGCACATTTTGAAGGGGTTGTGGTCTGGTCAAACGGCTGCTGGTGGGTGTGTGGGTCTGTGTTTGTGCTGCTCTGCCCTTTTGCAGCCTGGGGGAGGCCAGTCCTGTTAAAGTGCACCTCCTTCCCTGCGGAGTGCTGCAAGGAAGCTGGGAATGTGAGCATTGCCCCCCAGGGACAGAGTCCCCCGTCCCACACAATGGAAGGATGGGCTGGTCCAGAAAAGGCAGAGGGCTGGGTAACAGCTTGGAGCTCACCCCTGGAGCTGCCCCAGCCATCACCCCACAGGCACTGCTGCTGCTGCAGGCACCCGGTGAGCATCTCCCGCCCCAGGACATCCCTCTGCCCACCTACAGCAGGATTTCACACTGCCCCACGCTGGGCTCCAGCGCCAGGGAAGGACAGGATCAGCCTGAGGAGCTGGAGCTCCTGTGTTGGGGTGGTTTGGACTCCCATTAAGGAGGGGCAGCAGGAGCAAGGCCACCCCAGCTTGTCACAACAAGCCGGCAACAAAGCTGCCTGTAACTGCTGTCCAAGGTCCATCCATGAGATGGGGCTGCCCACCTCAGGCTGAAGTCGGGCCAGGAGAGCAGGCTGGGCCTGCAGCACAGCTTTAGAGAGTGCTCACAGCACTGGCCTAGCCTTAAAAGGAGTCCCCAGTCCAGTGGGCAGCAGATGGGTGGATAGGGGCCACTTAGTGTCCCCAGGGCCTCAGCAGGCTCTTAGGTAACTCCCTTGGGTCGTTCTATTTCTGAGGCATAGCTGAGGGGCCAGGAAGCTCTCTTGCATAGACAGCAAAGTCCCTTTTCCCCAAAGTCCTGTTGGGCTGTGCCTGATCCATTAATTTGGCTCTGGGGTGCATTTCTGAAATCAATCTCACGACTTCCCCCACTTTTGGATTGTGTCCTGGAGCAGCTCAGGAGAGGTCTGGCTTGGGCCAGTATCAACCAGATTCCTTTCATATGAAACCAAACCCAATATGCTCCAGGAATGCACCTCATGCTCCCCAGCCACGGATGGGCGTTCAGGCTGCAGGATCAGCCCAGAGCCTGTCTGGAGCTAAAAAGCACCTTGTAAATCACAGAATCATTTAGATTGGAAAAGACCTCTAAGATCACCAAGTCCAGCTGTTAACACTGCCAAGCCCACCACTGAACCATGTCCCCAAGTGCCACTTCTACATGATTTTTAAATCCCTCCAGGGATGGTGACGCCACCACTTCCAAACAGCCTGTTCCAATGCCGGACAATCCTTTCAACAAAGAAATTTTTCCTAATATCCATCTAAATCTTCTCTGGCAAAACTTGAGGCCATTTCCTCTTGTCCTGTCCTTGTGTCCTGATTAAACCACAACGAACTTATTGCCTGGGGGGAAGAGCCTGAATCCCCACACTTCCCCCCCCCAGCTCCACCCTCCTGTCAGGGAGTTGTAGAGAGCAATAAGGACTCCTTTTCTCCAGGCTGAGCCCCCCTCAGTTCCCCCAGCCCCTTCTCGTCAGGCTGTGCTCCCAGCTCCATTGTCCTTCTCTGGACATTCTCCAGCACCTCAATGTCCTTCTTGTAATGAGGGGCCCAGAAGTGAACACAAGATTCGAGGGGAAATGTATAATTAATACATCAGGTCCTTGGGTACCTGTATCTGCTCCTGCTGCACTGTAGCCTAAATCCTCCCAGATTCCCCTTTCCCTCACATTTCACTCTGGAGTTGCCCGTGGACCAGAGCTTTCCTTTCTAACCCTGGTGCCTGTGTCCGTGAGCCTCTCCCACCCACCCCGCTGCTCTTCGGCTTCCCATTCCACAGGTGGGCCTCGAGCTGGCTGCAGGGATGGAACTTCCCGGGAGAAGTGGAATATTTCCTTGGGGCTCCGTGGAAGCCCGGCAGCTCCGGCCACGCCAATCCCGCACCGCTAGATGGCAATTGCGGTGTGTGCATGGAGGGGACGGACCTGACGGAGGATTCCCGCAGCCGGGGCTGGCTATGAATGAGGGGCTGCCCACGGCTGTCCTCCCCACCTCCGGCTCCTCCTGCCGCCTCCAGGTGCTCTGGGTTCACTGGGAGAAGACGCTGGAGCCGCTGGACTGGCGGCAGGGTGGGCATCGCTGCTGGGATCGCTGTGGCCGGTGAGTAATGAGCAATGGGTTTAATTTCTCGTGAGCTTGGGCAGCCCAGGCTGCTCCGGGCTGCCTTGGTTCGCTCCCCGTGAGAGCTGGATGGGGTAGCATTCCCAGTGGGAGCAGCTCAGCCCGGGAGGCTGAGCCGGGGTTAATCAGTCGTGAGTTCGTCTGCTTTCACTGTCAGCTTCGTTCTGTTTTACAGCTTCGTGCAGAGTAACTCCTGAATGACTGGTCTTATCCCCAGCCCCTGCAGAGAGAGCAGAGCTCACTCTGTTTGCCCTAGCATGCCATGAAAAGTTCTACTAATCTTTATAGAATCATGGAATGGTTTGGGTTGGAAGGGACCCTAAAGAACAACCCCCTGCCACCGTCTTTTACGTTTGTGTTGTATCCATTAATGCTGTAACTTGGGTCCCAGAAGGTTTTGTGCTTTTTTACTACAGTAAAGCTGTTTCCAGAGCTGTTTTTTCTAGGGTTTCTCAGCTTCAAGGCTCTGCTTTGCTGCTGAGGTTTAACAGCCCAAAACCCCACACTGGGCTAATTGTCACTCGTCTGTGCTGGGGGCTTTGCCAGTGCTCAGAGATAACTTTGTCAGATTTCTCCCTCCTCACCAGATAAAAATCAATCATTTGCCTCCTAAACAGTTGTGACATCCTTGATCTAAGGAGAAAAAAACCAGCCTCCCTGATCAGTGTCCTCTGCTTGGGCTTTATGAAATCTGTTGGGACAGGGAAATTTTGTTTCTCCTACCTCCCTCTGCAATGCCTCAGCTCTCGGAAACTCGGGTCAAATGATACAGCATGCAGAAAAGAAACAGAGCCCGAGAAATGCTGGGTGCTCTCCAAAGGAGTCCCTTAACTAATGATCCTTCTGCTTGGAAGCATCACAGATCTTGGGTATGGATGGCTGGGAGTCGGGAGCCTTGCACGCCTGAGTGTCCCGAGAGGGATGTGGGGGGGGTTTCAGTGCGAGGGGCTGATACTCAGGGTGAGGGAGGAAGGAGAAGGCTGAATCGCTGTTTATGTCCAGAAACAAAAAACAAAACACTTGAAGAACTCAAATTAAGACAGAGATGGTTATTTATTTCTTTCTGTCCTTGAAATAAGACCACCCTTGGCATGAATCACAGCTCCTGACTGTGTGGCAGCCCTAAAAGGCAGCCGGGCCATGGGATGCACTGCCCACAGGAAAGCAGCTCTGGTGAGCCTGCCCTTAGTTAAGAAGTTTATTGCCCTTAAAGAATCACTGCATTGATCCAGCTGCTGAGCACTCTCAGGAAAATTCTGCTGAACTGGAAACCAGCATTTTTATCTGCAGCCATGTGCCCGAGGGAAGGGGGGAAAGCGCTGCAGGAGATCTGGTCCCAGAGCCGCGGCCGTCCCGCACACATGCCGGCCACGCGCCCCATGCACGAGCCATGGGGAGCTTTCTCTTTGCCAAGTGGAGCGTGTCCCAGCTTTCTGCTGGCCACTCCTCGCTCAGCCTTCAAAGGGAGGGGGTCAGGCAGCCCTGACGGGTCACTGGCTTGACACGATGGGCTGCTGGAACAGATAGATTTCTCCTGCCGAGTTAACGGGATTGAAAATGACAGAGACACAAACACCCCGGTGATTAATGGGCCGGGGATGGGGAAGTCAATCTGAAAGCCAGGGCAGAGATATCAGCCCTATAAGAAATATGGGAAGAATTCATCCCTAATCTAATCTCGCTGAATTCCACAAGCGTGTAAGACAGGGATCATTTGCTGCAGTTCCTTAGGTTGAGAATTAAACAGGAAACCCCCAAGGATGTGAGATGTTCTCCCAAATACCATCGGGCCTGTGCACGGAGGCTGGAGAGCTGCTGCTGTGGTCTGAGCCATCTCATCTGGCTGGACAAGAGGTGATGCCCAGGCTGCGGTGCTGCCAGCAGCAGCAGCCAGCAGCAGCCAGCTCCAGGACAGGGAGCTGGAGCCAAGTCTGGGGTCCTTGGCAGCTCTTGCTGCTGCCAATGATGTTCTTTGCCAAACCAAGCCCGAGCTGGCAGGGCTGGCAGAGGTTTCAGATGGGGTTTCTGCTGCCTCACTCTCTGCTGTGCTCCTGTGACACCCTCTCAGGGACTGTTTACAGTAAGCATGAAGATTTATTGTAGATTTTGGCTCCCAGACTCTTGGAGCTGCCTCTTCCTCCAAGTTTGGTCTATCCCCACTCTGTCTGGGATTACAGTGAGAGGTGGCTCAGAGAGCACAGGGCAATTAGATCCTTACAGGCACTCGCTCACAGGGTTACAAACCTGCAGAGACACAGAGATCAGTCAGCTGGGTCACCTCCTGGCCCAGGCAGAGCAGGGAGGAAAGGGTTTTGGTTGAGGAATAGGGGGTCACACCCAGCCTCACCTGCCCTTTTTGAGGAGCCCCCCATTTGGAGGAGGTCAGATCAGGGGATCCTGCTCCCCTCTGCCTGGAGCAGGGAGCAAAGAGGGGAGTGGGAGCAGGGAGAGAGGATGAAAACAGTGTTACCTGCCCTGGACGGGGTCTCCATCTTTGATCCTCTCTGGTCCTTGCAAGCCACCTGACACCTCCCTGCTCCTTCCCTGCTCCCAGGAGCTGGCTGTACCTTCTCCAGTGCTTTTTGCCTGGGGAAACTGAAGCCCAGGATGGTGAAATGACCCGTATAAGTGACAGAGCTGGACTCACAGTGCAGGGGAACTAATCATTTTGCCTCCCTAAAGACTAGATTATCCCAAATCACAGCCATAAACCCCCAGCATCTCCTTGCAGGTAGATGCCATGAATGACAGGGGTTCTGTGGTACCCAGAAGGGAGCACTCTATACTCCTGGCAGAGATAAGTCTTCATTAATCCCCAACGTGGTCGCTGTGGGATATTTGGGCTCTGCCACCTCCATACTCAGCGATTCCATGTACCCCCTGATCTCCCCCTGGCTGCACTGTACCTGCAGGCACGCCATGCATGTGCTCCAGACCAGCACAACCCCTCTCCACCATCAGCATGACATGGCATGGAGCAGTTTTTGCCAGCATCAGCCCCAGTTCACTTAGGAGCCTGCCCAGGATCTGGTTTCCCTGGAATGACACCGTTCACAAGCACTCAGCCGTGTGGGGTTATTGTTCTGCTCTCGTGGGCTGGCGAGCTGCCATTTATTGTGTGCAGGAACTCCCCTTCTTCTCCCACCATCAGGTCCAGGTTTATTTCCCCCTTTTCTAGGAGGAGACCACTGATGTCAGCTAACTTGGCCTGAGATCTCTGTAGTGTGAAAAGGAAAACAAGGGCTTTCAGTTTCAATCTGTCCCTTGTCCTCTGAGAGGAGAGCTGGCCTTCCCACGGCGCGTGTTTCCACGCGGGCGGGCGGTGACATGGTGACAGCTCTGCCACCGTGTGCTGGAGCCACGTGCATGGAGTCAGGCTCAGTGCTGAGCTGCTCTGTGCTCTGGGAGGATGAGCTGGGGGAAGATGAGACACTTGGGGTCAATCCCTGCCCTGCTATGCTTCCCATTTGGCCATGAGCAGGTCACTTAGTCCGTCTGTGCCTCAGCTCCATGCTGGAGTGATGACAGCCACGGTGGCCTTCCACGGTGGAACCTTGTGCAGATGAGTACATGGGGGGCAGAGAGGCCTTCACATGAGGTAGAGATTGGGCAGGAGGGCATGGGACCTGCTGCTGTCTGCTTCTGACCCTCTGGAGACCCTGGCACAGGAGCCAGGATGCTGGGAGGGGGTACCCCCGCTTGTGTCCGTGCTCTGGGCTGGCTCTTCCCTGCGTTTGCAGGGCAGGGAGATGACTGAAAGCAGGGGGGCTGTGTGCTTTGGGGCATCCTGCTGCGGCTGCCCTCCTTGCCCCGCACCAACGCTGTGGCAGCTGCCCAGCGCCCGACCTGTCCCAGCCCCTCCCAGCCGCGCTGCACCTTCAGCTCGGCCTGGAGCCGACCTGGCGTCTGCTGGGAAGAGTGCCCGAGCAGCTGATGGGGTGAACAGCCCGGCGTCCATCCCAGCGTCCCTGCTGGCCGCTGATCCTGGGAAATACCCAGCACAGAAGCTTCAGCCGTGGTGCAGGCAGCTCCCCTGGCCGCAGCCGAGATGCCCGGGGGGGGATGGCGGGGTCAGTCCCTCGGGAGCCGGGCAGAGCCGTGTCCCTGGCTCCCGGAGCAGCGTGCGGAGCCCAGGGCAGCCCGTCGGGGAGGCTGCCGGAGCGTGGTGCTCTGCGGGGCTCCGAGGCTTGCGAGCCAGAGAGCTTCCCCGGCAATCCAGGCTGTAATTCCCGAGGAGCACAGCCAAGAGGCTCTGAGAAGAAGCAGATAACAGCGCAGGCACCCTCCATCCTCATTAAAATACTTTCTCCGGCGGAGCCCCCCACGCCTGCCCAGCCTGTTCCAATTAGCGCAGCGGCCAGGAGCGCCGGGAGCAGGGCTCCCTCTGATGAAAAGAAAACACTGCAGAGCTTTCAAGTGTCGGGGGAGGCGGGTGGCCCCAGCTGGGACAGCCAGTGGCCCCGGGAGTGCGACCAGCAGCCGTGTCGCTGGCTGGCAGTGGTGAAGTGGCTCATGAGCAGGGTCACTGAGCAGCAGAGCAGGTGCTTCACGGCCAGCTCCTGCCTGGAATGGGGAGAAGTGGCAAAGCTAAAAACTCTCTGAGAGGTGCTGAGCATCTCTGTCCAATAGGTTTGGAGGTGGAAGCGATAATCCCAACGTGAATGAAGAAAATGAATGCTGCACGTCGTGTGGGTTTGCTGTGGAAAGCCTTGGCAGCTTCAGGAAGCAATCAGTGCTGTCTTTGGAGTGCTGGGAAAGGCTGCAGCCTGCCCAGGCAACTGTAATGCTTTTCCCAGGGCTAGCTCTCCCTGGAGACATCCCTGGGAATGGAGCTGTCCCCCTCAGCCCTTGGGTCTCTGCTGGGATTCTTTGCAGGGGTCCCACCAGGACCCCAACCAAACCCACCACCTCTTTTCCAGAGGCCACCAAAGGAGCAGCAGTCTGTGGCACTGGGTGAACCAGGGCTGGCAAGCTCCGTGTTGGGAACCCTGGGTGCCACCCAGTCCTCCTCCCAGCAGAGGCTTTACAGCCAGTCCATAGCATGGAGCACGGGCAAACCTGCCCCTTGCTGGAGTCCGTGCTGATTCCTGGCCCCAGAGCCCCTGCAGGTTTTAGCACGTGTGTGATTCACCCAGAGAACAACTCCTGAGTGGGGCAGGGCTCCCGAGCCTCCCCAGGGCTGTGCTGAGTGTCAGGCCATGTGGCAGACAGGTGACAAGGGTGGGTTTCAGCACTGGAGTATAAATGGCTCTGAGGAATTCAGTGCTGCCTCTGGGCACCCCGAGGCTTTGGGGACCTGGCCTGGCAGCTCAGCCTCTTCTCTGCCTTATTTGGGTACTTTAACACAGCATTAAAACATGGTAAGTTCCTTCCAAACGTGAAGTGTCTCTTCTGAGGAGAGACTGCAGGAGCTGGGCCTGTTTAGTCTGGGGAAGAGAGGACTGAGAAGGAATCTCGTTAATGAGTATAAATATCTCAAAGGTGGGTGCCAAGAGGATGGTGCCAGACTCTCCTTGGTGCTCAGCAACAGGATGAGGAGTAATGGCCATAAAGCAAAACACAAGAAGTTTCACCTCAGCATGAGGAAGAACTTCTTTACATTGAGGGTAGCAGAGCACTGGAACTGCTGCCCAGGGGGGGTTGTGGAGTTTCCCTCTCTGGAGACATTCCAAACCCACCTGGACGTGTTCCTGTGTAACCTGGTCCAGATGACCCTGCCTTGGCAGGGGGGGTGGACTGGATGATCTCCAGAGGTCTCTTCCAACCCCAACAATTCTGTTATTCTGTGAAAGAAATTTAAGCTTCTCAATTGCACTCAAAGGCAAATCAGGAATTTAGTATGCCAAGTCAGCCCAGAGTTTAATACACCAAGTTAACCCACCCTTGTCCCACCTCCGTTTTGTCCATGGAGGAACCCAACCCTCCGTGAATTTGCCACTTCCTGCTGGTGTCCCATTGTGGTTTGCCCACTCCAGGAGCCCAGGAGCCTCCTGGGGTGGGCAGCAGGACTGTGGCACTGCTCTGAGCTGGAAGCAGCCTGTGCTCTGGCAGCATTTTAGGTGAGGGGAGACCTGCAAGGTGCAATTAATGCTGTGTCTCCATTCAGCTTTCTCTGCACATTGGACTTGCTGCCTCCCTGGTGCTGGATGCCCTTGGGGTAAATGAGGAGGAGGAACAGTGGAGGTCCTGTTCAAGCAGCGCATTCAGGAACACCTGAAAGTGCTGCAGGGGCTGAAAGCAGGGGCTGATCCAGCCCTTCACTGTGCCTATCACTGTGCCCTGACACAAGCCCACTGCTGAGCCACCTTCCCAGCCAGATGCCCAAGAGCCAGGCCAGGTCAGGCTTCACCTCTCAGTAGCAAGAGAAAGGTAGGGGCTAAGCCAGCAGCCTCCCGAGAAAGGGATTAGCAGGATGTTAAGGGAAGCCAGCTCCTTATCCCTTCATAAACAGTTATTAATACTCTGGCCAGCCTCAGGCTTGGCAGTTCCCCGTTTGCTTTCAGAGGATGTGGTCCCGACCGGAGTGTGCCTGAAGCTACCGTAACTTCAGGGGGACAAACACGGTTAGGGGAGATGCTCTGTTTGTGCTCTGAGGCAGCGAGGTCCCCCTGATAGTACCCAGACCCCAGGGCTGTCCCTGCCCCATTGCCATTGTCACCCGGTACCCCTGAGCGAGGAGCCCCCTGCCTGGTGGGGGTGACATCCCGAGGGTTCGTGGTGCGCCAGCAGGAGCTTGGCACACTCCAGCAGCGTTGTCTGGCAAGGAAGGGTGGTCTGGGGCTAACTGCAGCCAGGGGACTTGAGTCTCAGGAGGCAGCAGTGGGGAGGCTGCCGGGAGATGTCCTGGCCGGATGGGATCCTGCTGGACCCTGGCTGTGTGATGGCAGAGATGTGGCTGAACCTGGAGCAGCCCAACAACCCCTTCATCCAACCCCTCCAAAAGTCTGCTGCCCTCGATCTCTGCGGATCTGTGTGGGCACGTGTGACCTTGTGACTGAAGGGTTCCCTGGGACCCTGACACTTCACAGGGCACACCGTGGTGCCCCAATGCCACCCAAGCTCTGGCTGGTCCCAGCTTTGATGTCATGGAGCAGGACCCTCACGTCCTCCTCCCACAAATCACTCAGCACCACAGGCTGCCTCAAGGATTGGCCCTGCCCCAGCCTGGCAACTCAGGGGGAAGGCAGGGAGGGCTCACCCTTGTGCCTTTGTCCTTCCACTGGAGAAAGCCGACAGCTGCCTCTCCCTGCAGCTGCCAGGGTATCCATCATCCCGCACGGGATGGAGAGGCACAGCCACAGCCCTGGGCTGAGCAGGGAGGGTTCTGTTCCTGCTCGGGCAGGGAGGGGGCCGGCGGTGATTTGGGAAGAGGGACAGCTGCGGGCAGGGGCGCTCGCCAAGGCACAGGGCCAGCAGCCCCGGCTGTGCACGCTCCCCTCACGCGTGGCTCCACATTCCCACGGCACGGAGCCTGTGGCAGGCACCCAGCTGACCCGCAGAGGTGTGTGCAGGGTGGGCACCCGGGCTGAGTCCGCCGCACCTCCTGCCCTGGCTTTGCCCCTCAGTTTCCTTGCCAGGGTGCGGCTCCTTTCTCGCAGCTCCCGAAGTGGCAAAGAGGGAACCACCCACACCAGGGCTTCCGCTGGGAGAGGCAGGACAGGCTCGGGAGCGTGGGGCTCAGGTCTGGGAGCCAGGCCTCGGGTGCTTGGGAGCCTTGGGAGGCACCGGCCCCATGGGGAGAGTCTGTCTGAGGCTCCCCCCTCTCACTGCGAGTTCTAGCCCAGCGCTTCTGTCCCCCCGTGGGGACGATCGCTGTGGATGGATGCTGACAAGGGGTGCAGCGCCTCTCCTCCCCCCGCTCCTCTCCCTTGAGGTCCCCCAGCTGTTGGGGACCAGCATTTCTCCTCCTGCCCCGGGCCCTGCCAGCCCTGCCGTGTAACTGGAGAAGGCAACAGGCTGTGAACGGCGCGTGGGGATTATCGGGGATACAATCGGGGCTGTGAAACGAGCGGAGCACATGGCAGCACTGTTCGTGCTGCGGGACCGCTGGGGAGCTGAGTTCAGCATGCTCTTCCCTCTCTGAGATAATCTACAGCCTGATAAACCCACTGCCAGGGCCCTTCCCCCTCTGAAATTTGGGCTGGTTTACACTATTCATGGCATTGCAGCACAAAGGAGTTGTCAGGAGGAAATTGGTGCTTACATGGATAAACGATTCCCTCCTGTACCCACGTCTCAAACAGGAGGGATTTGTCTTTTCTCTGGGCTGCCCACTCTCTGGCAAGGCTTTCCGGGGGATTTTGTGTGACAGCCCAGAACCTCAGACCTGCTGGACTTCTGTTCTGTGGAGAACTCAATGCAGCCTTACAGTAATTAAAGGGAGCTTATAAAAATGAGGGAGAGTGACTTTCTACACAGACAGATAGTGATAGGAGAAGAGGGAAATGCTTTGAAGCTAAAAGAGAAGAGATTTAGATTAGATAATAGCAAAAAATTCTTAACTGTGGGGGTGGTGAGGCCCTGGCACAGGTTGCCCAGAGGAGTGGTGGATGCCCCATCCCTAGAAGTGTTCACAGCCAGGCTGGATGGGCTCTGAGCAACCTGACCCAGTGGTGGCATCCCTGCCCATGTCAGGGGAGCTTGGATCTTTAAGGTCCCTTCCAACCCGAACCATTCTGTGATTCTGTCACTTCTGCAGGTCTCCAGTAGAAGGGGAGGGAGGGAGGAAGGGCACAGGGAAACTGCTGGGACCAGGCGGACTGCTGGCAGACTCAGCCCCACACCGTGGGGTCACCACCTGTGCCACTTACACCTGGCACTGCTGGTCACTGCCAGCCCTCCAAACAAAGGTTGCCATCCCCCAAGTACTCCCCTGTGGGTCCTGTGGTGCCTGCACTATGAAATGTTAACCCCTGCCTTCCCTTCTCTCGGCAGCCCGCCCTCATCAGCACTTCCCGCTCCAAACTGAGATGGAAATAGTTGCAGCTCTGGACAGTTGATTATTTAAAGCTGTCGGGAGTGTTTAATTTAACCCTGGATTCATCATTCCCAGCTTGTTCCCATCCACCAGGCACCCAGGCTCCCCCTCTCCGTGTAAACTCTGCCGAGCTCCTCACCTCCAGCAGATCTGTTTCCCTGTGCCCCCGCGCTGACTGGCACAGCGAGGGATGTTCCTGTGCCAGGGGCTGCGGGCACAGGCGGCTCAGGGGGCTGTGCTGGGATTTTACCTGGGTGTCAGGAGGTGGATCTGCCTCACCACTGCCTGGACACGATGGGAGGGAGCCCCTAAATGCTCACGAAAGAACGGCACCCATGGGAAGTGTTTCTTGCTGGAGGTTATCCTCTGGAAGTTTTTTTCTTTCCTTGTCTGCAAGACCCTCCAGCAAAACCTTCACTTTCCTGCTCGTGTGCCCAGCTCTGCCAGGGCTCTGGGATCCTCCTGGGCATGGCTGCGGCTCTTGCTGCCATCAGCCCTGCTTTGGGCAAGGAGATGGAGCACTGGTAAAACCGAGCCGCACACGAGAGCAGGAGCTGGCAGCCCCAGCCCCTGCCCCAGGCATGTGAAGAACCCCTCAGGCTCACCACGTGTGAGCGTGTCCTGAGGCAGGAGCAGTGCCCTGCCTGCCATCTGCAGAATCCCAGCCTGCCCTGGCACCCCTTGGGTCACGAAAGATCCCTCCAAGGCTGCCTTAGCCCAAAGTTAAGCCTAGCAAAGACCCGGCTCCATTTATAGAAACCTTCAATTAGAGGACAGCATTTTCCCAAGTCCTCCAGCAACACAACACACTTTGGCAAAGGAAAAAAAAATAATCCCAGCCCTGTCCTTGCAATGACCCTTGGGACAGCAGTGCTTGCTCAGGGCATGGCTGTGGGTCCACAGGATGGCTCTGGGACAGCACTGCAGGTGCAGAGCAAGGGAAGAGCTGAGACGACTGGAGCAGCTCGTCATTGCTGCCTGCTGGGGAGGTGCTTGTGGGAGCAAGGGCAGCACTGCCTGTGAACCCACATGTGGCTGACAGGTTCCTAACAGAGAACCCCCCCTCTCCACAATCCAGGAGCAATTTGAACCTGGCTAAACCCATCATGCTTATGGGGTGTTTTTTTCCCCTTCCCTAGGCAATGGCTGACACGGTGAAAAGCGCCCAGGAAGGGCTGGCTGCGTTGAGAGAGCAGCCCCAAACTAAAGAGAGACAGAGGACCACCACCCTGAGGTCACATCCATGTCCCAGCATGGTGCCAGGTCTCCTGGTGCAGGGGAAGAACCTGGAGCAGCAGCAGACTGTGCTGACCAGAGTGACACTCAGGCAGTAGTGAAGGCAGGGAAGGGGCAAGAAAGGAGCTGCACCGCAGCTCAAACACACTTTGCTGCTGGAAGGGAGAGAAAGCCCAACTCCACCAGCCCGAAACCTCCTCCCTAGGCAGAGCTGAGCACTCCTTCTTGTGCAAGGCAGTTGGAAAGACTTGGCTCCACCATCCCTCCCACAGCCCTTCACTGGGATGGCAGGAATCCCCTGCTCCTTGTGCCAAGAGCCTCTGGCCAGGGATGAGCCAAAAAGCTCATTTGAAATCTTTCAGTCGTGGGACTGGAAGAACTTAATATGCAGGAAGAGGGGGAGTTAGTCAGAGCTGCCATGTAGGGACCAGGTTTTTTATTAAGTGAAGAAAAAGCATCTAAATAGCCTGGATTAACTGGTCAGAGCTGGCAGGGCAGCTGTGGGAGCTGCTGGGCAAGGCTGTGAACCCCTGTGCACCTCTGAAGGGGGGTATGTGTTAAAGAGCCCTTCCAAACCACAGCACGCTGGAGCCAGCGGATGCTGGTGGCCTCAGAGAGCTCTGTGGTGACCAGGAATTTGCAGACATCCTGGCCAGGGATGTGTCATGCACACACAGAGCCACAGAAGATAGTGGGGGGATCACAGAAATGGCATTTATGGATGGTGCTCCAAAACAGGAATTCCCCTGTCAGTGAAAGGGATGAGATTTGACCCCAAGCTGAGATCAGCTGAATATTAGGGACCCTTCACCAGGCTCTGCCAAGCATTGAGGTCTGAGCAGACACTGAGCAGAGGATGCCCAAGCTCTGAGAGCCTGTTGGAGAGGGTAATACTGCCCTCATGTCAGTCACCGCCAGGATGCCCAAATCCCAGTGCTCCCAGGTACCACGTGCTGGCATCATGCCACACACCGCCCCTAGGCAGGCTGGAATAGCTGGCCTGTGAATTCCCTGGACAGGGGACATGCTGGAGCTCCCAGAGGGGTGGAAGGCAAGTGGGTGTCCCAGCCACGGCTGCCTTCCCAGTGCCCACACCGGTGCACTGAGCATGGCTGCAGCCCTCCCCCTTCTCTGCTTGCAGCCGGCGTTGGAGGCAGCATCTCGGTGCTGGACCATGGTGCTGTGAGGGCGAGCAGACCCTGCCCACTGCCCCGTGCCACCATGTGGGCTGCCCCTGGCCAGCGGCTGCCCCTCACCACACTCCTGCTCTGCCTCCTCCTGCAGCAGCTGGGCAGCAGCACCGCGTGGAAGCAGCACGCCCCGCGCCTTCGCCTCGCCTACAAAGGTAAGGGGTTCCTCGGGGTCTGCACCTTGCCTGGGAGGGCTGGGAGAGCACCCTGCAGGGAGCAAAGGGGTAGCCAGGGCTTGGGGAGACAGGCAGCCCTGTGGCTGTGGCCGTAACCTCTCCGCACTCTGGGCCCTCAGGAGGCTTCAGGGGTGCAGCTCCAAGCACAGTCCCTGGGGACGCTGCACCAGTGCTGCTGGCATCGGAATAGGAGGTTGAACGGGGAATGCCCTGCCCTCATCCAGCAGAACACTGGGATCAGAGGGGATGTGTCCTTCTGCTCAGATGCACTCTGGACCTCTCTTGGTGTGTCCTGGACTGGGGCTGAACTGGGGTACCCCTGAGGAATGTCCCCCACCTTCAGGTCACAGGGACACTGAGCCCCAGGACTGTCTCACCAGCCTCTTCCTCTGCCTCCCACCAGCACGGTCCCACCCCAGCTCAGCCCTTCTGCTTTTGCCCCTCCTCTTCTGCCAGGAGAGACTGATTCCCTGTGCAGATCATCTCCCTGCTGCACTTCTCCCTTCCTCCCTGCATCTGTCTGCTCTGTTTAGATGATGAGTTCTTCAGGGGAGGCACAGTTTGATCCTCTCAAGCCTGATGCAGAGGGGGGACAGCTTTGGTGACCTGAAGATGCAGCAAGGGCAGACTGACAGGTAGCACAACACACAGCCCAGAGAAGTGTGGAAAGGGAGTACCTAGAGAAAGTCTGTGAGGGAGTGACCTGAGCAGCTAGAGCAGAACCCTGCCAGCCTGGCAGCTTCTCACCCTGCCGTGAACCTGCAGCGCGGATGTGGCCAATTGAGCTGCTTTCAGCTTCTCCTGTGTGAAAACCAGCAAGCCGCTTAGGAGGATGGCAGCTCAGCACATCCCCAGTGCTGCCCTGGATGTGACCACCGGGAGGGCTGGACCCTCTCCACACCTGAGAGAGGGCGGAGCAGCTTTCCCATGGGCGCGGCACTCCAGGCTCCAGGGCCACGCTCTAAGCCCACTCTGTCCCCCTGAGAAGCTGCTCTCCAGGCAGGGACAACCAGCACAGTGAAAGATGCCCCCATTTGTGGCTGGAGAGGGCTGGACCTCCCAGGGATGCAGGATATCTGTGTGAGGAGATGGCCCTGCTGATAGCCCAGCTCAGAAATAGTGCAGGGTCGGCCTTTACTTGGAGCCAGAGGAGGCAGACGGGGCTGCTGGGGCAGCTGGAGAGAAGAGGGATTGCTGACTTCAAAGCCCCACAGTGTCCCGGGGCCAGGCATGCCAAAAGCCCTCAAGCCTTGGGCAGAGGCAGAAGAGGAAGCTCCCAGCATCAGGAGGGCTCAAGGACGGAGCGAACAATGGCGAAGGGATGTGACTCATGGACAGCGCGGGGCAGGTTCAAGGACACAATGCCTTGAGAAGTTTAGGTTTAAAAACCCCTAGGAAAAAAAAAATAAATAAAAGGAGGCCTTTGAGAGTCCATCCACGGGATCCTCAGATCCCAGCATGGGGGCGGCAGGCAGAGCCCTCGGTGGGGCGGGGGGAGAAGACGTAAGCAGGGTCGAGAGAAGGAAATGACAGCAGCGAGGGCCGGGAGAGCACAGGAAGGATGGGGCACAGGGCACGGGGCCAGGAACAACAGCAGCGGCTCCCATCCTGCCGAGGAGTGAGGAGGAGGTTTATTACAGCACACAGGGGCAGCCCGGGCTCAGCTGGGTCAGGCTGGGTCAGCCCCAGCGCTGCCCGAGCTCAGCCTTTCTTTCCCCAGGCTGTGCAGCAGTGAAACCACAGCACGCCTGCCAGCTCCTCCTGCGGGAATATCCCAGGAACTGGCGAACGGCTCCTCTGCCAGCCTTTGATCTGCAGCCAGCCCAGCCAGGCAGGACTCAGAGGCCGCCACCACACAGCAAGTGCTCCGGAGCACGGGGAGGTCATGGGGCTCTGGTTATCGCACCAAGGGCTGCCCTGGCACGTCCCTTATCAGGCAGCCGCAGTGAGGGGCCAGAGCCCGATTTAGCACCGAGCTTCCCCTGAGCTTCAGGGATCTCCTCTGTGGGCTGCTGTGCCTGGCGAGGGGGAAGGGGAGAGGGCAGCCCTCCGGCACAGCCGGGCTGTGACCCCAGGAAGCTCGGGGTCGGCCCGCACAGAGGATGCCGCGGCTGAGGGGCAAGCGGAGATGATGGATGGGACAAGGCAGTTACAGCGGTCCCGGCAATAAGGACAAACACCGTGGCCTTGGGAGATAGTGAACACAAAGGAGAGGATGTTTCTCCGGGCTCAGCCTTAGGTTTGGCCATGGCACGGCTGCTGCAGAGCATCCCTGGTTCCCTGCCTCCAGGGTCAGGTTTGGATCTAATGACCAGAAGGTGGGAAGAGGCTGGTTTTTGCGCAGCAGCTTCCTGGGTCTGGATCCCAGCACTTGATGTCCCCATGGGGTCGGGCTCAGCCCCTCCTGGTCATTAACCTGCCAGAGGGTGCCAGTGCAGGGCAGTGAGTCCTTCTGGGGTTCTCCCACGTACTACCAGAGGCAGCAGAGAGGACTCTTCCATCACCCTGCCTGACCTTGTCCTCGGACAGGCCTGGTGCAGGTCAGAGGGTGACCAGCAAGTGACGTTCTCGAGGACAAGTCTTGTCCCCGTTCCTGGATTCCTAGATGGAAGCACTAGCTGGGAGCCAGCCTGGCTGCTGGATCCGGTCAGGGCCCCGTGTGCTGCCTGTCCCAGCAGGGACCAGCGCACGTCAATGGCGTCTCCAGCCCGCAGGCACTGGCCTCCCTTCCCCTCTGCCCTGGAAAAGGGGTGGAAGGAAGTGAGACAACCTCCCGGGTCAGCCGGTTCCCTTCGGATGGAGCCGTGTCTGTGCCCACGTCCACCCCACCTGCACCCGGGGCCGCACGTCCGCCCACGCTCCCGTCCACCCTGCATCCACCTGGCCAGCACCGGCTTCCCGTGACCACCTCCTTCCCTGCGCTCCTGACACACTGCTGCACTCCACGTGATTTTGGGCAGACTTTCAGCCTGGGTCTTACAGGTTTCCAGCCACATTCCACCTCCATGCAGTCCCCCATCCAGTGCAGCCCATCTCCATCTCCCCCTCCCATGGCCCCACTTTTGCCCGATACCCTGCACAACACCAAAGGCAGGAGCAGCCTTGCCAGAGCAGCCAGCCCTTTATCCCCAGCCATGTCCTGTCACTTTTGGACAGGGAAGGGATGTGTTGTGATTTCTGGCAGCTCCAAGGACTGCCTCAGTGCTGGTTTTGCCTGCCTTGATCCCTGGGAGCAGGGGCTGGGGGGTGGCAGCTGCTGCGGTCCCGTGTCGGTGCGGCCGCCGCTCTGGCGGCACTGGGGGATGCTCGCCCCACAGACAGCCCCCAAACCTGGCACTGCACATCACGGACCCATGCTGGCCCCAGGGATGTTGTTTCCGGAGTTTTAACCAGGAGACAACAGCTTATTGTCCTCCTCACACACCCACACGGCCACAACTGTGCCGGAAGGGCCAGGCGAGCCGCCCCGGCTGCTGCATGGGAGGAGCCGCAGCCAGAACGGCAGAGCCTTTCCCGCTGTCCTGTCTCCACTCCCAAAGGAGTGCACTGTGTCTATGGCACCCTTGGATCTTTCCCTGGGCCAGTCTGATGCTGGGTTTAGGCTGTGTCTCAGCACACAGAGTGGGAATTTGGAGTGCTGGGTTGGGATGGCACCGGGGACACAGCTGGGGACTTCCCTTACAAGGGTCTGTCCCAGTGCATTTGTCCACCCGCCTGACCCTGTGCGTGGGGTAAGCCCAGCAGCCACTTTTTGGACTCAGAGGCTTAGGAGTGAGGGCAAAGGGTGTCCAGAGCTGGTTGTGTTGGCTCTGTTCCCACACAGCCTTTCCTTGGAGGGATGCTTTGCCCCAGCAAACAACAAAAACCTTTTTAATGTAAACTCTCTTGATCTGAAGCCCAGGGAAGACATTACAGGAACCTCAGCAAGCCACTCACCTCTCTGCTTCATCCTCTGCCCACGGTTTCAGGGTGCAGAGGCTTTGGGGCTCCAGAGTTCCTCTGGAAGGCAGGCTGGAAAGCTGAGCACCCCAGGATACTGGGTCTGGACCCCTGTCCTGCCCTGTGCCCTGCAAACCAGCCCAGCCAGGGCAAGGTCAGGGCAGTTCTGCTCTCTGTAGGAGTGACTCTTTCCCTCAGGTAGGCACGTGGAGGAGGCTCCGTGATGAGCTCAGGGGCACGGAGGGAGGTGGGTTTTGCTTAGGCAGTGGCAGGAATGTTGTGTACCCTTGGAGCAAGGATAGGTAACCAGAGCTGTCCCAGAGAGGGAGGCGTGGGGCCTCTGGCTGCTGGTTGTGTCACTCATGGATGGGTTTCTCTTTCTCCCACCTTGTTTGTGCTCCTCAGACCTGCTGAAATCCAACAGCTCTCGCCTGCTGCTGGCCTCAGGGGATGGGATGGATTTCCAAGCCCTCTTGGTGGACGAAGACAGGGCCTGGCTGATGGTGGGAGCAAAAAACCATATCTTCCTGCTCCACCTGGACCATCCCAGCAGAGAGCCTGAGAAGGTCAGTGCTGGAAGGAGGGTGGCCCTAGCCAGGCTGGCCTCTTCCTCCCTGGGAACCACTCCTTGTCCCAGCGCCAGGGTGTGGAGGTGGATGTGCTCTGAACTAGGCTGTTCTAACCTCACCAGGGACACATTTACACCAGGATGTCTCAATCAGTGGGGTCAGCCCATCCCTGGTGGAGCTGAGCCCTGCTGGGAAGGGCTGGCACCAGAGGGATAGGGTGGCTTGGCCAGGAGTGGTGACCTGGGTGGACTGCAGGCAGTGTCCGGAGCCCTGCTGTCACACCTAGTCCCTGCTGCTGCCTCAAGAGCTCCAGCAGCGAGTCCACTAATGTCATCCCAAGACATCCTGCTGGCCGGGTGTACGGCCGGAGCCCAACAAAAGAAAATCCCATTAAGGCGCTGCAGCCTGGTGTTCCCACGGGCTGGGATCCAGGAGAGCCTGCCCACCACCTGGGTGGGCCACGGCACGCCCAGGCTCTGTCCCCACATCAGGTTCACTCTGAGTTGATTTGGCAAGCTGCCACCGGGCCCTGGGGACTCGGGGGTGTCAGAGCTGTGCCAGAGCAACCCCGTGTCCTCACCGTGCACCTGAGCCTGGCAGCGCCTGTTGGCCGAGCCTGCTCCCACTGGTGCCACGGGAGGCCAAGGGAAGCAGGGGCTGCATCCGTGGGGCCTTTGTGTTTCAGATTTTCTGGCCAGCCCCCAGGGAGCAGGTCGAGCACTGCCAGCTGGCAGGGAAGAATGTGGAGGTAAGCAGGGCTGGCAGCCCCCACCCGTCTCCTCTGGCAGCTCACCACGGATATTAAACAACTCCATCACCCTGAAAGGGAGCCTGGGCGTCTGCCTGGAGTGGGGTTGTGGAGCCAGCCAGAGTCAGCCCAGCTGGCCAGCTGCCAGGACAGGGTCTGGGCAGGCTCTGCACCCCCAGCAGCCACCACAGCTCGGCCCTGACGAACATCTTCCCTGTGCAGACAGAGTGTGCCAACTTCATCCGCCTCCTCCAGCCCTTCAACCAGAGCCACGTGTTCGCCTGCGGCACCGGCTCCTACCAGCCCGTCTGTGCCTTCATCCAGCTGGGAGCCAGGGGGAAGGTGAGGGACACCCTGGACAGACGTATCCCTATGGCAGAAGGTGTCAAGAGACCCCTCTCCCTGGGAGCAGGGGGAGAGGGAGCCCCAGAGCCTGGGGAGTCAGCCTGGTGCAGTCCCTGGCATTCACATGGAGAGAGCAACTCTGACCTGGGAATGTCAGGGTGTCCCAATGGGGATGGGACCAGCTTCTGGCACCCCCTCGAGGAACCCACTCATCACAGACACACCAGCCACCTTCCCACTCTTTCCCCCAAATTCCAGCTTGTTCCCAGACTCCCCCTGGGCTGACATCTCTCCCTTGGCTCTGGCAGGGTGCAGGGGCTCCCCGCATGCAGTTGGTGACCCACTCCTTGGAATCGGGGCGAGGACGGTGCCCGTACAGCCCCCACGAACCCTTCACGGGACTCCTCGTTGGTAAGAGCAGAGGGAATGCTGGGAGGGGGAGTGCTGGGAATAATCTGTGCTGGGAGGTGCTGCTTCCTACCCACACGTCCCTGATCCTGCAGATGGGGAGCTGTATTCAGGCACCTCCAGCGACTTCATGGGCAGCAGTGCTGCCTTCTTCCGGACCTGGGTGCACGGGGCCGAGCAGAGCTACATCCGCACGGAGCAGAACCAGGACCACTGGCTACATGGTAGGAGCGGGGGGACCTGTAGGGTGTGGGGGCCTATTCTTCCTACTGGGGAGAGGCTGGGCACAGCACTGGGGACAGAGCTCTGCTCTGGGCCCTCTCTCCTCTGTGTGGGGAAGCACCGATGAAACCCCTGGGGGGGCGCATGCTCCACAGTCTGAGCACTGGAATGGTGTTCTGCCTCCTGGGTAGCCAGGTCTCCGTGGGCCCTGTGCCCCCTCAGTGCCTCACACTGTTCCCAAGGGCTTTCAGGGCAGTACCACAGGGTAGGATCAGGGCACAGGGCCACTTTGTGCTGCTCGTTCCCCCTGCAGAGCCGGCATTTGTTGGTGCCTACACCATCCCCGATACCTACAACACCCACGATGACAAAGTCTACATTTTCTTCCGTGAGACGGCCATGGAAGCTGGGCAGTGGGAGCGGCGGCACATCCACACCAGGGTGGCCAGAGTCTGCAAGGTCAGTCGCCAAGGCCAGCACCCTGTGGCCAGTTGTCCCACCAGGTGGGCTTTTACCTGCTCTGGACCAAGGAGCATCCCAAGCAGAGGAATGTGAGGGTGTCACTGCACACCTACCACAGGGCAGAAAGCTCAGGGCTGGAGGTGTCCCTCTGTGGGAATGAGGAGGGCACAGCAGTGGGGGGACTCAGAGAGGCTGGATTGATCCTGGCTCTTGGTGCCTGGCAGAACGATGTTGGAGGGAAGCGCAGCCTCATCAACCGCTGGAGCACGTTCCTGAAGGCCCGCCTGGTGTGCTCCATCCCCGGGCCTCAGGGCACTGAGACCCACTTTGACCAGCTGGGTGAGTGCACAGCCCTGTCTGCACCCGTGAGCAACGCAGCACCACCACGGCTGCTCCCTCCAGCACGTCCCCAGGATGCCCACCTGCATCCTCTGGACTGGTTCTCCAGCTCTGGAGTGCCTCACCTCCACCCCTCTCTTTGCAGAGGATGTTTTCCTCCTGCACACTCGGGACCCCCAGAACCCCCTTGTCTTTGGGCTCTTCACGGTCTCCAGGTGAGCAGGACCCTCAGCAGCCCCTCTGTAGGACAGTCCAGACCCCCGGCTTCCACCAGTGCTGCTCCACAGGGAGCTCTGAGGGGAGAAGGGCAGGACCCAGCTGGCTGAGGAAGGGCCACCAGCATTTCCCTGCTTTCCCTGCTGCTGGTTCACCCGCCCATTGTCAAACCACAGTTTTGGCATCGGCACAGCCCGTGATCCCCCTGGCTGGACTGGCTGTGCCAAAGGGATCCCTGTCACCCCCGGGGTGCTGTGCATGACTCCGGGGCTGTCAGGGGACAGCGTGGGCTCAGGGGGGTGTGGGTGTGCATACACCTGATCCCCGTGGAGCAGCGGGGACACTGAGAGCCCTGTGCTTCCCGGCAGTGGCGTCTTCAGTGGCTCTGCCGTCTGCGTCTACTCCATGGCTGCCGTGAGAGCTGCCTTCAGCGGCCCCTTTGCACACAAGGAGGGATTCGACTACCGCTGGGTAGAATACAAGGGCCGTGTCCCCTACCCCCGCCCCGGCACGGTAAGGGAACTGGGAGCAGCTGGACGGGCAGTGGGAGAGACTGGCCTGGCCCTAATGCAGCCCCTGTGTCGCACAGTGCCCCAGCGAGACGTACGACCCCCTCCTGCAGTCCACCAAGGACTTCCCCGACGAGGTGATCAGCTTCATGCGCAGCCACCAGCTGATGTGGGAACCCGTGTACCCGCAGGGCCGGCAGCCCGTGCTGGTCCGGGCCAACGTGCCGTACCGGCTGCGGCGGCTGCTGGTGCACCGGCTGGACACGGAGAGCCGCCACTACGACGTGCTCTTCCTCGGCACAGGTGGGAGCTCACCCCAGCTCTGCGGACGCTGCCGCCACGGAGCCGCTCGTGTGGCACTCTGGTCCCGCCAGCCCGGGGGCTCCCAGCCCTGACAGCTCCTCCTCCCGCTGCCTTCACAGATGACGGCAAAGTCCTGAAGGTGGCACTGGCCGGCGGGGTGAGCCGTGGCCCCGAGGTGATCAGCCTGGAGGAGATCACCGTCACTAAGGTACAGGCAGCCAGGGTGGCACCACGGGGGCGGCAGCGCCGTGGTTGGATCACACGGGTTGCCTCCCGTGGCCGTGGCACCCTCCCTGCAGGCTCTGCAGGAAATCGCTGACCGCTCTCAGGGAGGTTCTCACCTCACTGCTGGGGGCTCCCATCTGCCCTGGGCAGCAGGAAATGCTACAAGAGCCGAGGGAAGCCAGTGAGACTGGAGCGAAGTCATCTTCCAGCTCCCCATCCAGTCCCTGAGAGGGCATGTGGGTGGCCCATTGGAGCCCGCACTGAAATGGGAGGGCTGAGTCCACGTTTGAAAGCAGAGCTGCTGGGCAGAGCTGTCCGGGGCTGCCCACGCCAAGCAGAGCCAGCCCAGGCTCCTTGCGTAGAGCAGATGGAGCTGTGACCAGGGATCTGTCCCAGGGTCCTGGCATCCTGCTGGGGACACAATCCCACTGGCAGGCTGGGGCACCCAGGAGGGACCGACATGACTGCAGCACCCTCTTGTTTCCCCTCCAGGTGCCTTCTCCCATCCTGGACATGAAGTTATCACCAAAGCGGGTGAGTGTCCCCTCTCCTTCTCCCTAAAGCAGCCCAGGGACAGAGGACAACTGGTCCCAGCCACTCTGCCGGGTCCCTTGGCCCCAGGGGGTGCACATTTAGGGAATGGGATCCTGCCAGGGCATTAAGGGGGTGGCAGGCTCAGTCTCGCACTCCTGCTGTCCCCCAGTGCCCCCACCGCAACGCGGGGCAGGGGCTCTGTTCCCTGCCAGCCCTGGTCTCCAGCCGTGGGTGCTGACTGCCACTGTCCCGCTTGCCCGAGCAGCAGGAGCTGTTTGTGAGCAGCACCCACGGGCTGCTCCAGCTCTCCCTGTACCGCTGCGAGCTCTACGGCAAAACCTGCACCGATTGCTGCCTGGCCAGGGATCCCTACTGCACTTGGGACAGCAAGACCTGCGCCCCACACCTGCTCACCGAGAAGCGGTGAGTGTGTGCCCGCGCCAGCCCTGAATTCCCCTGCAAAGTGATGCTGTTCGGAGCAGGAAAGGGCAAGCGCCAGCCCTGGAGCTTTATCCATCAGCCAGACCCCTACTGCCACTCTGCCTGCCTGGTCCCCACCCTTTCCTGGTCTCCCTTCCAGGCTGCATTGCCACGGAGGAGTCCCACAGCCTGGGGTGGGACAGCCACAGCTCTCTCTGCTCTCTCACAGGCGTGCCCGCTGCCAGGACGTGCTGAAGGCTGACCCGCTTAGCCAGTGCCAGGACACGGCAGAGGGTGAGCGCCAGCCCCGGCGGGGGCAGCCAGCTGTGCCCAGGGAGCGCCATGCCCAGGGGGGCGGGCGGGCGGCACCGCGCTGGGAAACCAGTGCCCCCACCGCGGGCTGGCTGCTCCGCGCTGCGCTCCCGTCACACAGCCCCACACAGGGTACTCACCCCTTGCCCTGCACAGGGACTGCTGCGGTGGAGAAGGTGGTTTTTGGGGTGGAGAAGAACTCGACCTTCCTCGAGTGCCTGGCGCGCTCCCCGCAGACCACGGTCCGGTGGCTGGTGCGGCGCGGCGAGGAGACAGCCCCGAGCGAGGTACGGGGACGGGGCAGCGGGGACGGGGAGCAGGGGTGGCTCCATCCCCCAGGACTGACCCACGGGCTCTGCCCTTTGCCCCAGGTCAGGAACAACGGACATTTCTTGGTGCTGGAGCAAGGGCTGCTGATCCGCCAGCTGGCGAGGGAGGACACGGGCACCTACGAGTGCCAGGCGGTGGAGCGCTCCTTGTCGCGGCTCCTCACCCGCTACAGCCTCCGCGTCATCAGGCACGAGGTCATGGAGCTGCCACCGTACAGACGGAGCAAGGGAGCTGAGCTGGGAGGGACCCACCAGAGCCCTCGGCCCCGCATTGACCTGCAGCCGGGCTCCAAGGGCTTCCCGCGGGCCCTGGGGGCACCGGGCACCAGCCTGGACGCCTACTGCAATGCCCTGCGGCTGCAGGAGCGGCAGCGGCAGCGAGCCTGGCACAAGTGGCAGCACCAATCCCCGGACAGCAAGAACGGCCGGGTGCGGAGGCACCCGCAGCGCCTGTGAGGGGCAGAGGGAGCCAGGGCTGCCCGCAGCTCCCTTCCCGGTCCCTCCAGGGCCCTTCTCGCACGTCGGCAGCAGCTCCGGGACACCTCTCGCCTTCCCGTGCAGAACCGCCTCGCTGTTACTACCTCAACCCCCGCCAGCCCCGCGGCCTCTCCGCGCCCCACGGGGCACCGGGGACAGGGCACGCAGCCCGCGCCGGCTCTCCGAGACTCAAAGCTATTTACCTGCAGAATATTTATTTTCCTTGTTTTCCCCTGGCCCTCACTGATGATCAGCAGCAATAATGAGCACAGAGGACAGGGAGGAGCAAGAGCCAGCTGTCCCAATGGTTCCCTGACTCCCGCAGCATCCAGCCCAGGCAGGGCCAGCCGTGTGATGCCTCCCTCCACTCTGGAGGCAGCAGGATGCTCACCTGGGTGGCTGCCGAGGTGTGGATGGAGCCCAGGTGCTGCTGGAAGCAGCAGGACACAGCTGCTGGTTGAGCCTGGGCTCCAGGTGTGCAGAGATGCTCATGGCCAGCCCAGCTCCAACCCAAACCAGCTTCAAACCACACCACTTTCTTTTTTAATTTTGACATTTATTTTACTGAGGGGGGAAAAAAAAAAAAAAAAAAGGAGAAGCAACAGGCAGTTATACCAACTTACAATTTATTATTTTTTTAAAAAATGACATGAAACACAAGTAAAAATAAATACATCATATAAACAACAAATTGTTCAAAGTCTCTGTTCTGGGAGATCAGGCGAGCACGTCCCGTTCGACAGAGAGAAGAGGGAAGCACATGATCATGCGTGAGGCCAACCGACCGACCCACCCTGCTAGCAATACTCCTCTTTCCAACCACAACAAGACAGGCCACAAACTAAGGCGGTAGTAAAAAAAGAAAAAAAAAAAAAAAGAAAAAAAGAAAAAAGAAACCCAAACCAACAGAAAACCCCAAATGAGACTCAGTGATGGATGGATTCCTTCAGGCTCCCATGGATCTGCCAGACTCCAGCTCTGAGCTGGGTACCACGAAGCAGGTGATGGTCCGGGAGGTGGCAGAGGTTGTTCTCCCTCACTCGCCCCATCCTCCCTTTGCAGGGAGTGCTTGCTCCGAGGTGCAAGGAGCCATCCCCTCACTGTAATCTAGCTGGACTATGATCCCTGTTCAACCTCTGCCCCCCGCCCC
>VXAD01007019.1:402044-544118 GCA_013399195.1 Dicrurus megarhynchus
CCACCCCCAGTCCTTCCAAGACTGGATCAACAAAATTTATTCCAGAGTGGCGAGAAATACCAGCTGGGAAGGTATTTGCTGCTGGTCTGGAAGCCACCCCCAATCCAGCAGCAATTCTCGCACATTCAGCCTCTTGAATTTGTTGCCCAGAGAAGCTGTGGATGCCCCATCCCTGGAAGTGTCCAAGGCCAGGCTGGACAGGGCTTGAAGCAACCTGGTCTAGTGGAAGGTGTCCCTGCCCATGGCAGGGGGGCTGGAACGAGACAGTCTTTAAGGTCCCTTCCAGCCCAAACCGTTCTATGATTCACTGACATCATTAAGACAAAATACACATCATTTCTAGTGAAGACCCCGCGGAAATCCCACCCTTTGCTTGCCAGAATATTTGCTTTCTCCAAGTAGCTGCACCCAACCCCCCCACCCTCCCAGACACTCCAGCAGGACAATGTCCAGCAGATCCTGCCCAACATGGGTCAGGCTGGGCTGTGTTGCCCCCACCCTGCAGCCCCCCACATCAGCAGTGGGGCCAACAAGCCCACCAAGCCCAGGGCACAGAGCAGCATCAGCCCCCCATGCCCATGGCACTATCCCACAGTGGTACCCAGACTTCATCTGACTGTCCCCAGGAGTGGAAACCTCCCACCAAAGGCAAGGGCCGAGGGCTGGGTGCCAGCGTGGAGGGCAGCTGACCATTCCCGAGGCCCCCACAGCTCTGCCCTGGCCTTGGGCTGTGCTCAGAAATCTTCCTTACTGTCCAACACCCTCTGCAGAGAGTCCTGCACTGCTGTCCTCAGTGTCACCCGCAGCCCCTCTGAGAACCGGCAGCTGCTTCCCATCAGGTCATTTGGAGACAGAAATTCATCAGCAAAAGAAAAATTTAACCCGTGCAGGGAAAGCCCCTGTTCCAGGCTCAGGAAAACCAAGAGAGGACCCTCTGCAGCAGAATCACATGCTGGAGAGGAGAAACCTCTGGGGAGAGCAGATGAGGGAGAAGAGCAGGCCCCATGGGACAAGAGTTTTAGGGCTTGGAGAGTTCCCCCACTGGGGATAACCCACACCCACCCAGTGGCTTCTGTGGAGCAGAGGAAATCCTTCCTATGGCACCGTGGGAGAGCAGGTGCCTCTGGCTGCCTTGGAGCAGCCCCAGCCACTGCCAGCTCCCATGGGAGCCCTGTGGTCAGGGCATCACGGCCGTCTCCGTGACCACCTCTCAGCCCAGGCTCTGCCAGGGCCCATCCCCTCACTGAGGGGGTGCCCAGGGCTGGTGGATGGGGCAGAGCTGGGGCTGGGGCTGTACTTGGGCACTTGCTGGGCAGGGCCCCTGTGCTGCAGCTGCCCAGGGCCGATGTTTGCCAGCAGCGGGTCGCACACAGAGCAGCCGCACCACAGGAGGGTGCCAAGGGGTCTCCAAGCCATGGCCACACAGGAGCCAGAAGAGCCCTCACACCTCACCCTGGTGCTGGGTTAACAGCCAGCCCAGGGCACAGTCTGCACCCTGTGGCAGCAGAATGCCAGTCACCCTCAGCTCCTACAGCCACAGGGAACCACTGGAGAACATCAGGTGGCAGGGCAGGGATGTGCCAGGGCCTGCTCCGGAAGCCCTGGGCGCTCTCCTGGAGAGGCAAAGGAGCAGAGAGGCTCCACATCCAGCACCACATCCAGACCACGGTGCTGACTGCCCCCAGCCACATCTTCACACCTTGTCCCAGCACAGGCCCCTTTCAGAGATGATGTGGGAGAGTCCCTTGGATGACCCCACTACCCTGACCCCCACAGGAAGGGCTGGGGCAGCCACAGGGCTCTGGGGGCTCTGCTCATGTTCCCACCTCCCACACGCGCCCGCAGGTCTCAACACTTGCTACTCTCGACAAGGAAAGCCCTTGCCTAGGTCCATTCCCCAAATCCACCGGAAAACTGACAGCCTCACAGGGATGCAACGGACATCTGGGCAAGCTGGTCATACAATCAGTGTCACAGGGTAGTGCATGAGGTGGACACACAGAGCACAGGAGGGCATGACTCACAGATGCAGCACTGTCAAGTCTTTGGAGAAACTTGCATGAACACCATCAGTTAATTTGCTTTGTTACTTTTGTGGGGGGGTTTGATTTTTATTTCCATGGTGCATCCAAAGACAAGTTGTCCAGCAGTTTGCTCAGAACCCCTCGGTTTTCAACTCCTAGGATATGTTAAAGAAGAAAGCACTATTTTAATGTTTGTTTTTTTTAAAAAAATAATTAAAATAATTTGCATAGCTAAACTGTTTGATCTAAGGCTTCTATGAATGGTGTGGTTATGTTTGACAGACAATGTCCATTAAACAGAGAAAGACACTAGGAAAGCCCCATAACATTTTTTATTATGTTTCCGTAACACACGCGTGCACACACACCCCTCTCTCTCTCAGGAAGGGAGGTCCCCATCTTCCAGCACCCCTTTGGTGGAGGATGTCAGGACATCCTGCCCTTTCCTACATCTAGTTGGTCCCAGCAAACACCAGTGACTGCAGCTTCCATGGCCTAGGGGGTCCCCTACAGGCTACCACCAGCTCCAGGGGCATCCAACGCAGGCGAGCACAGCTCCTGCATGGTGACACCCAAATGTGACACGGAGGTTCCTGGATTTCAAGTGTCCATCCTAGTGTGCTCACGCACGCAGTCACACGCTCCAAGTCCAGCTGCACCTGGGTATCCCAGCCTCTCCCTAGGAGCCCTGGCCCTGAGGAGCAGCCAGGGTGCTCACTGGCAGGGCCAGGACCAGGCTCTGCACTTGTCGGGCCGAGCAGGGGGGCCGCTCCCTGTGTGGGGAAAGGCACTTCCCCAGCAAGAGCTCTGTTTTCCCAGCTCCACACACCTCACAGCTCTCCTTCTTCTCACTGGGAATGAGCACAGGAGGCTTCCATATGTGCTCCTCCACCTGCCCCATGACAAGAGGATTCCATCCTCCCTCCAGCTGCTCAGCACTCAGAGCAGCTCCTGCTCTGGCAGAATGCCCTGATAGGACACATCCAGTCGGTGCCACCCGGGTCAGCTACAGGCCACCTCCACAGCTGGCCCTGCTCCTAAGCTAGGCTTTGGTCAACCGTCTGCTTCTCCCCACACAGACAACCCAACAAGCGACCACTGCATGATGGAGGCCAGCTTTTTATTTTTTTAATATGGAAATTAATTTAAAAGTATAAAGAAAGACTCCCCCAGACAATAAATATTACGCCTTCATGAAATAAATTAATGTAGAGATTCTGTGCAGAGGAAGTCCCTCCAGTCACAGATTCAACAGCAACTGGCACTGGTCCAGCGTCTCCTCCCAACCTTCGCCACTGCCTGGTGCTGTTCAGAAGCAGCAACGAGCCCACCCACCCCTGGATCTGGTGGGCCACAGCAGGGTGAGACGTGGCCTTCACACAGGCTGGCAGGAGACAGGGAAGTCACCAGGATTCCCCTCTGATTGCCACCAAGACATTGCTCCACTCATCCGGCCTGGCACACAGAGGTGGCATCAGATCCACAGGGCCAACCTACCTTGGACGGGACCCTCCAGAAAGGGAGCCCCCCACCAGAGCCCCGGCACAGGAGCCTGCCTGGAGCCCTCACACTAGTCTCATGTGAATTTGAAGAGGGTGACAAATTGTGGGGTATTTTCTTTATCTTTTTTTTTTCTTTCTTCTTTTTTTTTTGACATCAATCCCCTCCCTCCCTGCCCCAACATACACAATGTAGAAGCCTCCCCACTCCCTCCCCATTAAAAACACTTTGTCCCCAACCTCTGGTGGAGTCACCCCTGGCCCACCCTTCTCGCAGTGAGAGAAGTTCACAGATAAGGCAGTTCATGTGAGAGGGAGCTCGGCCCTGCCAGCGGTCAAGCCCGCGCCTCCAGGCCTGAGAAGGGCAGTGACTCACAACACCAAGCCTCCACGGCCAGACAAGACAGAGAACAGAGACAGACAGACAGACAGAGCGTGGGGGGAGGCACTCCTACAGTTTGCATTGCTGCTTCCCTCCTCCCCTGGCTCTTGCTCCCCCGGCTCTCACAGGTCCACTCTATCCCTCTCCCATCTCCCAGCCCCTAATACAATTCTTATCCTTGACAGCTAAAAAACAACAAAACAAAACGAAAAGAACAAAACCACCCCCATGCCACACCCTTTGCATCCTTCTCCACCCACTGCCGTGGCCCAGAGGGAAAATCCTGACTCCCAAAAAGGTCCTGCAACTTTTGCCTCCTGGCGGAGCTGAGACCGAGCAGGAGCTGGGCCTTTTTATTTCCCTGTGATCTCTATGACATCGTCGTCTTTGTCCTCGTCATTAGAGCTGCATCCCACCTCTGGGACCTCCTGGGGTTCAAACTGAGGCACCTGGGACCGAAGGAGACCCCCAGCCGGGTAGCCCGAGTGAGGGGACATGTAGCCAGGGTAGGCAGATGCCATGCTCCTGGGAAGGCTGCTAGGCAAGACGGGGGCTGGGAAAGGAGCGAACATCCTGGGCTCGGGCAGGAGTGACTGCGTGAAGGGAAGCGAGTAATTGGGCAGCACCCCTGTCAGAGAAGGGTTTAGCATGAATGAGGGGACGCTGGCGGTGGCTGAGGTAGCAGCAGAAGAGCTGGCGGTGCCGGCTGTCAGCAGAGGGTCAGTAGTCACAGGGAACACCAGATGAGGGTCTGGGAGTAAATTGGGCAGCTGGTAATAAGAGGAGCCAGTGCCCATGTACAAGGAGTTTCCTGGCTGGGAGGCAAATGGATGGGTTAGGTTGTGGTTTAAAGAGACAGGAGGCATGGTGAACCCACCAGAGACGGGGTACCCGTGTTCGTACGGCTGCACGGACGATGGCAACTGGCGCTTCTTCTGCTGCCTCTGGGATTGCTCCTCCGGAGCCGACGGCGACGTTGACTTGCGCTTGTTGCCCCTTAAGTCCAACACCGGGTGGGCATCGCCGTGCTGGCTGGTGGCTGGCAGGGCCGAGGACACGGAGGGAGCCATGCAGTGAACCCCCACGCGCTGCTCGGCTCCTCGGGCGGCGGCGCCGGGCGCGTTGTCCGTGCGGGCGGCGTGGCCCTGCGCCGCGTTGGTGCTGGGAGAGCTGTGGCGGGACTCGCGCGCGGCCGCCGCCTCCGCGTACTGCTGCAGCTCGCTGATGATCTCGGGGCTGTCGGGGGAGATGGGCCGAGTGAGCTCCTCGGCGCTGGGGAGCTGCGGGGATGAGGCACTGTGTCTGCCATTGCTCGTGGACTCCAGGGAAGAGCTCTGGGAGCCTGCGAACGAGGAGATGGGTCAGGTGAGAAAGATGACCTCAGGGAAAAACCTGCGGGCCGAGAGGCAACGGTGGAAAGGAAGGTGGGAATATCTCAGGGAGATGGGGGGGTCAGCTCTAAACACAGACATGATGGAATACACCAGGGAATACTGCCCCACACACTCCAGTAGGAAAGCACATGTGCAAGCCCCACACAGCACCCACAGGCCCCTACCTGAGGCAGCTGTCCGACGGTCCTCATTGCCCTTTGGCTTCCCAGTGGTCCGTATGGCAAAAATCCGACCGTCACTGGTCCGGATATACGTCCCTGGAACAGAGGCAGGACAACTTTATTCAACAACTTCATTACAACTTCAGTCTCAGCTCAGGACCTGGATCTGTGAGCCTGCAAGGTTCCTTGGGCAAGAACAGGACAGTAGTGCTACACAGACCCAGCCCAGATCCTGTAGGGAGATTAGTGCAGGGTTTCTACCCCCTTCCTCCACTTTCACCCTCCAATTTCACCCTTTCAGCTTTCCTGGACTGGAGATCACCCCCTCCCAGTGTGCTGCCAGTGGGAAATGTGGAACTTCACAGAACAGTCTGCTCTGGGAGAACCAGGGAGTGTTTGGCTGCCTCAGGACTTGCAGTGAGCGTTGTGAGAAGGAAGCCACGAAGTTCAACAGCTCCTCTCAGGGACAGGAGCAGTCACAGTTGCAACAGCCCTGCAGCATCAGCACACCCAGAGCATGAGCAGCAACAGAGTCACTGCAAACTTTAGAACTCCTCCCCTTCTTGCTTCTTTTTTTCTCAAGAGACTGATTCATGCCTTTACATCATTTTCTTTCCTAATCAGCACTGGCTAGGACCCTATCCACAAGTCTTAGCAGGACAGAATTACCTTTTGTCCCTCGGATGATGTGGATGCTCTCGCCAGCACTGATTCTTGCCTGTACATCAGTGGATGTGTTTGTACCCGGAATCACAATATCTGGCAGTGGGGAAAGAAACAGAACAGCACCCATTAAACTACCCGCCAGCCACAGCCAGGAGAGGGCAGGTGCACCACCAACCCCTTTTTTTGCAGTGCAGTTGTCTCTCCTATGTGCTGTGCTATAAGCAAGCCCTGGGTTTATTTCTACACAGCACAGGAAGGCAGCAGAGGCTCCAAGGAAGCAAAAGCCATGCTGTCCTGGCACAGCATCTCCAGAACCATCAGTGACAGTATTGCAGGTCCTAGCAGGGAAAGTTCACTCCCAGCAATCCACCAGGTCCATGACTCTTGTACACCTGCAGGGAAAGGGCTCCAGGCACAGGGGAACCACTCAAATGCAGAGAGACAGTATCTTTGGCTCTGATGCCCATCTGCCCAGAGCCCATGTGGGCATCAACAACTCACCCTGATCCTCCGTTCACCACGGGCATCCTCAATTTACCATGGGCATCACAACCCAACCCACTGTGAGCAGCAGCAACTCACCCGTGGTGGTAACAATCTTCTGCACAAAGACACCAGCTCGCTGTAGATAGTTGATGGGAAAGTTGACAGCAGGGTTGGAACTTGAGGTTGATCCTGCACTGCCCATGGGGACATGCCGGGGCATCATTGGAATGGGGGTGGACTGAACTGGGCGGACGCTTGCCACCGGTTTGTCCTCACCCTTGAGGGCTGGTCGCCTAGTGAGAGAGGAGGGAGGAGAGTGCAGCGCCCACCCCACAGGGATAAGCATCCTCTGCCTGCTCATTTCATGTCTACATCATGGGGAGAAGGGGAGGGGCAGGTGCTCACCAGTTCCTCTGGCTAAAGGCAGGGATGCTTGTCAGACTCTGGTCACTGGCTGGGTAATACTGTGCGTAGGACGGCCGGGTGTAGGGGACGGATGCTCGCTTTTCCTCCTCATAGCTCTTCTTGGCTGCTTTCTTCTCTGCCTTGGTCAGCTTGTGCTCCTTTCGGTCGATCAGCAGTGACTCGTGCTGAAAAGGCTCCTGCAAGCCCACAGCACCGCGGTTCTGGCACCCACAGACCGCAAGAGGGAACCAGCACACCCCGAACGGCAGCCACCCGCTCCCTGTGGCAGCCTGTCTCCTTCCCAGGCTGGCAGAGCTGGCCACGGCATAGCATGTGTGGGGGGCAACACTGTGGATGTGACCAAGGCTCATCTTGAAGGGTGACAGTCAGCTAACGCCATCACCTGCCCAGCCAAGGCCATCACTTAGCACGAGCACACAGCAAAACCCAGCAGCTTTGGCCAGGCCAAGAGCACAAGCACTGAGCCCGCCACGATGTCACACAGCCCCCAGAGCCCCACAGCACCTAGCACAGGCCCACTCTGCAGCACCACCCCACCAGTGATACTCCTGACAGCTCAGGCCAGTGCTGCCTGTCCCAGCTTTGGTTTAAAGTCACCCCAGGAAAAGAGCTGGCAGCAAGCTGGGATACTCCACTGCCACCTTCACACCCAGCACCAAGTTGAAGAAAGGAGTGCCTGACAACCTTCCCCAAACCTGTACAGGACAGAGGTGTTTCTAAATGAGTGGAAGATATCACAGGGAAGGGCAAGGATCTTTGGGTCGTCTCTAGAGATTTTTCTGCCTATTCCCACCAGCACCCAGGTGCATCCTTCTTGCCACCATGGCCCCATCACACAGCCAGACTCCTCCAGGCCCACTCCTGCCTGTGCAGTGCAGTGCCAGCAAGGAAGCAGGCTGGTCTTACCTTGGTGATGAGGTGAGGATACTTGAGACAGGCTAATTGTAGAACAGACTCCTTCATCTTGCTCGGATTGAGGGAGAGCTGAGCAGGGTCAGATTCTTCTTCCACAAAATGCAGCAGGTTCTCCACCTCCCGTCGAGTGAAGTTCAGCACTGGGTTCAGATCATCCACCACCCGATCTGGAAAAGAGATGAATGGAGTGAGCAGAGAAGGGAAAAGATCAGTACTGCCTGCCTGCTGCCCTTCCTACACTTCTGTCCTAACACAGCTCCCTCCTTGCAATCTACACAATCCTCAGAAGTATTCTGTATATGCCAGGGCAAGGAGAAGAATCATCATGTTCAGAGCTGAGCCTGTTTGACCAAGTCAGGCTGACAAGTGCCTGTGCTCCAGACTGCTCAGCAAAGCTGTGTAGGTCACCAAGCTCCTGGCAAACAGCAACACAAAACTAATTATGGGTAGTGTCCCACTTCATGTAACAAGGCTGTAAACATACATATCCTGGGACAGAACTGCAGCCACATCAGCCAGCATGTGTTCTCCCACAAATCCCACCAAAAAGGCTCAAATTAATAACTATGGACTAAAGTGGAAAGATCAGAAAAGCAGCCACATTCCCTCCCTTGCAAGAGCCTGAATGTTTTCCTTGAACATTCCCTCCTGCACACAGGTCAAATGGGAGCACATGGAGAAAACACCTCTATCCAGGACTCTCCTGGGAGCCAGGCCAGCTGCCAGGGGACTCCACCTCAAGTGCACAACAGCAAACCGAGCTGATCACGCTGGACTGCTGCCTCTGGAGTTGGGTTTTGAGAAAAGAAGGACACAGAGCTCTCTTTGGGTCACCACAACCCTCAGCTGCACATTCTATGAGAGCAGCTTGACAACTGGCACAAACCACCAAGAAAGTTACTTTTGGTACAAAGGCAGGTCAGAACCACAGCGAATTAATTATTCTTGGCACCTAAGCAAGCACTATCAGTCAAAGGTATCAATATATGTTTTAATTTAGCTATTTTTCCTCTCTTACTGCAGGAAAAATGGAGATACAGAACTATTTATGGAGTAACACCCAGTTTAAGATGAGCAATACCCAGGCAGAGGGGAACACAGGATGAGCACCCCCCGAGCCTCCAGTCTGTTGAAGCAGCCAGAAGAGGAGCAGAGAAAGTAAATGGCACAGCAATGGATTGGGACCACAACCTTGCTGCCGGATGCTGGCTCTACCACCATGAAATTCTTACAGGATCCCATGTCACTGCCAACTCAAACATCAAACATAGCCCTGGGACAGTGCCTGTCACCTCTTTGTCTGGTTTTCAACCTTAAAAAAAGCAGTTACAAAACCCACAGAAACAGGACTTACAGGAGCTAAGAGGAGTGAAAGCTGAGAGTGGGACGTTGTGTTCGTCCACACTTACCTGACATGCCCTGCTTGGAGATCTGACGGTCATAGATCTTCTTCTCCAGAGTGTAATCAGAAACCAGTCTGTAGATGTGGCACGGCTTCTTCTGCCCGTAGCGGTACACCCGGCACACGGCTTGGGCGTCGTGGCACGGGTTCCAGGAGGCATCAAACACCACCACTCTGTTTGCTCCAATGAGGTTGACACCCAAACACCCAGCACTGGAAAATTAAGGCAAATTTCAAACTGCTGCCTTGGCCAATTTCCAAAACTTCTAGGCAGGGACAACCATCACAGCCAAGAGTCCATAAAGGGTCTATGGAAAATTTCCTCCAGTCAAATTTTAAACCCAAGTTTGGTTTTCAAGACTGTCAGGCTTGAGGCCTAAGGCTGCAGAGGCCTAAGGCTGAAATCCTACATCCCTAGGGAATTCAGAAGCAGATGGCACTATCATACCATGGAGAGCACATTACAAAGGAAGTTAAGAACTGGAAACCCACATGCATCCAGAACACCAGTATGAGTCCTCCCACGTGCCCTTCTGCTCCAGCTAACTCACCGTGTGGACAAAAGGAAGAGCCAAACAGAGGTGTTGCTGGGATCATTAAACTGGTTAATCAGCCGTTCTCTTTCCGAGGCAGAGGTGCTGCCATCCAGTCCTGAGAAGGAAATTAAAGATACATTTAAAAGCTCTGTATGTTTGGGGGATTTCTATCAGAACAAACCCACTTTCCAAACACTGATCTTTGAAACTGGTTCCAAACCAGTTCTGGGTCTTCTCAAGTCATGCACGCCAGGATCTCAACTGGACCACTCTGTACCTGTAATATGCCCAGCCAGGCAGGTGCAATGCAGCCAGCCAGGTTGGTACTTGTTCAATTGAAAGATCAAGTATTTGATCTTTAAATCAATAATACAACATTACTAAAGCTTGTCAATGCCAGGCCTGGGAGCACTACAAGACATTTAGCCCATTAAGGCTCTGCTTTAGGCAAGATGGATAGCAAACAGGAACAACGGCCTTGTGTATGCAGGAAGCTCCAGGAATCAGGAGAAAGCAAAATTGTAAAGCTTTTGGCAAACGCCCAGAAACTAGACCTGAGCACAGAGAGCACTGGTGTAAAGGAGTGCAGGGGGTGTCATGTCCCTGTTCCTGGGCAGCAGCTTGCTTCTGGCAGCTCTGCAAAAATCAGGAACACCATCTCCACCACTCTTCTCAGTCCCGGCCTGTAAAGTAGCCCTACAAAGCAACAACCCATACCAGAAAAAGATTTAAAGCTGGGGAAGAAGGGAGAGGAATTCACAGCCTTGAGCAAGTGGAAGCATTCCAGAATGATTCTGGTTTTAGAAGCAAGACCTAGCAAATAGCCAACAGGAAGCAAAAAGTATCTTTTGCAACTTTAAAAAAGCAGTAGTGTGTAAGTGAGGTGTCAAAGATGTCTAACATATTCTAAGTAAGATGTCAAAAGAGGATTTGGAAATTACTGGCTAGTTGCCATCCAAATGACATTGTCTTCCAAAACAACTAAAGTAAGAACAGTCTGAAAGAGGTTCATCAGAAGAATGCTTCAGCAGAGCATTTTCACACCCAAAGACAACTAAAAGGAGATGGTGGGCGACTTTCAGGAATTAGTCCTTCACAAGATCAAACTGTCACAACAAAAGAGAGGAGGACTGGCTGCACTCACTGTAGTAGTTGATGTTTCGGACCCAGTTATGAACTCCTCCATCTGAGCCTGGAGGACTCGGCATCGGTCTCTTTGCCAAAAACTCTTCAATGACAGATAAGGTGGACAAGCTCTGGCTGCAAAACCAAGACCTCTGTTCAGGGAAAAGCCCCCCAAGCAGCAAAAGTGGAATATCAGAACCCTTCCCCAACCATGACAGTGCTGATGGTTGCCAAACCCTGTTTGTACAGCACACCCCTCACTAGTAAATGTGACAGTGGCAGAAGTATAAAATCCACGGATGAAAATCAACATTAATACAACAAAGGAGAGAAGGGGAACTGCCACACCATTCACCCTGTGTAACAACCTCCTAGTACCAGGGGGGATCCAACTACTCCAGTATTTAATGACTGTAGGATCAGTTGTTGATACTCTGCTTACCTGAAGACCAAGATCTTGTCTCCAAGCTTCACACTTTCCTCAATTAGGTGGAAAAGTAACACCATCTTGGGTGAGTTCTCCAGGACTCCCGTCTGGTAATCACACAAGATGTCTTTGGCCTACCGAGAAACGGGAGACTATTACAGGTGGAGTTGCTCATTCCCTGTTTAGTTCAACAACCCTGTCTCAGGGTGAGAGAAATACATCATGGCAATGAGGTTATTTACATCCAGGTGTTTGAGGTGACAATGTTACTCCCAACTACTGCTGCTATCTCCCATTCCAGAAGCTCCAAATGACAAACTTCTTTGATGAGTGTCCTCTTAACCTCTTGACTCTTTTATCTCAAGAGCTTTCCTCCATCCTTGTAGATTTACCACCACCTTATTTAGATCAAACTTCACCCTAACACCTTTATTTAGAATAGCAAAATCCACGGCCTTTTTGGTCAGATGGGAACAATGGCATAAGAGTGCTGTCTGCACTTCCACCTCATGAAAGTCACAAACCCCTCCTAGCACCACGCAGATCTGCTTATCAAGATGCTCTGTGGTAAAGAGAACATAAGAGAAACCCACAACTCAAACAGAAGAGTCTTCTCTTTGCTCTGCTTCAGAAAACTGTCCAGCCTTTCAGACTCTCCAAATCAAGAGTTCTCTAGCAGTGACACTCACCCACTCGTAAGTTACGACCTGATTTGCTCTCTCCTGAAAAGGGTTGAAGCCAACACTCTGGAGGAACTTGCTATTAGTAGCTTCTCCAACTGGTGATGCCAAAGTATTACTCTCTGTTTTGACTTTAATTCCCTGAGGCTGGCAGCGGGAATTAGTGCTTGCTGTGCCAAGGTCATCCACATCCAAATCCTGCTCGTTTGCCAGATTCTCCTTTTGCAGAGCTTCATACAACACATCTGGATGGTTCCAGATCTGAAGGGATAAAGAAAGAAAGTGGTTAGACCTGCACTGGTCTGCTGCTTGCCAATGATCATGAACTGAAAGCCCCCACAGCTATTCAAAGGAAAGAACTAATACTTCTTCTGGCTCTCATATCTTTAAAAGTGCCCAATTCTCTCCTTGAGAACAAACCAGGAGGTCACTGTGCACCCCACACAGCACAAAGGCAGAGGAAGCTGCCTGTTTGCACTACAGCAGGCAAGGTTATGCAGTTTAAGATATCAGCCCAGACTCTTTCAGCTGATGGCAGCAGGTTTCTTGCACAGCTTGAAAGAGACATTTAACATCCCTGCACCCCAGTTCTGGAAGCAAAGATAACAATACTGTTGAACCACTGCAGAGCACTCTGGGGAGAGGTGATGTCCCTGGCCAACCACACTTTCATCTCCTCTTCTTACTTATATTCCCCTTTCCCCAACATATTAGAATATTTCTTTGCATCTTCTGCTAAAACCTACCTTACAACAGACACAGAAAGCTTTCAGTGGGTTCAGTCCCAGCCAGCCACTGTTGCCTGCATCTCGGAACCGGTTCATGAACTCCGTGTAAAGGGCCCGCTGGATCTTGGACAGACGTACCAGAATGACGTGTTCCTCCTTAGATGGGAGCTGAACCTTCAGCACATTGTGGCCTCGCCTGTGGAGGAAATAAAAAGAGTGAGATAAATACAGGGAAGGGAATATCTCAATATGATCTCCCTGTGGCTGCCTGTACAGTAAGATTTTGAGTTCTTGCCCACTCAGCTGCAGGGAGGGAAAAGGACCTCTAAGTTGCATGTTTCTCTAATGCATGACATGTCTGAGATACTCCCCCTGCAGCCAAATACCAATTGTAAACATAAAGACCTCAAACATGACAATCTTCTAGCACAGGTCACAGAGTTAAGAGGGTGATGAAAGTCCTGTTTTCCATGGTAGCTGAAACATAGAAATAAGGCGTAAAGTCTATTTTCAGTTCTGCCAATGATTAAGACACTCCAGACCAGCATCTCAGAATCCTCATCTGAGAAAAAAATGCTGGTTTGTTTCCAGAGTGGTGGAGTTACTGTCACTTTTCTTAACATTTTCATGAAACACTTTCAGATCCTTGGAGAAGGATGTCACAAAGTGCACAACCAAATTGGCTGTTAAGCCATCAAAATAAACCTGAGGTCACTCTGGGGTAGTTAGAGGTGCAGTTCTCTAATACCAGAGTATGTGGTACCAAAGCAAACCAACTTCAGTGCGGCCAGCAGGGCCAGGGCAGTGACCCTCCCCCTGTACTCAGCACTGGTGAGGCCCTGCCTTGAATCCTGGGTTCAGTTTTGGGCCCCTCACTACAAGACAGTGAGGTGCTGGAGCGTGTCCAGATTCAGGCAACGGAGCTGGGGAAGGGTCTGAAGCACAAGTCTGATGAGGAACAGCTGAGGGGGCTCAGCCTGGAGAAAAGGAGGCTTTGGGGGACCTCTCTCTCTGCACAACTACCTAAAAGTAGGTTATACCCAGGTTGGGGACAATCTCTTCTCCTCCAGGTAACAGTGACAGGACAAGAGAAAATGGCCTGATATTGTGCCGGGGCAGTTTAGATTGGATATTAGAAAAAATTTCTTCATGGAAAGGGTAGTCAGACATTGGAACAGATAGTTCAGGGAAGTGGTGGAGACATCAACCCTGGAGGGATTTAAAAGACTCGTAGATGGGGCACCTGGGGACAAGGTTTAGTGGTGGCTGTGCTGTGTTAATGGTTGGAATTGATGATCTTACAAGTCTTTTCCAACCTAAACAATTCCATGACTCTACAGGGCAGCGAGATTTAGTTGTAGCACATAAACTCAGCAAACAAGCCAGGTAACTCGGGATGAAGGAGCTGTTTGCATGGACTACACTCCTGAGAACTCCCTGTGGACTCACCGCTGCACGAAGCCCTCCAGCAGGCTGTGCAGGACGTGGCTGCGGTAGCGCATCAGCCGCACGTCCTGCGGGGTGCTGTCAATGCACTGCCCGTTCAGGATGGGCCGCTCAAACATGTTACTGAACTCCTGCCGCGAGCCCAGGAAGTCAGGCCGGACAAAGTCCACCATGCACCAGTACTCGATGAGGTTGTTCTGCAGAGGGTACCCGGTCAGCACCACCCGCCGGCGCGAGCGGATGTTCTTGAGCGCCTGGGAAGTGCTGGCATGGCAGTTCTTTATCCGGTGTCCTTCGTCACAAATAACCACATCTGGGCCGGGGCGAGACAAAGCCTTCTCAATCCCTGAGGACAAGGAACATTAAGTTTTAGCTGGAGATGGATAAGACAAAGTTTTGGTTTTATAAAGTCACCAGCTTCACAAAAGAGGGGTAGTTCTGAAAGGCAAAAAAGCAGTATCCATGGGTGCAGAGAGCAAGGCTGGTGTAGGAGATAACATATGACTAGACACTAGTTCTGATTTAGCAAAATGTAATGAGCAAACATTACTATCCCTTGAATTCTGCTCAATGACCTGCACTGCGTCAAGTTGGGTGTCTTGCGTCAAATCAGAGTGGCAAATCTCACACTGACAAATCCCAGAGTTCAGTGCACTGAATTCCACACCTGCAGCTCTTTCAAGAAATTAAAGACTCAGACAAAGCTCAACAACCTTCTCCCTCCAAAGACACAATCCTGCCCAGCAAAGTTTGATCATGTCAGTGATGTTAAAAGCAAGTTATAGGTTGTTTCCCTGTGCTGCCACAGCTGACAGCCAGCTGGACAGCAGGGTCACACTCTCCCTCTTGAGGACTGACTTCCCACCTTTCAGAAGCTCCTGCTGCCGGTCTTCCTCATCCAAGTCAATAATGACAGGGCCAGTTTGTTTCTTTGTTCTCTTCTTCCTGCCAGTGGCAAAGGACTTCTTCAGTGAGAGGAGACGGTACATCTCATATCCCATCAGCAGCACACCACCTTCTGTCACCCAGTCATTCACCACCTTTGCACGTGCAGCTGTCGTCCTGCAAAACAACCAAATAAACTGTAAGCTTTACTCCAATTTCAGGTTGAATCACTGGATTGGAGTCTGCTGAGAAAAAAGACCAATTCAATTAATTAAAGTACTTTTCTCACATCAAACCAGATGGAGGGATACAATTAAATTTCTTTAGGAAACAAACTGATAGAGAGGGGAAGAAAAGCCTTTTATGTGCCATGGATAGCAGCATTGAGAATGACAAATCCTTACAGGAACTGAGGTGTAGAAGTTTGTCATGCACAAAAGCATATCAAACTCAAAGAGTTCCCTTTTTATAGAGCTGTTGAGTCTGCCTCTGCACAAACCATTTTCAGAACGAGCTGCCAGTGCACATGATTGTAATCTTTGGTTGTTTATCCCCTGTTGTCTCCTCCAATGCTCCTGTCCCCCAGGCTTCCTTCCCTTCTACCCTGCTCAGAATTGGTTCAGATCAAGACACTGTCTTTGCTCAGTCCACCACAGTACATCAGATCCTGGCCAATAGTAAACACATAGCTGGAGTAACATCAGCAGATTCACATATATCCCACCCAGAAGGTTAAGACCTCAACAGGTAGATGTATGAATACAGCCAATGAATGGAGAATTCCCCAGGACCACAGCACTGCCCTGATCCATGCAAGGAAAATGACCCAGAAAGAAGCAGAGGTCCCTGAGCCAAGAGCTCAGAAAAGCTTTTACTGTCACCTACTTGTGTTCATCGTTGAGGATGTGGACTTTGAAGGTGCGGGGCTGGACCTCTTTGGAGTTATAATCAGCAGGAAGGTTTTCAGGTGCTGGGAGCCACATGTTGAACTCTGCTAGCCAGTTTTGGAGCGTATTCACCTAAAAAAGTTAGCCACAGAAGGATTAAAATCCAATTGAGTCACTTGGGATTTTTAAGAGCAAAAATGAGATTAGGGGATGACACCCAGTGTGCTCAGATGGAAGCAGCAACTCGCAGCATGCAAATTCAGGAACAAAGGGAATGATAGAGAGGGAAGAGCAGCAAGGATGTGATAAAACTTGATGTGTGATGGGACACTAATCAACCTTGTCTATGCAAAGAAAGAAGTAGTGCAAGGAAGCCCCTCAGCCAAGCCTTCATGTGGCTACTTACAGGTACAATGGCAAGAACAGTCTTTGCCTCCGTGTGCCGAAAGAGTACATCCAAGAAAGAGATGACCTGTATGGTCTTGCCCAGGCCCATGCTATGTGCTAAAATACACCCAAACCCACTGCTGGTTTTAAATCTCTCCAAGGACTCGACCAAGTTGTCATATAGGAACCGGATCCCACCAATCTAGGCAGAAAAGTAAAGAAGGTATTAGAATGGTGGGAGAAAATAAAGCCCAAGATGGGTATGTACTTACAGAGTGGCAAGTACATGAGGACCATGAAAATATAAAGGGGATGTTACAAGCTCACTAAAGTACTCTAATCTTGGGAAGGCTCAGAAACTCAGTATTTTTAGATGCTTATAGAATTTCTTGAGAATGTATCAATAAATCAAAATTAATTTGTAGCCAGAGAATCTGAATTGGGGTTGATTAGTTTGTTTATAAATATAATTTTATTTTTAAAAAGTTAATCCAAATATACAAAGGTCTGATGATAACAATAGCCCAAGTTATACAGAGCCTTGGCCTTCCTTTAATTCAGCCTTATCATCTGGCTGTCTGCAACAGGCAGCACCACAGCCAGACTGGTCACATGGCTCACCACAGAAGTTCTGCTGAGATTCTTAGGCAGGCTTGCCTGAATTAAGTGCATTTTTGAGGCTAACAAAGCCTACCTGATGAGGTTTTACTGCATGTGCAAGCTGGGGAGCCAGGAAAATGTCCTCCTCATTTGGTGGATGATTGATGTTGACAATGACTTGCCCCAGAGCATCTGACTGATTTAAGGCATCATTCACATGAGAGCCACTGCTCTCTTCACTGCCATCCTCCTCCCCTTCATTGCCAGAGTCACTGCTGTCCACAATTTGGAGGGCATCATCCTCTCCTGAGCTCAGCTCAATCACTTCTGTAAAGTAACCAAAACAGCAGAGAATAAGGACAAAGTTAACTTGATGTCAGGGTTTATCATGAATGGAAAAAAACTATCGGGAAATAAGGCTACCTCCAGCTTTTGCAATTCCACACTGGCCTAATGACGTATCCTGAACAAGCAGGCATTATACAGGCACACATCAGGCCCCTCAGACCAGCATACAAAAGCATCAGCTTCCCTGGCTTCCAAATGTTTCAGGGAACATTAGCTTGGGCTGATCCAAAGAGAACATGAGACAGTTTCTGAGTGTTTTACATTCTCCTCCATATGTTCTCTTAATTCCCAAACCCAGACATGAATTTTATCTACTGATGCAATGCCTAAGGATCACCAAGGAGTCAGGTTAGATCCATTTGGGACAAGGGACAAAAAAACCACTTTCAGCTGCAGATCTGAATACTTAGATGCTCCTTTGACACACAGCAAATGATGCCACATCTCCTGTAGGCATTCTTCAGCAATGCACTGAGTAAAGTTCAGTGCATTTATAAAACAGGAATAAACACAAGTTCACAAGAGGGCCTGACAGGCTATTTTATAGATGTCATTTTAGGACTCGCAGACCAGAACTGCCCATATAATTGGAAACCAACAGGCCTACAAAAATCTGAAGTGATTCACCACCGGAGCATCTGACCAGATGAAAACAGACTTGTAGCTGAATAAACAGCATATTGTGAGAAGAGCAGGCTGAGGCAATTGGTCACTTACCACCTTTAATGCTATTTTTTCCTTTAGTATCATCTTCACTGCCACTGCTGGTACTATCGAGGCAGATCACTTCCTCAGCCAGGACCTGAGGGGGGAGCTGGGTCGCCTCTGCTGTTCTGAAAACGATGTCCTCTACAAACATAAATTACAAACAATAAGTAATTCATAATAACGGGGAAGGAGACAAAACTGTTCAGAAACCAGACAGTATTTCCTTCCACTTAGCTCCAATAACTTAGTCCTGGAATTTTCCATAACAGACTCTCACTGTCTACAATACTGCTATGACTCAGCTTCCTGGGTCACACTCTCCTCCTTTCTCAATATGCTGAAACAATAGCCCATTGCTGATGGCACCCTCTGTTTCATGCCCTGACTGGGGCACACTGACCATACAACATGCTAAAGCCCTTTGTTTCTCTTTTTTTTTGGTCTCAGTAAAAGCTGTGTTTCATCCAGCAGAGAAAGTACCAACTGCTGAAGGGATGATAACTGCCCTTTGTTAGTAGGGACACTGTAATCATTACATCCCACACATCATAAACAACTTTTGGTGATCAAGAGCATTTGTTTGTATGTTTTTAGTGCTGCCATGTGGGGAGAGAAGCTAATGGGGCCAAATAGCACCACTGCACTGACACAGCAAGCAATGATGTTCTTCTGGGGCTGAACCTACACTGCAACAGTTAAAGTGTTTTAAACAGCTCTGATTCTTTCTCCCACATGTATAAGTGTTTTTAACACTTGCATATAAGGGAGAATATATATTTCCTCAAGAGGCAAGGCCAACTCAAGAACTCCTTACCCCCGAGACAACATCAGCTGCACTTCTCTCCCTTTACACCTTTTGAAGCTGTGCTATAAACTAAATCACCAAAATGATCCAGGTTGGGAAACAATGATGACATTGGGAAGCAAGATGACATATTCGCCCAAAGACATGAGTGATGCTTAACCATTTATACTGCCTGCAACTCACTGCTTGCTGAAACATGCAAGAAAGGCCAAGGTTACATCACCAACATATGTGCACCCAGTCTATTGTTCCAGTATCCCCAGTACCAGACACATCCATTACCAGACCATTCCCAGGACAAACAGGATCTGGCATTTGTGCCAAGCCTGTTGGTTTAAGCTCCCATACCAGCTGGAAAGAGAAGAGAGCTCTGTTTCAGCATCCCCCTACACACACTTAATGTGTCAAAATATCTTCAACAAACATTACCTACCACCTTTCACCAAGCAACCACTGTGTCTTGATACAAAACAAGCTCAGAAGTGGAACTGCTCACACTGAACCTTCAAGTGGTTTGGAACTGCTGTTCCAAGAGTTTACACTTGAAAGTCCAAGGACAGCATAGAATCACAGAATGTTTGGGTTTGGAAAGACCCTTCAATGGTCATCTAGTCCAACCCCTCTAGACTGAGCAGGGACATCTTCAACTACATCTGGTTGCTCAAAGCCCAATCCATCCTGACCTTGAATGTTTCCAGGGGTGGGGCATTTACCACATCTCTGCACAACCTGTGCCAGTGTTTCACCACCCTCATTGTAAAGCATTTCTTCCTTGTATCTAGCCTGAATCTACCTTCCTTTAGGTCAAAACCCCTTGTCCTATCATGGACAAGCATGGCACTACCTTCTTCATTCCACTTCCATCCTTAAAATGCTTGCTTTGGCTGGCATCTCCCAGTGCTTACCAGGAAGAAACTCCAGGGGTACGGTTGGTATAGAGGCTGGATAATCCTTCCGCTGCTGCTCGAGCCGTTTCCTTCTCTCCAACTCTTCCTGCTGGGCTGCCTTTGTCACGGCTTCCAGTTGGTCCTCACGCAACAGCTTTCTGAACACAGGAGCAAACATGGTTTGGTTGCACCTAATTTCTTCCAAAAACATGAATGGCTGCACAGCTGCTGCAAAGATGACTGACAAGCTCCAGGTATTCTGTCAGCCACACAGAGTAGGAACATCATCCCTCAAAAGATACAGGCAAATTCTACAGCTATTTCAACACTGTGCTTCCCAACTACAGGTAACACTACTATCAGTCAAGGAAATGACAAAAGTTTGACAGAAGCAAAGTAATTAAAGGAGGAAAAACATAAGTGGGTAAGCACATACTTAAACCAGGTTACCAGAGACTAGTTCTTCTACCTGAAAGGATGTTTCTTATTGATACGCAGTTTATAAACACAAAATGCACAAAGTCATGCAAATAAGATGTATGGGAAGAAAATGCACCAATTCCTCCACAGAAAGTCATCACCCTGATTCTCTTCTGACAGTATTTTCAGGAGCTAGGATCTCTAATGGTTTTAACAATTGTTTCAAGGCATCCTCTCAAAGCACCTCCCCTTTACATATAATTTTATTTACTTCCAGAAGTTGCTTTTCCCCTGCTTCAGTGTCACATGTCCAGTCCTGGAAATGAAGGTGCTTTTGCTAGAGGAGAGGTGCAGTACAAGCAGTGGTACAATCCAGCTCCCTCAAACTAGCCTTTAAAACCACCCAACCCCACACTTCAGGGACATCTCCCTCATCCTAATGAAGTCTCATTTTCCAAGGCCTATTCAATGCTTCTTCCTTCAGCTTTAAGAAAATCAATCTGCACAAGCTTAAATATGAACCAAAGACCAGGTTCATGCACAGGGCATGAGAACCACTTGCTGCCACAGGAGTTCCTGCTCCATTAGTTCTCCTCTGAGCTTACAGAACTCCCTTGAGCAAAATTTCCTAGTGATTTACCACCTCACAACCTGTCCCAGAATATGCAATGAATTACACAATCAAACAACCACTGCTTTATAAAATCCAGGTGAAACTGACTTCTAACATTTCAGTCACCAGTCGTAGCATCAGCATTCCTGCCAACAAGTACTCAGGACAGTATAGGAAAGGACTGCATTTTAGGCTGTTTGCAATAGGATTCACCTCGGCAAATATCTGGTATTTACTTAATGGTGGTACTGTTTTTCAGTTACATCTCTCAAAAGACAGCAGAAATTACACAATTTTTGCAATATATTCCATAACCAAATATTCACTCTTCTGAAATACCAAACAAGTCTGCACCCACATGCAGCACTTCAGTCTGAGATCACTCTACTCCCACTGGTGAAATCCTAAGGTTTTGGAAAAGAAAAACCATCTGGTTTGCCAGCAGTGGCACAACGTAGCTCAGAAGTAAAGTGCAGAGATTCTGTTTTCCCCACCATATGTGACCCGAGCTCTTTCTGTCCTGCTGCTGCTGCTTACCTTATGTTCCTCCGCATGTGAGACGGTTTCTGAGCCCTCTTCTTTTTGGTGTCCTCAGAGGCCAGGCTCTTGTGCTGGTTCTGCAAGAGTTGCTCTGCCCGCTCGCTCTGAGATGAGGTAGTTGAAGTCGAGCGCTGCCATTCTCCATCCTCCGCGTGCTCCGCATGGTCACCGCTGAACACGGCTTCCTGGGGTTGGTCTGCAAGGGGAAGAACATGACATGGGAACAGCTGTGCCAGGCTGGCAGCTGGCTCTTCCATGAGCATTCAGCAGGATTTGAGCCCAATGGGAACCAACAAGCCCTACTCTCACTCATTTGCAAGCATGTCACTCCCATGAGGGTCAAAACTGGGGTCCTTTCTGACAGGCAAAGAGAGTTAAAAAGTTCTACATTGAAGGGTCTGTCCGCAGTGAAAGCCAAGACTAACACCCCTCAACACAGCCCAGAAGTGTCCTGACAAGAAAACAAGATAAAATTATTTAGGTCCGTGTGGAGCACTTGCTATCCCAAGAGTCTGTTTTCCTATGGGGGCCTGAGGAGCTCTGATTAAAACAAGGAACTTGAATCTCTTTGCTTCACATCATTCAAGTAGGGCAGAAATTTCCCTGTATATGACACCTGTAACCAAGTCAACAGAACACAGCATGTAAAAGGTTATCTGGTTCAAACACTGGGTCATGGCTCAGCAGGCAGCTCAGTGGTTTTAGCACCAGGCTTCACTCTCATGGTTTAAGTGGTAACTTCCAACAAGTTTTTTTTCAAATAAAACATAAATGCAATACCCTTTCTACATTATAAATCACATGCACTCCTTTTTCTCTTAATTCTCCTACTTTCGGACTTCCATTTGCACCTGATTCCACTCTTAAAGCACAATGTGAAATGACACCTTGTTCTGTGTGACACTTGGCTCTTCAACAGGCTGCCAGTGACCAAGATAATGCTTCCAGAGCAAAGAAAGGAAATGTTTCTGTTCAAAAGCTTCCCTTGAAGCAAACTGCTTCTGACAAGCATTGTAATAGCTTCTTTGAAGCATCTTGTCCCCTTGTGTCAGACAAAGAGATACCCTGAACCTCATCTTGTAATCAGCTTTCTTGCTTACATTGTGCATCTGAGCTAATGACTGAACTGAAATGACACTTAGACAGAACTTTGAAGGAAAGAAGACATCAGTGCAGAAGAATGTGGCAGATGAAGTAATACAGAACCAACAAGCATCACATTGTGACTCTGAGGGAGCTGGAGACAGAGAGCATTCCTTCTCAAAATGCTGGGAGCTTAAATGAAGGATGCTTCAGTACAGCACATTGCACCTGCAGCTGTCATGTTGATATTAAAATAACCATTAAATTAACCTTATCTCCAGTACCACATCTTAAAATTGAGATGACAAGAAGTAGATTCACACCTTGTTCAAAAGCACCAACTTTGCAAACTTCCTCTCCAGACATCCCAGCAGACCCACCCCAGAATTTGCTCCAAGTCTATGTCAGAACACATTCAGGACTTCAGAGCTCAGCCCACCATGGACCAGTACCAGCAGAGCAGCTCAAACATTTCTGTGAGTATCTGTCTCTGCAAGCCCTACACATACGGGAAAACCAGGTATCCACAGCTTATGGGATGAAACAGATCTCATGATGAATGCAAGGAGAGTTATGCATATGAAGATGAACACAAAGGGGTTCACTGCTACAAGCACAGCAGTTCTCCTACCACAGCCAAGGTCTTGGAGCCCTGTCCTCCCATCATGCCTCTTTAGACTGACAAGCTCAGATATCAAGCATCAGCTCAATTGCAGACAGGGAGTTGTGCTGGGAATAAACCCAGTTTCTCAGGCTTCCCAGACAACAACTCTGCTATTTGAGCTACAGACACATTTTAGTCACATTACCTGCAATTCTTCAGCACTGTTTCCTTCCCCCCACCCCTCTCGATTCCCGGTTATATAACTAGATCAAAAGATTGGATGAAATAGGGCAAAGGGAAGCAGGGAGGCTGCACACGTGATCACATGCTCCGGGATGAGTCATTAAACCGGAGACAAACACTGCCATGGTTACACTGCTGCCATCTCACCCTGGGCCCGGAGGACCTTGACAAGGCACCAGAGAGCACAAAGTCATGCTTGTTTGGAAGAGGAAGCGCTTCCTTCCCCACACTCCAGCATTGCCCAGGTCATCTCCTCCAGCAGCCAGCCTGCCACCTGCCTTGTGCCAGGCAAGGGTGTCTTGAGGACAAAGGTGATAATAACAAAACCTAAAGGCTCAGGAGCCCGAATTATTATGTCTCCTCTGTGTTTTCATATATGTTGTGCAATCCCTATGCAGACTCATTCCATTTCTGCATTTTACCTTTTCTTTCCTCTTAATGATATGTAATACAAGCTCTGGTGAAACCTACACACAGCTGGATCAGATAGGGTTTTTTAAATATAATTCTCATCTGAGCAGGAGCCTGAAGCCCAAAATTTGATGATAAATTTGGTCCTGCATTGAGTACAAGCCCTCATCCACCACAGCCATGTCTGCTCAGGCTGGTGTTTGTCCTGCCAATACAAGTTCTGAGGTGAGGAACACAATCTGTGCCTCAGCCCACATTCCTGACACATATGCATCAAGAGAGCTCTTCCACACTAGTGACAGCTCCAAACATCTCACTGATTCAGCTGCAGTGGGATTCAGGGGACAGCCGGCTTCCCAAGGCTGTTCCCATCCTTGCCGCCACCATCACGAATAAAGCTTTTCACGAAGTTTAACTAACAAAATAAAATCACAAGTCTAACCTTGCAACAGCTCCCACCACACCTATGGCATGAGCTGGCACTTACAAGCAGGAATTATTTTGCTGCTGCTTTGTATTAAACTCCTGATTATGTGCACAGCCTAAATCTAACCCAAATGAAAAGTGAGGCTCCCTGCTGCAGTTGTGTGGCTGCTCTCCAGCACGGTGAGCTCCAAGCTGTGTAACTGGGACCCACACTGGGACAGAAACACATTAAGAAACAATAACTACACACACAAACACCTATTTTGTATAAGAACAGGTCTGATCTTTGGGTTGGAGTGAGTGTGGGAACAGCCTCGTTGAACAGGTCCCATCAGGTAATCAATGGAATAATCCTGCCCCAATTTTGCCAAACCTACATCTACAACAGAAACGCAATTACGGTTTTGTAACAGGAGCTCAACACGCTACTCAGACATGGTTATACAAGTAGCTTTTTACACAACACAAAAATTCGTCAGCCACGTTTGCATGTTCACAACTGTCTGGTCACGCTGGAGCTGCCGTGCACTCTAGGAAGACCCGGGCAGTTATCCACATTGCCTCCTTGAGAAGAGCATTGCCACCAGCCTGGGGGTGACAACCCAGCACAGCCCTGCACAGTGAGATGAGCCACATCAGAAAGCGCAGGCCCAAGTCTGCCCAGCAGAAGACAGCCATGGGTCAGATGTCGTTGTTGGCAAGGATGTAAATCTATCCCACGGTCACCCACTGTGGGCACCGAGAACCACCCGGTTCACACCAGCTTCATTCCATGTTTTGCGCTGTCCTCACCAGATCTACAAATAGGATCTCCCAAGGGAAGTGGTGGTAGCATCAATGCAGCTGGCTCCTTCAGGTGGGTTATATCTCTCTGTCTGAGAAATCCCCAAACAGTTCCCAGTAGTTCTTGGTTTTGGGCACCTGCACACACCCAGGCACTCTGTCCTGCAAGGTACCCTGAATACCAAGAGGGACACGACTATCCTTTCTCATTCAGAGGTGTGAAATGTGCCTGCACTCTCAAAACCCAACAGACCTGGTTATAGCATGGCTCTGATTTGTGCTGCAGGTCAGAGGTTGCCAGTTTTCTTTGCTCAAGAAGCAGCAGCAACCACCACCCCCAGATACACATACAAATAGGGGGAGGTGTTTGGTTTCTCGATCAACACTGGCATGTCACAGTATTACAGTTTAGAAGTCTCTGTAAAAGAGTCGTGACTGCTGTGTGTAACTCTGCTTCAGATGCTCCCTACGTGGTGTGACTGCCAGAGCTGTCCCTAAACACTGCACACAGCTGTGACTCATGATGTGTAACACAGCAAAAGATTTGTCCCGCAGTCAGGCACTTCCCATTGCAGCCAAGCTTATAAAACTCACCTCATCACCTCCTTCTCAAACTTCCCTTAAAACAGTACAGGATTCAGCCTGGAGAATATTCTCTAGCATCATCAATTCAGCAGTGAATTGCTCTTGACACAGACTGCTCTGCAAAATGGCTCAGGTTGCTGCAAAGTGTGATGAAGCTGCAGGTTGTTTTGAGGTGTGACATTTGTGTAACTAACACAGTCTTCTGTGACTTCCAAGGCAAGTGAAAAACAGTGTTATAGCTAATCTCCATGCTCCAAGGCAGACCTCAGTAAGTCCAAGTGTCTGTGCAGCCACAGTTTGGCTCTAGCAACAGTCAGCACTCCTAGGAGTACAGAAATTCCCATTCAGAAGAAGATCTGAGGGTCTCCTACCTGAGGCTGCTGCATAAGAAGATCCAAGAGACCCCTCAGTGGACAAACTACTGTGTAAGTTGGTAACTTCCTTGCCTGCTCAGTTACTAGCCAGGTAACAGGGCTAGCTAGAGGTACACCTCCTCCTGGGAGAGCAGTTTCACTGCCAGGGTAACTCCAGTGATGCCAGAAAAGACATAGCACTGAAAACCAGACACTTGTTTACTTCTAAAATCATTTCACTACGGAAACTCGGGATACCAAATAGGACAATTTTGCTGAGTCTTTAGGCATTATTTCCTACCCTAAGGACAGGGATGTGCATGCATGGTGAGGAAGGTAGCTGCATGTAGAGCAGCGAGCAGTTAATTCTTACTTTGGGAGCTTTCTTTTGTCCTGCACAGAGAACAAAGAGCAGTTAAATATTACTGCAGGCCTTCCGGGAACTTCTATGCAGTTTGTGGGCAAAAGCCTGTCAGAGACTAGCTAATACTAGCTAGTGCTACTACAGCCGGTACTGAGCTGTCAAAGCAGGAATGGGAGGAGCACTGAGGGATGGCACAAGAAAGTCTAATTGCACAGCTTCAGCTGCAAGCTCAGTCCCTGACACACTGAACTACAACTGTGCCAAAGGCTGGAGGAGCGACTCCGCAGAGCAAGCCTGACTACAAAGGCTCTGACAGCCTGGAAGATGCTCTCTGGGGTTATGTGATGTTTCCCCAACACGCTGGGTACTGGAGCGATGTGTGGGTGATGCCAGAGTGCAACTGTACCTGGCTCCCGAAGAACAGCGGTTCTCTAACTGCAGTACAGCAATCAACTCAGAGGCTGGCAACAGCCAGAGTGCTCTGGCTCATCCTGTACTCAGCTGTGCAACATAAATGAAATATTTTCAAAATATTCTTTGTATGCAACTGGTGCAGCTGTTGCATGGATGCCATGCAAGAAGGGAAAAGTGGTTGTCTGCACAGAGCACCTCTTACAGAGGCGGCATTGTGTGAAAACACTTGAGCACCACAAGGCTGGGCTGGAGGCAGGAAATTCCTTGTGAAACCCCTCAAGTACAGTGTAAGTGAAAGTAAGGGGGAAGCTCAGACTCCCTTCCTCCAGGCTTTACCTGTTGCAACACCCAGGAGAGGCACAAAGCCAGCACACATCAACGCCTGGTTGTTTCCATCCGAAGCACTGGGAAAGACACCTCAGAGAGGGTCGGAGGGGGACAGAGAAGGACGCAGCCCCTCCGGGAACTCGGGGCTCTCCACCGCAGCCACTGTCAGGGCAGCTAATTAGCAACAAGACTTTGTTCTCCTCGGAAAATAATCGGGCTCAGTCTTCGACGGCAGGACGCCCCTCCCAGCCACCAGCGCTTAACAAAGCCCTAATTATGTAAGTATTATATAACCCGGCACACCTGCCCCCCCGCGCCGGCCGCGGCACCCGCGCCCGGCCGCGCTGCCCCCGGCACGGCGGACCCCGCGTCCGGCCGCCCCTGGGGCCTCTCTGGTCACCAGCAGCTGCCACTGCTGCCAGCACGGCAGCCGGGACCAGCCTTTTGTCCGCTCGTCCACACAGGACCACGGCTGCGGGAGCTCCCAGGCCAGGCTGTCCCCGCCTGGCTCCAGCGAAACGCAGCCCACTGGCCACAGCAGTGACCGGCTCCCGGCGCTGCTCTCGCCCCAGCTCTGCTGCCGGCAGCGATGCCTGGTGTCCTGCTGAGTCACAGCCACGGTACTGCCAGGCACAAAGGCGTCTTTCGGGCTGAGCCTGCTCAGCCCCGGAGCTCGCCTGCTCCCAGGGGAAGCTTCCCTCACCTGTCAAAAAGCACGTACATCATCATTCCCCTTGCTGATTTATCTAGGAGTTAACCACCCCAGGTCTGTCGTTCATACCTGTCACTGTAACCAGACACAGAGTCTGTCATGTTGGTATAACAAAGAGCGCAGCTTGAAGTCTGAGTAACACGTTTTTCATTTCTCTAAGTATCAGTAAAGCGATCACTCGCTGTGGGTTCAAGACACCTCAGTGAAATCTGCAGATTGCTGGTGAGGGATGGCAGGCTGCCTCTGTCCCCGGTGCAGGACCAGAGGACGGAGGGAAGAGATGAGCTCTGAAGAAAAAGCCACCAGCACTGACTCTATGGGCCAGAGCATGAAGAGGGAGCCAGAGCAGGAGCACACACAAGTCAAACCCATCTCCAGTCTCCTTTGGCAAGAAGTAAGACCGAATCAATGGAAAACTTTAAAAGATAAATTACAAGGCAGCATTGCCCTTCTTTTTTCCTTCAGACATCTTTCAAAAGATCAGTTGCTGATAAGGCTGTGCTGCAGAATAAAACTCCTTTCCTGGCCTGAAGGAATCCTTCAGGAACAAAAGGCAGCAGAATTGAAGGGCAGGAGCAAGGAATATACCACCCAGAAACCAAAGGGAAAGGAAGCAGCCAAGAAGTGCCGAGAGGCAAACTGGAATATCAAACAGCCAACTCTGGTGACAGGCGATATATCTTCTAACCCTGGGATTATGCAAGCAGAACCAGGCCCCAAATACCCAAGAGATCTTGTTCTGGCTGGGCCTCAATGCTGCGGACGCTGAGACCCGGGTTACATAAACACCAAAGAGCACTTATATAACTGTTGTATGGCACAGGCTCGCAGCCACTGGCACCCCATTGCCACCGGAGTGTGGCAGGTACCTGCTCCGGCACCCAGCCCCTTCAGGACCTCCTCCCATCCCTGCACAAGCCCCCGAACGCAGCCCAGGTGAGGTGCCCGTCAGGTCATCCTTCCTCTTGCAGGCACCATACGCTCATGGTTACTCTGGAACACGGGGCAATCTTGCACGGGGCAATCTTGTATCTGTTTCCAGATCCAATATGCTCAAAGGAGGTTTGTGAAATTTCAAAGCAAACATTTTCATAGTGTTTTGAGACGCCAACACCAGAAGAGATACAGAACGCTGCTACCTGCCATCCCTCTTCCAGACATGTAATCTAAACTCCTTTCCCCGACAAAAGTCCACAAACCTAAACTGTTCCCTCCTGCCGTGCCCGCTCTCTTGCACAGACACTGTGGGCATTAGTGAAGACAGGAAAACAAAGCCAGGAAAGGCACCCGCTAAGGTAGCAAGGGAAGCAGGGATTGGTCACATTTGTCCTTTAGCCAGGGGTGTGTGAGAGCAATAAGTTACATAAAGCTACTGCTCTGGAGTCAGGAAGTGTTTCAGGCTGAGTGCTGGGAAGTTTTCAACAAGCTGTGCGCAGGAGGGAACTGAAACCTCCCCTTTCTGGTTATCCCAGTTAACTAGTAACCCAGAATAGAGTTTTGTCAGCCAGATTACGAAAATTACCATGGGGATCTAAACCACAAGTAACCGGATTTAACCTTATTTACTTTCACAACAGTTCAAAGCTTTTTAAAAAAAGAGAAATATGATCTAGTTTATTGAGGTGGCTAAATATTGATTTAGGTAACAAAGATAAATTTCCCCTTTCCAGCTTCAGAAAATAGATGCATACGGGGGCTTGACACATTCCCAGCACAGTGAATCCAGCTGGCTGCTACCATGACTCTTCTAGAGATAAATTTCAGGGACTAAGAAAAGAGGACGAGTAGGGGAGCAAGCATTCTGCATTATGCAATGATTACATAAGCATTAATTTACACTAGGTAGCTGGGAGTTGTAGCTTTATACCAGCATACCCTCAGAGCAATGAGAAATAATAAAGAAGGGATTATTGCTTGCACACACTTCCAAGGCCACCAAAATGGCAAACAAACAACAAGCACCAGCACAACTTTAATCTCTGCCTCAAGCTCTCACCACAGCTTTGCTCAGGACCTGTTAACAAGGACGGGGAAAACACAGGTGACACTCACTCCTAACTTAAAAGAGCAGCATGGGAAATAATCCCAGCATAAAGCATCCTTCAGCATCTGAGTTCTCCTTTGTTGTTGCTCCTGATGGCAGTGGTATAAGAGAGGAGTGATTTCAAAATTATCATAGTGTCATTTGTACTTTAGTTAGTGTCAAAGGAGTTCACGGGCATGACGAGCTCCTCACAGTAAAATGTGAAACACCCTCCTGTCCATCTTGCACAGGAGGAAACTAAAGCAAAGCAATCAGGTAGGCATCAGTGCTGAGTAACTCAAGTTGCTGGCTCCCTTTCCTATAGTCTAACCAACAATTCTCTTTCTTCTCCTTAAATATAATTTCTTGCTTGAAAAAAACAAAACACAGTTGTGGATTTTTTTTAGAACTGTAACAAAGCACAGAAGTTCAGCTCCATTCCCTTTTTCTGCCTCAGTCTCTAAAGTAATTTCAGAGGAATTTTTAAGGACTCTGTTTAATGAGGGAGGCATCACTTGGGAGAAAAATTCAAATTGTTGAGTTTGAGCCTGTGTGCCACCGCATTCCACTGGCACTTCTCCCACCAACTGCAGCCAGAAAAGTGACCGAGAGCACTGGAGAAAGTTAATAAGACCAGGATGAAACACCACAGCTGAAAGAACAATCTGTTTCTAGTTTTCCTTTCCAAAATATTGGTGCTGCTAAAGGAGTTTGACAAAAGGCTGCAAAGCTGTTTGTGGCAACCAGACTCACACAAATTGAAGCCACAATGTCACAAGGACCCCCCCATCCAAAATACACAACACCCCAAAAGCGAAGCACATTACAGCCTGGAAAAGAAACAGGCACCTGTTCCTTGGTAAGGTTGCTAAAATGACAATTACCTCTATGGTCAAAAAAGAAATATATGTGTGTATCAGGAGGAAACAGGGATCTTTACATAAAAGACATTTTTCTCGCAGGACAACAGGGGGATAGGTAGTGTGCTGCAACAAACCCTGATTTACTAGCTGGTGGGTGCTACCACAAAAATAATTAAAATCTGCTCTAACTTTCCAGAAACATTTTAAAAATAACAAAAAGGTATCACAGCACTGCATATACAGGTGCTTCCTACTCTGAAGAGCCTAAAGAAGTGTTCAGGCACCTGGAGTGAGGACAAGCCATGTAAACCAGAGAGGAAAAGAAACATTGCTCAGTGGTTGAAGCACGAAAGCAGGGAAGAACATGATGTGTAAGTTCTGCCCAGATTCACTCAGTGACCTGGTGCAGTTTATCACCTCTCTGGGGACAGGAAGGTTGTGCAGAAGTGGGATGGAGACTCTCCTGGATCCACCAGCCAGAACACAACCTCATTAGATCAGTTAAAAAAGCTTCCTCAAAGAGACTGGTAGAGACTTTGGTAGAGACTGTGACAAACCTTGCCCCAGACTTTACAACTTGGCGAGTACAAGGAGGAGTCAATTTGCAGTTTTGCTCTCCTGCTTTTGTACAAATATCTTTCCACCCAAAATTTTTGAAAGGCCTCTAACCTTGTATTCTCCCTCCATCTATGACCTACACTCTCATTTCCAAAAGCATCTTTCCCTCCCTGTCTTCTCTTTTTATACCTATTATCTAGACTAAGTTACATAAGCCCCTTGTATCATCACCCAGATTCCTCATTTATCCAAACTCATTTTCTATTGTAATTCCTGTTTTTCTCAGTTCACACTCTCCCAGAATTAGCTTCTTTGTCCTGCCACCACAACCAGAGAAATAAGATGGATTTTTTTTTTTTCTAGACATCTCCCCTTCCCACAAATGGGTAACAAATATTGCATGGCTTATTTCTGTAAAAACTCCTCATGACAACCACACTGCACTGCACTTCTGTAATAAACCCGGAATCCAGAGCTGGAACTCCTGGGGACCATTTTTGATCAGTCTATTAGGTCCATAGCATGACTTTGGAGGTATTTGCCACAGGAACAAGGTGCAAGAACCTTGGCATATCAAAGTACCTCACCTCAAAGTAAGAAGTTAAATTACAAATTCAGAAAATTCTTCAAATCTGAACAAAGTTTTTTCTCCAATACATAACATCCTCCCACCAGCAAACAAACTAAGTGGCGGCTATCCCTAAGCTGTAAACTCCTGTTAGGATTTCACCAGCATCTTCCATTTGATAGGGGGGAAAAGGGCCAAGTAGCTTTTAGTCTCTTAGACACTAATTAGGGCATCTGGAGCAAGCACCAACAGCTCTGCCTGGTGCCCAGATTGTTGCCCAGTCAGCAAGTCACCAAATATTTCACTGACAAAAGAAGCTCTTGAAACTCTTATCAAGTAGGATGTTGAAGGGAAAGTATGCACACAAAGGTGAAGGGGGTAGGGGAGAGGACAGCACACATAAAATGATACTGCTATTAACAACTGTCTCCTCTCTTGGAAAAAATAACTTCTGCAGCATTACAACACAACAGCAGCAGAAACAATAACAGCCAGACCCAGAACGTCACATCACCAAAGACTTCAGAATTATAGCCACAAAGGAAGAGTGAGCTTCCTTCTCACGTCCCCTCCATCAGGCCAACAGGCACTGCAAGACTCTGAAATCTCAATCTCTTCCATCCCTGCCTGGTAGGGAGCATGTTAAAACCTGAGACCTACAGAAGAGCCTTGGTTCCTGATACCTTTTACTAGACACTGAGTGGGGTGCTCCAGCACGGGGGGTGGGGGGGAAATGAATGGCCTGTAGTAGGAACACAAGAGGAAAAAGAAAACAAAGGAAAAAAAAAGAAGAAAAATCAACCCACAAAAACCCCCACCTGTGTCCTACCTGGAAACTGCTGAGACTCATCCAAGAGTAGCATGCTGCTCAGTGCACCGAGGCGGGCCCTCTGCCCGCACACTTGTTCAACGTGGCTGCACACTCTCAGCTCTTCTGCTATTCTTGTCTCAGGGTCTTCAGGACAAAAGTTTCCAGTCACTCTTTATCTCTGCCCACAGCCCAGCGAGCACTAAATCCACTCTCGCTGGCTGTTCAGTTCGCAGGCGGGAAAAGACTCCTGATAAAACAGTCCAGGGTACAGGCAGGGAAACCTGCACTTAAAGTTTCTGAAAATAACTTTGGTAAATAGCTCCTAGTGCTCGAATCCACCCAGCTGGTGTGACGGGAATCATACGTATATATCCTCCCTGCACTCAGCCGAGACGGACCAGGGTCACTGTTATATAACTAGTTAAATATGCCTCGTGTTCAGCCTAAATAAAAATTGTCACTATCTCCTCCCCTGCTTGGAGAGTCAAACAACACAGCCCTGCCCAAGGTAGCTGCTGCTCCACTGGGGACCGATGCCTGGAGCTGTGCTGCCGGGATGGTTTGGCTTCCGTACGTGCTCCCGACGAGCGGGAGCAACCTCAGTTACGCCTGGGAAAAGAGTTTTAGAAGAGAGAAGAGGAGCGGGGAGGCTGAGTGGGTGTGTACGGGGGAGGTCTCTCTCCTCTGGAGCAGCAGAGCTGCACGCCGTACGGCTCAGATCCCATTCACTCAGCCTGTGATCCAGTTCAACTAGTGGCAGAGACCAAGACTGAGAATAAAATAAAAATCCTTACATAACCGTGCAGGCTCCGGTGGGGCCCCGCGCAAGGGGAATCCCAACAGACAACACGACGTTCAGAGCAGGGGACACGCAGGACCGTAACTCTGCTTCCGAGTTTCAGAGCACGTAAGGAAGAGTGGGAGGAATGAGATGCAAAAAGGAGTACAACCTTTCTGGCTTTGAAAACAATTGTGATTTTATGAGCTATTTGCATGATGCCTGCTAATTTGCAAGAAACCTGGACAACTGAGACTGAAACTTGAGCAATTTGATGGAGCTGGTAACCTGTTTGCACAAAAATAGGCGAAAGAGCATCCTGTTTGCTTGGTCAAATCAGCAGCTTGTAGACCACTGCAAGTTTCCCAGTTTTTAGGAAAGAACTTGTCAGAATTTATGGAGTGGGAGATTACTTTAAGTGAACCTTTGTTCCGATCATGCATCTGCACCAGGACAGGCACAGGAGAGAATAAATAAGTAGAGAACAAGTCCTTTAAAGCTGTGGTTGAACCCCTAAAGGCTATCCATCCTGCCTAACCTTCTTCAGTGTTACAGAGACTTTATCCATGCCCAGTTCCCTTCACAGGCATAACTAATGCCAGTAATAAACAGCAAACCTGGGCTGAGAGACATGTAATGAAATTAGCTTGCTGGTAGTGAGCATTTATCCATGTAACAAAGTCAGCCGTTTATTGAAACAACTGGTGAGGGAGTGCTGGGAAAGCCAGGACGTGCACAAGAAACCCAAAGCAGGCTGTGTCCGAACAGCCCTGGCACAGACCCGCAGGACTCCAGGACAGTGAGCTGCACTCACAGCAGCAAAGGCTGATCTAAAGGTCTGCAAGCACAGCCAGGGCAGAGCCCAGTTCCCCTTTGTGTGACTCCAGTCATTTTTATTTGACCTCTCATTTGAGAGGGTAGCAGGGCACTGCAAATGCTTACTGCCATCAAAACACCCTCAGTACTTTACTTCAGGGTACATCACAACTTTGAAATAAACCCAAGATGCTTTTTCATAATTAGATCTATATAGATTTTACTAAAGAAAATATGAACTGTATTACAATTAAGACACTCAGTAACAAGACAGCCTTTCACCTATGTCACAGATTCAAACAGCCTGGCTGGTACCCAATGTTTATCAAGGGGGAAAAGAGGGACAAATATATTAAAGAAGTGCATAGCCAAGGATCTTGCAACAGGCCTTATAAGGACTTTGTAGGGTTGGAATAAATGAGCAAACATGACCTCAGCATCTGACCTAACAGATTTATAAAACTGGAAAGCAAGATTTAAAAACAAGTACTGGGTAAATGCAACTGGGAATTTGCAAAGCATGCAGTGCTGGTTTTGGCTGGGAGAGAGTTAATTTTCTTCACAGCAGCTAGTATGGGGCTATGCTTTGGATTTGTGCTGGAAATAGTGTTGATAATAGAGAAGTTTTTGTTATTGGTGAGCAGGGCTAACACAGAGTCAAGGCCTTTTCTGCTTCTGACACTGCTCCACCAGTGAGGAGGCTGGGGGTGCACAAGGAATTAGGAGGGGACACAGCTGGGACAGCTGACCCCACCTGACCCGGGAGATATCCCATATGGTGTCATGCTCAGCATACAGAGCTGGGGAAAGGAGGAGAAGGAAAGGGGGGATGTCCAGAGTGATGGTTTGTCTTCCCAAGTCATTGTTACTGTGATGGAGCCCTGCTTTCCTGGGGATGGCTCAACACCTGCCTGCCCATGGGAAGGAGTTGATGAATTCCTTGTTCTGCTTTGCTGTTCAACTATCTTTATCTCAACCCACGAGTTTTGTCACTTTTACCCTTCCAAATCTCTCCTCCATCCCACTGGGGGATAGTGAGTGGCTGTGTGGGGCTGAGCTGCCAGCTGGGGTTAAACCACAACACATCCATATTACAGCAGTCAAGCATGAGAAAAATGGAAGTTTAATACACTGGGGGAAACAGGCAAACCTACACCTGTCCTTCTGCACACAGCAATAAAAAGGGAATTTCCTTCTTCACCTTAATGTGCAAAATGGAAAAGGAATTTTTCTAGCTCTATTACTCACAACAGCCTGCTGGTGAGGCCACCACTGTTAGCCAGGATAAATACATATTCACACAGCCAAGAATTAGATCTGCCTGAAACAGTCAGTTTATAAAATGATCTCCTCATGGAAGGTAATCTTGTTACAGATAAATCCATCCACTGAAAAGCTTTTCCGTGAGGCCAGTCTTACCAGTAAGGAACAATGTTCTCCCTCCCCTACAGGGTCTGAAATCTTACCCAGCTGTCACACCTCACCTTTCTCATCTCAAACCACAAGCTCTTTGCAATTGTACAAACTGTCTTATACACCACAAGAGGCTTCTCAAAAAGCTTTTGGCACCTGAGAGGTTCCCTTGCTAACAACTTAAGAGATTACCTGTTAAAAAAACCAAACAACACTATAGAGTTTGTATTTTCATAAAATATAAAGGTCCTTCAGAACTTGTTTTTTTTTTGACTGACAAGTCTTTTCAGCAGCAATGTCAGCATCCCCAAACACTGCAAATCCACAAGCATTAAAACTCATACCTAAACCTGTCTATACAGACAAGAAATTTGACTGTAAAGTGTTTCAGGACACTAGTTCCTCCCTATAGCAAAGAACATTATCAAACTGAAGTCAGTTAAACTAAACAAATTTCAACAAAACATCCCAAAACACGCATTCACTTCAAGGTGGAGTAGCTCCTTCCCCATCCCCATGCCTGTTGTCCACCTTGAACCTGGTTCTCTCAAGCCCCTGCTCCCCAGGCTGAGCATCTCCGTGACTCCACAACACTGACGTGATCCAAGCCCCCTGAGGACAGCACCAGAGAGAAGCACTGGATCTAGGATGTGCCACCCTGCTCTTGGTCCCTGCAAGCTGGGGTGGTTCCCTTCTCTCCAGGCTGTTCATCCTCACCACCACCCCATAAAGCAGAAGAGACCTTCCTTGCCCATCCTCAACTGCTCCAGGCCGGCTGCACAGTCCCTTCCCCATCCCACAGCTTTCTCCCAGCCATGCTCCACATCCACCAGCTCCTTCTGCACACCCCACTGACCTCCACTGCACACGGAAGCTGCCTACTAACCCAAATTGTTTGTAAGTAATTGAACGTGAACTAGGCTTGACAGCCACATTTCACTCTTGATTAGCACCTGCTAGTAGCACACACATATCATTAAGGCCACTTTCCCTGTCTTAGTTTCCATGTTGTTTTAGCAACACAGAAAATACACAAGAATACCAGGTTTGAGTTGGACATGGTAGAAGGTGTTGTTTATCCACCTAAAACAGTTCAGACCAAATCATACTTGGACTTCACAACACTCTGTGTTGGCAACTGAGTATTGCTGGGCTTTGAGAATCATTTGCTTTTTAAACAAACATTGCACTGCAAATAAAAATTCTTTTTGATAAGATCTAAATCAACCATGGAAAACCAGAGGAGTTTTTCCATTGACTTCAGTGAGTTTTAGGCTGAACCATAAGGCATAAAATTTGATAAATCTGGTTTTTCTCATTTTATTTTTATTCATATAAATCTTGGTGTATTTTCTTTCCCAAACTCATCTGAATCATAAGAGGGGGGGAGCTGAGAAGTTGTACATAATGTAACAAAAATCTAATTGCACAAAATACAGGAAGTGACACAATGCAGTGCCTCTTGCAAATGCTTTTCAGACTGGCACTGTGGCAAAACACACTGCTTGAGATTCCAAAGCTTTCAGAGATTGTTTAGATGTATCAAAGAAAACAAGCTGTTGCTAGACAAGATGTAATGATTTAAAGTTGAAGAATTTATACCATAGATATTTATCATCATTAAGTTCATTGAGTTACAATCCCAGTTATATTCAAGAAACTGATTCCCCATCTCTATAACTTGCTACATTTCTGCTGCTGTAGATGACACAATGCATTTGTGCACCACTAAAGAGTTTTTTGGTACAACTTTAATTTCATTCCATTCATTTTAAGCTATGTGCAAATTTGACATAAATCACAAGCTGAGTACACAAAAGTACCATTTTAAAATTGCTTCTAACAGTTCAAGTATTTAAATACTTTACATAGATGAAGATTACCTGCAGATGTTTTAATTGCAAAATTTGTTTTGACAGATTTAAACTAGAAGTTTCTGTTCACCTAGCCCAAAAAGATTTTATCTTGTAGCTTTCTCCTGTCTCATTCCTATTTGCATATTTGCAAGTGAAAATAAAGTCTTCTGACTCCTACTTAGAATTTTCTTGAGACTGAGTCAGTGAACTGCATATTGAAGAACAAGTGAACAAGACATTTTAAACATCTGCAGTAAAAAATACTATTAATAAAAAAAATACTTCTATCTAAACAATGAACCAGACACTTCTGAAAGTTCAGTGTTGCAGATTCTTTAAAGCCTAAGCAAGAAGTTAAAAAGATAAATAAAGGAAGTAACTGTGATGTGATATTCTGTTTTAAAATCTGAAGAATACTTTTGATTTAATTAAAACAGTTCCTCACCTCCTTCCACACTTTTATTATTAAATATTACACTTGTACAACATAGAACTACATACACATTTTATTTAACCAGTCATTAAAACCAGCACAACATCACATAAATTAGGGGAAAATGAAATTAAGGACCCCTTGCATGTTTTAAACTTAGGTGAAAATCAAAGAAGTGTTTCACCTAGTACATTTGAACACAAAAACGGTGCTGCCTAAAATGTAAACCAGAGGATTTTCACTTCAGCTTCTTCACACTCATCAGGTGAACTTGGCAAAGTGACTTTGCCACTCCTTACCTGTTCGAGAGGGAAAATACCACATTACAAATTTGCTAATTAGTTTCCATGTGATTTCATCACCCTTTCAGAAGCTGCAGATGAGGGAATACAGTATCTATTAGCAACGACCAGGTGTGGTACAAAGCTGACAACTGGAAACGTACGCAGAGAAAAAGGCACCAAACGGGACAGAGGAGCACGTGGGACTGTCCTTTGCTAGAGATTCTCTGGCTGCTTTATGAAAAGAAAAAAGCAAGTTCTTGGCCGATAAAGCACAATCTCTATATCCTGCAAAGCTTATCAGAAAAGCAGGAAGACACCTTGGAGCAATTCTTTGTTCAGTTAATAACTGCTCACTCACTGACCCTGGTCCCACACCTTCATGATACTCTCACATTTGTGACAGCTTTAAGAGAAGAGATAAAAGAGAGGAAAAAAAACATTTGAAAAACTCCATATACATATATATAGAAAATGCAGAACTATGGACGTGGGCTGCTCTTGAACTGCATAGAAAGATTTCTATTTTGTATTCCATCATACGCAATAGATCAAAGGGAAGGAGGGAGAAAAAAGGGGAAAAAAGCGTAGCTGGTTATAACACCACATCATTTCACGAGATCTGCCAGTCCCTGCGCCCAATTGGCGGCTCTGAAGGAAGCAGAGCTCTGGCGTCATCACCTCCTTTTAAAGAAGTAAAGCAAGTCATTACTCCAGGTTATATAACACTCAGACTATGCCAGACTTCGTGCCACCCTCTCAAAAAGGAAGCCGCTGTCAGAGAGCCTGGGAGGCGGGCAGGGGAGTCACCGACGCTTTTTTTCGGAGCTTCTCCCTGCTCGGGATAAGCCGAGGAGCCCGGGAAGAGTCCTCGCGTTCGGACAGAGCAGGCAGCCGGAGAAAGGCTCAGCAGCTGACCCGCAACATCGGCAGTCCGTAATCCCCTGCGCAGGGGGCTGGGGGACAGCGCTCCTCAGGATCTCATCCTTCCTTCCCACAGCAGCCCTCAGGCCACACCTCACCCTGCTGAGAATAACCTAGTTCACAGGGTTAGTCAGAATGCTGGAATCAGTCAATAAAGCCCCCGAACCTCAGGCAACACTCCTCCCACACTCCTCCCCATTCCTCACAGATTTATGGGCACACAGCCTGCAGGCACGGGACCTCTACCATCCTCCCACCACCGAAACTGCCCCAACACTACAAAATGCCCAGCCAGGCAATCTGCAGCTTTGGAATGGGTAGAAGGGGAGATAACAAAGCATCCAAGCATCGGCTGTTCCCAGCAAAGCACCCAAGAGGATTTTTCTTTGTCACTATTTAGTGAGTCCAGTAAATCCAGTTCAAGGAAGTTGGGTGCCACAGGGTCTGCACAACGTGCTGGGGACACAGACCCTCGCTGGCTGGGCAGGGCCAAGCCCCTCAGACTGCACACACAAACACCATTTTGCTCTGACACACACACTGTGCTCCCAGGAAACTGCCAGGATAAATACAATGGGTAAAATCCACAGCTTTCTGTAATGAGGCAAAGTTCCCAGAGAAATCAGTGGGGCTTTTGCCTAAATGAGAGGCAAACCTCCTCTGCAATTTCAGTGTAACCCTTCTGTATTACTCAGTAACCAGGTCTACTAAAACTGTAAATGCTACCAATCCAGTCTCTTTCCACCTTTGATACTAACTGCATCTTTTGTATTTTATTCAGCTGGATTGTGGAAACATAGAAGCCAGCCAGACCCTAATTTTCTGGGTCTTAGGAAACCAACACAAGTCTCGAACATAAGGTTTGTGGACGCAGGGAGCGTATGCTGAACAGACACAAAGCTCTTATCACTTCCAGGAACTGAGAAAACAACAAAACCCCCTCAACTTCTTATAGTGCATCACCTGAGAAATGCATCCACTATCTGCAACTGGATGCACGTTTACTGAGTTACCCACAACCATCTGAGGCTGAGCCCCACACTCTGCACCTATATGATAAAGTACATTTAAACACTTTGATCCATCAGGATCATTTTCTAATGTAATGCAGTTTCCTACAACAATTTGATTAAGTTTAAACGCATGTCAATAGGCAGGATACTAGTTTACAAGTAAATTCTTTTACAAGTAGTGATTGTTTTAGTACCTCTATGATACTACACAGGCCATCCTCTTTGCAGGAAATTATTGACTTGGAAAACAGTCTACATAAAGTTACTACATGCATGAAAACCTACCTGGCTTTTAAAGAACATCAAAGTGCACAGTGGTACATGGAAGTTCAGTTTTGGCTCTTTACTAAGACCAGTGCCATTGCATAGGCAACAAACCTAGACTAGAGCAGAGGTTTGCTTCCCCCAGGATACGCCCTTCCAGCTTCCTTGGAAATCGTACCGGTGGGCTCTAGAGGGAGCTGCATCCAGCCACAAGTAACCAAAAGAAAAGAATCTACATAGGGAAGTCCATCGAGAAGGAAAAAGTGAGATGATGTCAATCATCACTCTTCCCTTTTCCCAAGAAATCCACCTTGTGCACTGCAAACATCCACTTTTAGATTAAACTGCAGGATTATAATTTATGGGGACTCACCACTCTGGCATAGGTACATACAGAACATAGAGCAGCTTAAAGCCTCCCTCATGATTGTCTTCAGTGCTTTTCTAGATTTAGGAAAGTCCTGACTTTCGTTTCTTTCCGTAACTTTTGCTCCAACTCATCCACTTTCAACCAACAAAAAGAGCCTGCTCTCCAAGCTAAGCTTACTCGGATGGGCTTGTGCCTTTCCTTAGCCCCAGCACCTGCCTCTAGCTAAACAAGGACAGGAGATCAAAGCACGTGTCACTAGCCTGAGGGAGGGAGCACGCAGCAACCACGTCCACTGTGCCACATACTGCAGCAGATGGAAGCAGAGTTCCTCAAAGAGCAGTTATGTTCTCTGAGGCTGCCTCGACCTTGGGATGTCCATCTGCCCTTGGTGCCACCTGGAGACACAGCTGTGAAAGGCTGCTTTCTAAAAGGAGTGGAGAGATTAAAGCAGTAAGTACATAATTGCTCCTCCTCTCCTTAAGGAATAAATTAAATTTTCTAGTAGATAGGAAGGACAACTTAAAACCAGTGTTTCCTAAAATAAAATGCTGTGCAGTCTAGTCAAAATAGGCAAAAGGTCTCAGGTTGTTGGGGCAAATCTCCATTTACCAGCACAAGCAGGATCATTCATTTCAAGTAAAAAGTGCAGGGAAATTACTTTCTAACAGCAGTTCCTTTTTTCTTCTCCTTTTTATCTCCAGCAGGATGGGCCATTCTAAATCTGAATATAAAATGATGTAGAATAGGATACCATTTAGCTAGATAGGAGACTGTCTCCATACTCTTCCTCTGCCTCTGAGTTTCATACAGGTGAGTATAACATGACCTAATTTACAAGAATAACTACAGTCAAAAAGCAAAAACTCATGTATTTGAGCAGGAGGAGCCTGCAAAATGAACAGATTTATACCAAGGACTTTCCTCTCTTCCCCTGTAAGGACAGAAAGTTGCTGTTTCCAACCACACACATCCAGCTGGGGACTCCCACATACCCCAGTTTTGTTCTGTTCCAGTACTTTGTTGGAGAGAAGAAAAGACAGAATGATTTGGGGTGGGAAGCACATGAATAACGCCATCTCCAAAATGAGCAGCAGATCTCTGTACCTCAAGGATGCATTCCTGTATCATTCAAAGAAATATTAACCCACACTTCCACATGACTTTAAAAACAGATTTCCAAAACAACTTCAGCTTTAATAACTCCAGGTGCTAATGAACTTTCTAGTAAGTATGGTGTTAACTACTCATTTTTCCCATCAGGTTAGACAAAGAAATCACCCAAGCAGTGACCAATTGATTTCCCTTTCAATGTAATTGCCCCCAACAATGACCCACAAAGGAGCATCATATTAAACAAAATCCATTCTTGCTGTAATTGCATGCTAACATTTTTTTCCCTCAACAATCAAGTGTAAATTGTAGGAAAAGCTGATCAGGCAGGATGGACCCCTTGAAATGAACAGGCTTTCCTCTACTGAGGGCTCAAGGGAAGCAAAGATCTTTTCAAGCTTGGATCAGCACTGGCTGCCATCTAAAGTCAAAAACTCCTGCCTTGGTATCACAGGAAACTCAAAACTGTGAGTACCAAGTGGCAGCTCAAGTTCAAGCAGAAAGCAGCTACTGAACTGCACTTTATAAAAGTGTTTAACCCATATACTCAGAGGCAACAAAACAAGCAACTTGCCATCACTATTAATAGCAGAATTACAGCAATATGTATGAACAAGAGATCATGAATTCCAGAAACATCAATCAGAATAATCCAGAGACATTCAGAAAGTGGAAAAGCATAACAATACAGTGGGATTCATTCAAACACTCAACAGCTTTCCTCGGGAAAGCTCTGAGGTACGAACAGTCCGTGCATTTGAAACGATCTGTAAAACCCATATTGGAGGTTTGTTTCCTCTTTGCTCAAATTAGCTTTTATTCCTATGGAGTCCTACACAGCCCTGAGCAACAACCAGGATCAGAGAAAAAGTGCAGGACTTGAAACAGCCCTTTATCTCTACAGTCATCAGTACATCACATTTCTAGTGAAAAAGATTTAGGGAGCTAACAAAAAAAGTTCTTAGCAGTCACGCATTGCTATCACAAAATCAAACACGATAAAACAGGTGCTGCAACCCACAAGTGATGAGAAAACAGATGAAGTGGGCAGGGATGACAAGGCTGGAAAAGCAGTGGCAGCCTCTGGCTAGGATTGAAACGTGCTGCTGGGATGGGTGTGCAGTCTGGCAGCCCAGAAAGGGGCTGTGTCAGGGTAGGTATGTTCTGGAAGGAGCATTCTAGAAAAAAAAGACTAAAGCTGTAAGAGCTCCTACACATGATGCTAAGGTTCATTAACTGACCACCACCGAAGAAATGGATAAAGGATGTTAAGCCATGAGGTTATTAGCTTTCACTTACTCAGAAATATTCAGAAAACTAGCTTTTCATGCTCTTTTGTTTCCTTGAGGGCAGGGGGCAAAGGTTGAAGAGCTGCTTTCATCAAGACTGAAAGCCTGTATCATACAAGTCCAGACTAAACTCCAGACCACCTATAGGACAGCCTATACTAAATGCAAACAAAACTGAGCAGAAATGAGAAAAATGTACCAAAACTGAAGATAGCACACAAGTACCAGAATGTAAAAAGAACTCCTAGAAAATCATGGAACTGAAACTACACACAAGAATTAACTCCACGCACAACATGTATCAGAAAGACAAAAACAGGTTAAACATGCAAAACACAAGTCACTGCTAAGTCTGAGATGATACTATCCACCACCACCAAGTGTGGATAACATTACATTAACACTGGAAAGTTCTTAAGTGGAGTCACCATCAGGACATGGAAATCCTAAACAAAGGCACTATTTTGCAAGCAAACTGTAAAAATGTTAGTTTTGTAATTGATATAATCACTATTATTTAAAAACATAATCAGTTTCAGCTTGGAGAAAATGTTTATGCAGCCTGTCATCCTTCCAAGGAAATAGCTGTGAAAGATTAATAATCATCTAAAGCTTGTAGTGCTAGAAATATGCAAGAGCCCATCCACAAGGGAAAGATCCCCCCAGGATCTCCAGTGGGATCAGAACAACCACAGTACCAGGAGGGGAGGAGAACAGCACAGCTGGGAATAGGGAGAACAAGGTTTTAACAGAAATTATTAAAATTAAGCTTTTTAAAAGCTTCATAATATAAACATTAGAGCACTGCATCCCTTCTTATGAATAAAACTGTCTGTTCCCAAGATGATATTTATGAATGAGGTTAATCTACAAAGAAACAGGACTAGAAACATCAGATGGGCAAAATAAAATGAACCTCTTAATTCTGAAGTTGGTTCTATTTCACAGGCTAAAGAGCAGGAGACTGGTTTATATTAAATCTAAGGTGATACAGATGCCAAATGACATTTTGGAGGCAATGTGTAGCTGTAAGGAGATATCAGGAAAAGCAGACTGGACACCTCCACAGAAGATAATAATTATACATCTAAGCACCCAGAAAGCATTCTGATATTGTGGCAGACAGAATTAAAGCCGAACAATTTGAAACCTCAGAGGCAATCTAGCTTTGCTCAGCTCGTGGAAGGGAGTTTTCCCTTGTACCTAATGAACAACCATAAAAATATTTCATGTTGGTTTTATGTAAATTGTCTTTTTACTGTTCCTCATTATTTTCTACATTTGTTAAAATTTATTTTTAATTAGTTGCTACAAAAATATAAAACATAAACTTGTTTCTTGTGTTTTAACATGAAAATAAACAGCCGTCATTAGCAGTTCACAATGTTTTGTATACCTACATTGATCTTGTTTGCTTTGGAAAGAATAATTCTGACAAGCAACTCTGAGTATTCACTCACAGTAATATAGATTGTGATGATAAAGTAAGGCAATAAAGTAATAAGATGATAAAGTAATAGGTCTATGATAAAATAACCATGGGGCATGACCCACTTGGACATGACATACAGACACTCCCTTCTGTTAATAAAAGTTTGGCAACCACGTCACACTTCCTACTGCTCCACCAGGTGCAGGGTCCTGTGAACAAAGTGACATCATCATCACCAGTCTCTGAGACAGAGGAATCTGTGACCTTGTAACTCTTTTCTGTCTTGGGATTGGGAATTCCTTTGTTTCTTACCTGAACTAACTCTTCCATTTCTGCTACTTTCTCATTAGAAAAATTTTCTCATTAGCACGTGAAAAAAAAAAAAAAGAGGAATACAATTTGTTTGTGTAAACATTTTTATAAAAGAATTTAAAATCAAAACAGTATCTTCAAGTAGCACATGGCTGAAAGAATATAAGAAAAAAACAAACAACACTTGAGGACAACAATTTACTTTGAAACCAAAAATTCTTTATTAACTAGAAGAAGGGAGAACTATCTGTTTTTAACATATTCTATGCTAAGAAAAGGAAGACTACTATCAGTAGGTTTAGGTAGGTGTATTCAAATACCTGCATACCCTTTGAAGTTATTAAAAATTGCAATTTTAAAGGAAGCAGATAGAGCATCCCCTTAGGCTCTGGCTACAGTTTTGTGATACAAAGAGTTTGATGGCAAATTCAGCATGGGGAATTCCCACCTGAGCTCTGCATTCCTGTCTATGTGCCCTAGAACATCAGCCCTTCTGCTGGACCAACAAACATTTCTAGGATCGTGCCATGACCCAGAACAGTTACCTAATAACTTTCAAATGTAACCTGCACAGCACAGGCCCACAAACACCTGTACTGGCCCTGACCTGAATTGTTCCTCTCCTGAAGAGGAGAGCCGGGCAGGTGGAACTAGGTGAGGATAGAAGGTGACAACTTACTTTGTCAGCACTTCCATCTTTCATCTTGTAAAAGAAACAAAGGAGAACCCAACCTGTAGGCTGGCAGAAAAGAACATTTTCCAGATGTTAAAGATGATTATTGTGAATGAGCAAATAATTGACCATAGCATCCATCAAATTGTTTATGTATGGGGCAAGCCAGTGATGTAAATATATTTATTTTCACCACATCCTTTAAATAATACAAGTAATTGTAAATTGACTTATTTACTTCTTTATATAATTGCTTCCCCAAAATTTGAAGCTATTTTAAAAATTCTATCCTCCTTACCATTTATGCTTGCGGCTTGTTTTCATGATGGAAATATTTTCTGTCCAGGAGACCATATTTAACATATATTAAATCCCTGTTTAGGCTAAACAGCCACATAAGCACTTCTCCCTACCAAGAGCTGGACAAATCCTAACCCTTACACAATCCCCCAAGGGGTGAAAGCCAGTTTTCTATAACAATGTATATTCCCAACCCCATTCACTCACCACTTTCATCAAGTAAGTCCTCCTCGTCATCCCCATCATTGTCCTCCTCCATCGCCTCCTCCTCATCTTCCTCCTCCTCCTCTTCCATATCCTCCTGCTCCAAGTCCGGGTCCAGGTCCGGATCACTCCCTGAGATTGACTCGTCTGACATGATTCCCAGTGGTGCTCCTTGTGCATTACCTGCTCATGTTCTACCGTGAGGCAGCCCTGAAAGGACACAAAAGAGGTACATGAGCCCGGCAAATCCCAACCCTCAAGCCTCAACATCATAGCAGGATTGCTGCACATAACAAACCAAATCAGCCTTTTAAATAATGGACTTAGATATCAGACAAAGCACAAATCCTGTGTAGAACACAGATGCCATAAGAAATGGAACATAATGATACAGGCCCAGCATTGAAGAATCTCCATCTCTTCATTGGTATCCTTGACATGCACACAGCAGGAAGATTCCTGGAATCAATGCCTGATTATCCAGAGATGCAAAAATTAATAAATTACGTGAACAATTTCAGAACACTACCATCCAAACATGAAGCATACAAAAAAGGATCAGTGTCAGCATCCCCTCTGGATACCTGTTAGCCTGATCCCTGCTAACACCATCACAGTGTGCAGACATGGGTCAGAGACAGAAACCCCCTCCTGCCTCAGCTGTACCACTGCAAAGGTCACCCAGCTCCTCATCACAGCCTGGCTGAACTCTGATCCAGCCACACACCAAAAACCAGTGTTACCTTCATAATTTGGGCAGAAGACAACAAAGATCCAGTTTCTAAAGGTTGAACTCCCTTTGCAAAACAGGGCAAGAAGGAAAGTAAACACAAAGGAAGGATGGATCAGACAAAATTTGCATTTCCTTTCTTTCAAGGACAAGAACTGGGGCTGGCTGTGCATAACTTCTTTGTTACACCACTCCAGTGCATCACAGCAGAAATTGTGGTAGAACACAAAAATAAAGCCTGAAGAGAGGACCAGGGCAATCTCAAAGTCACAAGTTTATCTGTTCAGATCATGCACTGCCACTCCTGGACAGTGATGGGTACTCCTGAGTACTCCTATTCTATAGGCACAGAATGATCCTAAAGGAGCTGTGTAAGATGGATGAAAAGAAACACAACCAAGAAAGGAAAATAAAGAAGGCATTTTGATCTTAAGGAACATAAGCAAAGGATGTATTCAAAGATCAAGCTGCAGAAGAATTACTGCCCACACTTCTCCAGAAAGCTTCAAAGAAAGATGAAGGAAACATTTCCTCATCACTCACTTCCCACTGCCCCCCACTTATACCACATTTCCACTATAAACTATAAAATGTCTGAGAACTAATCAGACACTTAAAAACAAAAAAAAAAAGACTAAACCCCAAACTTCTAAGCAAATAAGGCAGTTCAAATATCTATAAACACTTAAAATTTTATTTCATTTAACAGTTAAACTTCATTTTCAGCTGTGTTTCAGCAGTTACCAGATTAACTCAGAAACCTGAAGGTTAAAGACAGCTCAACACCCCTGTAGCAGGGTGGAAAATCTAACTGTTGAGTATGCTGAATTATTCCAGCTGAAGTCATCGGCTCCTCCTCTGCCCCTTCTCAGCTCCTCAATACCACTGAAGAGTGGCAGAAAGAAAGTAAACACAGGGAAGAGAAGGCTTTGCAGAGATTGGCTTTGGAACAGGAAGCTTTTCACCACTCAGTCCCAGGAGCACTTTACCATCAGGCACAGACAACTGAAGTCCTTACACTATTACACGTGTCACACAAAATCAGTTGGCTTAGTCAAGCAGATGGTAGAAAAGGCCAAAATCTGAATTAGCTCAAGTGGAACTGTGCCAATTTACACAAGCCAAAGATATGAATTCAGTTTCTGTGGTCTGCTGGTAGGCAGGTACAAGCCCAGCTGCTGTCAGGCTGCAGCAATACGGTGACCTCCAGCATCCCTTGTTTTCTGATGTCTGGTGACTTCAGTCAAGGGCTGCAGACACAAAGCCATCTATTATCAGAAGTTTTTTCTAACAAAGTCTATGTGTATTTCAAAACAGTGACTTATTTCTTCTTTTACATAGAAAGAATGTTCCCTTCCAGCTGATATTCAGCCCAAATGCAAACAAACATATTCAAACTTGTAACTTACAAAGCTGCACCTTTCCTTACATTTCAGAAGGAGATGGTCAATAGGGTCACCTTTGTGGGTCACCTGGGATTTCAAGTGGATTTATTTATTCCCATGTTGTCCATACTGTGCTATAAACCACCTTGAAACCATATCCACAGAAGCATATTTTAAAATTTCTAAGTTTCATTATCCCGGCAAACTGACCATGACCAAAACAAAAAACCCAACCAACCAACGAACGAAACACAAACACTGCTAATACGGCAGGAATGAACTCACATCTACAAACAGAAAAAGCAGAAGTGCTGTAATGTCATTAAGTGCTCAGGGCCAAAGAATGACACATGATACAGTTTCTCCCATCCGTATCCTCCTGTGTGTCATCCTCTCATGTTCCATCATTTGTCCCAGAACCTTAAAGAACAAAAAAACCAAATCAAAACACAGAACACTCTCTGAAAATTGTTTAAAGGCAAGGATATGAGTCCCTGTATTTCCACAGATAAAATCAAACCTAGTGGAGAGCAGCTCTGGAGCACAAAAGGGCTCGAATCTAAGCTTTATTTTTGTTTAGCAGTGAGTACACGTTCTGCATAAGCCAACTCCTGACACCCGCCCGGCAGCCCCGGCCATATGCAGGAGAGTTGAACAGAAGCTTTTGAAAAGACTTAATTAAATCTTGCAGAGCTGGGTGAAACAAAGATGGTTAACTCCTCTGTGCCTATTGTCGTGCCGCCGTTTATCTCGCTCCCTTTCCTCCCTCGTGCCGCGCTCCCTGCCGCTGCCCGAGCCGGGTCTCGGGAGGGCTCCCACCCTGCCTGGTGGCAGCGGGAGCAGGCAGCAGGTACGCGGTGCACGGCCCAGAGCCTGCCCTCGTTTCTCACACCGATCTGACCCAGTTCGGAGCCTCCCACCAAGGGGAATTACACAACAGGGCCAGATTGTGGCTGCCGCTACTGTTTTATGGCTGAGTTATTCCAACCTGCCCCATCTCCTGCCTTTGCACACGCAGGCACACTGTGCTCAGTGTTTAATCGCTGGAGGAAGGGCATTTTGCGAGAGATAAACTGATTACCTGCCACTGGACTCTTCCCAGTCCCGCACTGGATCGGCCAGGAGCTGCCCCCACGAGCGGGATGTGTGCCCGAGGAGGCTTACAGCTCCAAGAAATGCAAATCAAACCCTCTGCACCACCCGTACAGCAGCTAGCCAGACAGCCTTCCAGCACAGTGCCCCAACAGTGGTGAGGCTGCTGAGAAACCGGGGTGGGATATTAGGGAGAAACACTTGGAAAAATTCCTCTTGCTTACTCAGGGAGGAGAAAAGAGCTGTCATGTTTATCCTACCCAGAAGTTAAACCCTGCAATCAACTGCACATCAAATTAACATCCAAGACAGCCTCTCTCGTGTATCATGTCCTGTCTTTCAACAAAGATAAAAATAGTTCTGAAGTTTTCTGGGCTTTGCTTTTTTAAGGTAGAACAGATAGTAAGTAAATGCCGTGTGCTGATGTCTGCCTCCTCCTCAGCCTACACAGAAATGAGGCCCACTTCTAGATGAGGAAACCTTGACAATTTGGACACATTTCTGTTGTCCTCATGCTTTCCTTTCACTCTGCAAAGCTTTAAAATCACTTCTTACATATAAAGTTGAGAGAGAAATGTGAAAGCAGTTTTTCTCCTTCTACCTAATAGTTGTCCACAGCAGGGTCATGTATGCCACAAACCCAACTCTTAGGTGAAACAGCAATCAACAGGGGATGTGGGGACTAAGGGCATTTCTGTACATCACTTTCATCAGAGGATCCACTAGCACTGTAAATACTAAACCATTAATTAATTAACTATTACAAATACCATCGAGCAAAAAGCAAGGATGCAGGACAAGGCAGAATGGAGCCCTTCCGCACCTGAGGGGGAGGAGCAGGGTTCCCCTGTACCTATAAAAAGCCACAAAAGCCAAAGTTACTTTACAGCCGCTCTTGGCCCACTATAACACAAGCGATTTAGGCACAGGACATGCTCATTCCCGAGTACACAACCATCCCATACAAATCCCTTCAGAAAGGGCAGGTTTAACACTAATGCTGCTCCAGTGCTGAACAGTAAAGAGGATTCCATCACCTCCCCAACCTCCAGCCAAGGCCAATATCTGGGACTCATCAAGATTTGTCCCTTAAAGCCTGTTTTGTAACCAAGACTTCACACTGGCCATTGGGGTGCCTGCCCATAGAAACAAGATCAAGCACACTGGCAAATCACAAGAGGATTTGCACAGACAGTTTAATAAAACCAGGTATTTCTAAGTCTGTACTGCATAACGCTCTTCAGTCTCTGTTACACAGTCATGTTTTATAATGGCACGTAATAATAATTTCCTTTTATCTTTTTCTTTTTTGTTTGGCAGCAAAAGAGTAAAATGGTTGGTTGGGGCCATAAGATTCCTCTTAAGACGCTCAGCTCACACAGACACTCCAAACTAGATGTGTATGAAGGTAACTGCTGGTTCCTCAGGGGAAATCTCATCTGTTTGTTAGATCACTACTAGCACCATTTTGGTACCTCATAGGCAGCCTTCAGTATCTAACAGAACATTACGATAAAGCACACAGCTGCACCAGTAAAGGAGTCATGAGCTTAAGCTTCTCTATGACAAAAAGTCTTGTAACAGTTTGCAAGCGATAACTTGCAATGTTATTGCAAAATAACAGTACTTCTCTGTTCAATTTAAAAATCTAGTAAGAAATAAACCTGAGATCAGTGGTTTTGAGCAGTTTGATTCTAACAAACACTAGAATTTCTCTAATTTACATTATGCAATATATTAACACCTCTATTAAATTATCACGTAAAAAATGGTGGCGGGGGAATCACTTAAAAGGATATTTTTTAAAAAAGGAGCCAACAGTTTTACTGTACTAGTCCAGCAGACCCCTATATGCTTTAAACAAAGCAAAGTGTTTACTGAAAACCCAACAGGAACTTATTTCCCCCACAAAATTGCATTTAAAGCCATCCTTAATTGATTACTTCATGATTTAAATCCCTTCTTCCTTTGCAGCCTGAGACTGTTGAGACTCCAGCTACGCAGTTTCTCTGCTGTGACTCACAGCTAACTGGTGGCCACACGCTGCTGGCTGGGAAGGGAGAAAACAATTCTCCTTCATTTCATCTCGTTCAAATCACAAACAAACTAAGTGGCATTGATCCCCTCTAAGTGGTGTGTTCTCCACAGGAATATTAAACTGAAGGAAAAAGAAGCAGCCTGTAAAATCATAAATTGGGGAGCATCTGCTTGTCCTGGACCACTCTTCCGAGGAAGGCAAGTGTGCTTCTCCCCACTCCACATAAATATTGGACAATGGATTTAGTCTTCACCCACACTGGATGTGAGTATTAAGGAGCCCACTGTGATTTGTGGGGAACAGGAACTGAGAGAAAAAAACAAATAACAGACTGCTTTAAAAAATACATCCATATATCAGTTTTGAGAGAGTTGCAGGACCTGCTCTTTTATTCTCTCCAGGCTAACAAACTCCCTCCTAAAAGGCACCACAGAATTAAAACCAGCCTGAAACTGGTTGTTCCCTGACAACATAAACAACAAAAACTGCTGCAAGAAAGGGTGGGAGAAATGAAAAAAACCAAACAAACCAAAAAACCGTAAAACCAACCCATAAAGAAAGAAAAGGGAGAGCTAATCCTTCCCCTCTGCTGACATGACAGTGCTGGCACTGAGAATGTGACAATGAACATTACATAAGGCCTGGCTCCCACTGTGATCCGAACAAAAAGAGCCAGCGTGAGTCAATGGCAGCATCTGCAGCTCCTTACACAACCTGAGCATCCATCACCTGCTGCGGGAGCCGCCCGCCAGCCACAGGGTCCTTCTCTCCTGCAGCTCGGGAGGGATGTGGGAACACCCTACTGCCGGCAGGGGCAACGTTTTATAACCCTTAAAGAAAACCTGAACTCTCCCTAAGATGCCAGCGCTACCTTCCCTACTGACTTTGTGAGGTTTTTCATCTCTGGACACAGCCAGCAGAAATGGGCAAATGTTTTTGCGTTTGTATTTATGCACAAATATATAGATATGTATATAATTATTTGCCTAATGACTGATGCATTGCTTTTAAAAGCAATTTTGTTTAATCATATTAAAGCAGAAACTGACTTTCTATAAGTCACCTCTTTCCTTTCGGATATTCAAAATGTCCTCACCAGTGAACAACCACAGAAGAGCAGTTTGTTTTGTACTGTATAAAAGTTCAGGCTACCTGAGGTAAGAAGCATGTGATCAGTTTTGCTTCCAGTAACTAGTGACATTGATCTGGATTAACACCATCACAAAATAACAAAAATTTTCTCTTACTTCACAGAATCTCCATCTATGTTTTTAGCTTTGTCTGTCAACTTCTATCTAAATGGCACTTGCACTACCTGCTAAAGGAAACTCTCCTTTCCTGATCAGTGTTTCTTTCAAAGCAAACAGCATTTCAATATAAAAGCCACTTTTTGAGTGTGTTTTTACATGTTTTGCCCATGCTGCTGCAGCTATAGTGAAAACGACCAAGACCTGTGTGAGGAGTAAAACCCTGAGAAAATATTTCAGATGATGGGGAAAACTCAGTAGTAGGGCACAGTGTGTCAGGATTCCAAATTATATTCAATTATATAGCAGATTAATTTGGGAAAGACTTTTCTACCTTGCATTAATGATAACCATCCTCAAATTCCAAAAGATAGGTTTGAAAAGTCAGCTCATGGGAGAGGTGTGCCCAGCTTTCTCTTAGTGAACACCCGAACTATGTCAAGATGTGAGTCAATTCCCAAGCAGGGAGGATAACTGGAAGATCCCTCTAGAGTTTAAGTTCTTGTCATACATAGGTACCAGAGATGAAGTTATGTAATAAATCAAGACTAAATTACATAAACAGAAGCAGTGGAACAGAGAGGAGCGAAAAGGCACAGAGCTATTCCCATCTCAAGGAAAGATCAGTCACTGTCACTCTTCGAAGACAAGCTGTGGCTTTGGTCATTGAGATATGCTAACATTATGGCTTACCTCCTTGAAGGGTATCCCTCAGACACAGACTGGCATAGCTCATAAACAACGTTTTCAGCTTTCAGGATGAGGAAAATTGCAAGTTTTCGAAATGTTAAAAGGCCTAATTCTATCCTATTTTCTCAGTATCACCCCATCCACACACTCTTCTCTCTTTGCCTCCCAGAGAAGTATATTTCCTTACAGGGGAATGATTCACTGCCTTCATCTGTGTCCTTGCTCAGGAAATGAGCTTTCCCATCAGCAGCAGTCCAGGGCAGCCCACCATCCCCTGTGAGACAGACACCAGTCACATCACACACTGGCACCACCAGACCACAAAGGAAACATAACTTAACTCTGCCTTGGGTCATAGGTCTGCATTTCAGTACTAAGAATCACAGAGGTCTGGGAGCTTGGTTTTGATGCCTCATCCTTCTCCCTCTTCAAAACTGGACTTAAAATCTGAGGTTCTGGTTTATGTAGTTTGTAGAAAAAGGAAGAATTCCACAAGGGTTTGTTCCTCTTTATTCCCTACCCCACCTCCAGCAATGATGATTACACCAGGGACGAGGAAGTATTACTTATGCCACCTACAGTTTACCAAAGAAACTTGAACACGAGCAAAAACAAGAAAGAGGAAAACCAAAAAACCCTGAAGTAGGAGGAAATGGAAATAAACAGTTTTGAACTCATGTGATATGAAGATGACAATTAGCATATGTTAGACCCAATTTGCTGCCAAGCAATCAGACATTAAACTAATTTTTAATGGATTCCAGAGTAGATTAAAAATCCATTAAAGGATTAAAAACTGTCATAAATTTCTTTCAGAGTCATTCCCTCCAAGTCATTCCTTCCCTGCAACATTGCACAGTGCTGGAAAAACTTAAACATTAAGCACTACTTCTCTGCTAGTTTTGAGAACAAAGTCAGCAAAACCTGTTGATCTTTGCCTTTACCACTAAACAGGTCAAAATGAAACACTCACGCTGATCCTTATCTATCCTGCACAAATACATCTGCTTTGATAACACTTAACATTGATACTATAGGCAGCTCACATGGAAAGCAACTGAATGAGCGAGCCTCCTGTGGTTCTGTCCTTAATAATGGAAGCACCACTTTGGTTGTGTTTTGCTGGTTGAAAAGTTCCCAATGGTTTGGACAGGCCTGAAAGGGAGAATAATGCAGCTTACTGCCTCTCCCCATAGAGCACAAATAACCCAACACACTGCTGAGGGGATTGTTTGCATGCACACAAAAAATCACCCCAATGGAGATAATAAATATTATTTCACAAAAGAAGCAGAGCTATGAGTCTCATGATGTGCATATTACATGTTTAGCTTATAAAACTGTGAGTATACAACTCTACATACTGGAGTTTACTTCCAAAAGAGCTTTAAAAGCAGCACAATCCAAGTTGGGCTAAGGAGATACACAAATATTAGCAGGAAGATAATATATCCTGAGGGACACCATACCCTTTTGGTAAACATATCCAACTGTCCTGTCCCAACTTATGCTAAACAGGATATTACCTACCAGCCAGCACAGGCATATCCAGTGTTAAGCCAGGAAGGAGCAATTGAAAAGGGACATATTAACAAATTACTGTGAAATACCATATGACAAATAAGCACCATAACAGTCATCTAGAGAAGTAGCTGCTGGCTACCAAACACAGCTCTTTTAGAGTAAAAATGTCACTACCTCCCAAGTGTATAAATTCACTTAACTTTTGTTAATGCTAGCAATGGTTTTTGCAGTACTTGTTCTCACCAAACACACAATACTGTATATTCATACCCACACAGAATCCAAAATGTTACATTTCCCAGATTCAAAAGCAGAATGACAAAGAGCATTCGGCTGTGATCTTCAAAAATCTCACAGCCTTTTGGGTATTCTTTCTCTCAAAGTTAAGAGCAAGTCTCAGTCAAGTGCTTTCCCCAAATGACCACTTTTTCTATCAAAGCTCATTTAGCGTTTGCAAATACTGCCTGACTGGCAGCCGTGCCCAGTGAGCAAGAACAGAGAGAACAGCAGGAAAGTCAGGTCTTCTTGTGTCCTTCTGACTCGTTACAATCCCAAGTGAAGGCAACCATATGTCGTAAGAAGTCAACATCCCTACACTCAGATGCTGTTATCTCCCCAAATAAAATAGGAATGGAAATTCTTGCCTCATCACTATTTTTCTCCCCTCCTTTTCAATTATTAGTTAGATTACTGAATTATTAGTCTTGAATCATAGAATTGTTTGGGTTGAAAAAGAGCTCTAAGATCATAGAGTCCAACCACTAACCCAGCACTGTCAGGTTCACCACTAACCCGTGTCTCCAGGTGCCACAATGACGCATCTTTAAAATCCCTCTAGACTTGTGACTTCATCACTTCCCTGAACAGCCTGTTCCGATGCTTGACAACCCTTTCAATGCAGAAATCTTGCCTAACATCCAATCTAAACCTCCCTAGCACAACTTGAGACCTAGTCCTGTTGCTTGTTCCTTAAGAGACCAACCCCCACCTGGCTACAACCTCCTTTCAGGGAGTTGCACAGGGCAATAAGGTCCCCCTGAGCCTCCTTTTCTCCACACTGAGCCTGCCCTGCTCCCTCAGCTGCTCCTCATCTGACTTGTGCTCCAGACCCCTCCCCAGCTCCATTCCCTTCTCCGGAGAAGCTCCAGCATCTCAATGCTTTTCTTGCATGAGGAGCCCAAAACTCAACCCAAGATTTGAGGTACCTCGCCAGTGCCCAGCCCAGGGGACAGTCACTGCCCTGGTCCTGCTGGTCACACCACTGCTGGTACAAGCCAGGTGCCATCGGCCTCCTTGGCCACCTGGGCACACATTCAGCCACTGTTGAACAGCACCCCAGGTCCTTTCCTGCCAGGCAGCTTTTCAGACACTCTGCCCCAACCTGTAGTGCTGCAGGGGGTTGTCGTGCCTTTCCTGCCCTCCAGGAGATCAAAACTCCTGCCCAAACTGGTGTCACCTGCAAACTTTCTGAGAGTGCTCTTGATGCCCTCATCCAGGTCATTGATAAAGACACTAAATAGGAGTGGCCCCAATACCAAACTCTGAGGAACCCCACTAGTGCCCAGCTGGATGTGGCACCATTCTCCACCACTCTGGGCTTGGCCAGTTTTTTTGCCCAGTCATTTAACTGAAACTACTCATTTATTTAATTATAGGAATTCTTTATTATTATTGATTTGGGCTGAAGTAAGAAATTTGTGTAGTAACTACGACTCTTATTTTGATAGGAGATCTGGGGTACAGTTAATAGTATTCTTTAACAGAGAAAACTTATTACATTGCAATTTCAAAGGAGATTTACTGGCAATGCTGTAAAATCTCAATCAACTTCATTCATAGCTGTCCCCTCATTAGGAATGAAGAATGTAAATGATAAAAGTTAAAAACTTTCTCATCACAATAAAAGGACAGATATCCACAAAGAGGTTCCACACTAGCACAGAGGCCGAGTATCTCATTCTGTTAAAATAAGCATTTCCCTGACCAGAAGTATTGATTTAATTGAAATATAAGATCTCCTCTCTTACTTTTTGTGAGTGCTGTGGTAAGTACAGGAGGAAGGAAAAGGCACCTCTAAACTATTTTTTTTTAAGGAAGAAACTGAAAAAATAAAAACCCAAACAACCCAACCAAAAACATTTTCCTACAGAGTCTGCATGACTAAGCAGATCACCCACTTCTCCAGTGTTCTCTACTCATTATCTGGGTCTTACTTCCCTCAAGCAGTTAACTATTGCCATTATAAAATAAACAAATTCAGATCACACACCTAAACTACTCCCATTCATTGGAAAACAGGATGTGAAGTTACAGTTGACAGAAAGTTAAAAATGCTGGCTAGGGTAAATCTTACTATGCATTGTCCAGAATTAAGAGCTCCCCCCACCAAAAAAACCCAGCTTCCCCAGGAAATTCTTCTCCAGAGATAACAGGACTACATCCCAAGACTGAGGGAAAAAATAGAAGAAAAAACATCTCTTCTGGGATAACAGCTTTTCCCCAAATATCTGATCTCAAAAGCACTTCTTCAATTCCAAATCTTCTCTATTCCACGCAACAGTCACCTTGACACCCAGTTTTCAAGGCAACTGTTGCTCCCTGTTTAGAGCCTGTGTTACACTTTGTATACTAAGAACAAAAAGGCACTGGTCTTGTGAGGTTTATTTCTTGGTCCCATTTCCTCAATTCCTTGACACCTATAGACAAGGAACTTAAAATCCAACTGATGTCACCACTCCTACAACAACTTCTCGATTTAAGAAAATATTCTTTGTTCCTGCTATCTCCTCCACCCCAACATCCCCTATAAAAACAAGCTGATTTTTCTTACTTCCTGTGCCCGGAAGCTTGTGTTTGGTTGCTGAGGTGCATTCCATAACCCCGGCACTTTTTTAAAGGAAGGAATATACAGCTCTTGCACTACTTTGGGAAAGGAGAAGCCACAGCCAGCTGCCTTTTCACACAAGTGCTAAGTAGCAATGCTGCAAGAGTAATCAAGCCTCTGGACAGTTACATTACACTGGGAATGCTATTCCTTTCGCTTCTATCGGTGAGTGATGCAAATAATAAATGCAAAGACTGAATAAAAGAGCACACTAAACAGAAGATGGCAACCAAACCCTGATGCTAAACCCACCAATTAGAGAGACAGAGACGTGCCTTGACACTGACAGACAGTTTTCAGATTTCACAGGCACCAGAAGGGTAATAAACATTCGGCCTTGATTAAATTACCCATTTTCCCTCTTGCTGACTGCAGCCTCCCAGGCCTCAGACACATTTTCTGCAGCAGCTGCTCTTTTCCCAACTCACACACTGCTCCCACACTTTGCCAGCACAACCCTCTGTGTGGCTGGACAGCAAACTGATTCAGCTGAAAACCTACCTGCAAGCAAAATTCAGTTCCCAAATATGATTTACCACAAAGCTGCACGAACAGCCGTGTGGGCACAAAGGGAAAAACCAGTGAGAGTGTGAGAACATGCAGCCCTGGGTATGGGCTGACCAAACTGGAGTCCCTGTCACCAAGGCCATGCTCTAAGCAGCCAGATACTGCTCCAGTGCAGGGGACAGACAGCATTTCTATTTGAGAAAATGAGATGGTCCTTGTGACAAAGCTTCCTTGCCTTCAACGCTCCAGCCCAAAGGATGGTGCATGTAGCCAAGGTGAGATAATCTCAATTGTTTCTTTCTTTGAATAGTCATGGCATCACTATGTGGTTTATGTAAATTGTTTCTGAACTTCATTTTGCTGGATTTTTTCAACTGAAAAAAACAATGCAAGTGCCACTCAAAGGGCAGAAGTATCATAGTTTATATCATGCAATCAGACACCCTTGCTGTGCATCTCTCTCTCCCCACAGCAAATACTTTTAAACTGTCCCGTGCTCAAAGCAAAATACCAATGCACCTCCTTATGTAAGTCCTTAGCATGTAACATCTTTAGCAAGAGCCTCTGTGAACAGGTCCTTGCAATTACACACGGGCACTAGAAAAGGCAGGACAAGGCTCTGTTTTAGGGAACAGGAAGATAAGCTGTCCCGACCTTGAGAAACTGCCAACCAGCACTGACAGAATTTTCTCTGGGTCAGGGCATGTCCCCTTCTAAATGCACTCAGGGGGACTTGTTAAAAGAACACCTTTATGGGGTGACGAAGGGAAGTGATGCAATCTGTACCATGAGAACAAATGGGTAATTTCTTTAACCTTGTGAGGAGGCATTTGCTTTGGCCATGATGACCTTGCCTGAGATCAAGGGCTGATTTTTAGTACTTGAATAAGAGAATCACTTTGTTTAGCCCTCTGCCTTTCTTTGTTTTCATGTTGTATCTTATTATGTCTGGGATAAATAAATATTCCTGGGCTGTCCTAGAACACAGACCTTTCCCCAAGAGCCGCTGTGCGGTTTTGGCTATAAATACATACTGGTGTATGTAGCCTCTCATGCATATCCCCTCTGTTTGCTCTGTGTTTGTTTCGCTCAACACTTGAACTTCACCCAAACTGTTCAAGGAGGCATAAACACCCTTGGCACGAGGTCCTAAAAGTCTTCTCTCATCCTTTCTTCTCACAAGAATGAAGCTGCCACTCCACAGACCGCTGCTCTTGGTCTTGATTTTCTGACCCAGGCCACAGGTAAACTTTTTCACATTTTATAACTCATACTAAATAACGTCACAGCCAAGCAAAGATGTAAGTGAGAAGAGAAGAGAAGAGACAGGTCCCCTCAGCAGCCATGAGAAAGATACCTGTCTGGTATAGGATATACGAGGAGCTCCAGCACATTAAGACCAAACAAAATAGAAAAAACTGAAATCCTCATCTCCCAAGTTCTACAATCTCCTTCAATCCCCAGAATCTTATACAGACTCCCAGACAATTAACTCTGTTCACCTTCAATCTTCCCTGCCATAAAGCAACTGCAAAGAGAAGCCAGCAGATCATTGGGGAGGAGGGGGGAAAGGCAAAGAAACTGTTCACTTATAACCACTTCTGTCTCTTGCCACTGCCTTCTCTTTGTCAGCAAAATGGGTCAGACAAGATAACAGAAAGGAGAGCAAGAGATGCAGAGGAGACACACCCCCTCCAAGCTGCAAGAAAATTCAAAGATAAACAACTTCCCTCAACAGAAGGATTTACCTCCAAGTCCTCCTGCACAGGTCAGCTCAGGAGTGCAAAAAAAGAATACAAGACCTTGCCAAAATAATAAAGTAAGTATTAGAGGGGAAAAGGTAACACTTGGCTGGAAAATGCCCCAAGGAGGTAACTTTTTTCAGCAGGACTGCCTCTTTCGGTGATAAAATAAGTCACTTGTTACAGTGCTGACCCTTCCCCAAAACCAGAGGTCCTGAACAGACAGATTACATCTGATGCTGGAACATCCTGCAAACATCCTTTCCGCACAAGGGCTGCCAGTGTAGGCGCTCATTCCCTGCCGAAGTCAAGGGAGTGCCTGGGGAAAGGCCATCCAGGACAACCTGCCAGGAGCACATCATCCAGCTCCTGCATTTCCCACGGACCTTCCTCCGACACATGACTGGGCACGCACCTGTCCTGTGATGTTGAAAAGATCAGGACATCTGGAAAGATGCCTACCAGACACAAGCTGCTGTCACAGCCAGACTAGTTCCCACTGTACTTCCAGAAGGGCTTAGGAAAACATCCCAAACCAATTGCCCACTGAGAACCTACAGACAAGCAATAATCTCCCTAATGGCCAAGGCAGGAGAGGACCCACAGTTTTTCCTCTCTACATCCTTCACTGCTTTGGCAGACAGAACACAACAGAAACCATTCCTCTGGTGGACAAGGGACACACGGATTTCATACTGGCAGGGACACACAAGACACATCCTTGTGCATTCATGCTCAGAGCTACCTCTGCTAGCAAGAGCACATGCATTTTCTTCCCCCAATGAAAAAGCAATTTGTACAGAAGGTAAAGACTACTCACTACTGGAGTAAACTTCTTAAGAGCACATTATCAGATTTTTTGGAGGAAAAACACTGGGGAAGATATTTCAACCTGTTCAGGTAATGAAAGAGCCATCCCTGTCCTTCCCCATACAGCCCCTTCCTCTCCCCATCATCAAAAATGACAGTGCTTCCCAAAAAAAGAGATCACAAATATTTGATTTAAGTACATGGTGCATACAAGCACATTTATTCCCTTGAGAGAAAATGTACACTTAATACATTTAAAGGAGTGCTGTAAGAGAACAGCTACCACCACCAGATCCTTTGACTGACTAGCACAGGCAGGAAGAGTCTGAAGATGACTGGGTGAGATCTCTCTGGCAAGTGCCAATGCCTCTGCATTTGTATGGTAGTAGGCACACTCGTACATTTCCTCACCCATATCTTCCAAATTAAACTCCTCCTGACTTGATGGCTTCGAGAGATGGAGACATCCTAATTTTCCTTAATACTTAATACAAGCATCTTCCTTATGTCTTCAGTGGTTGATCACATTCACTGTTAACAATCTGTGCCTTTTTCCTAATTTGAAATAATCTTTTTAACTTCCAGGCACTGGCTGCTATTGTATCTTTTTCCACTAAATTAAAGAGCCCTTTGGTACACAGCCCATTCTGCCCAAAGAAAATTGAGAAACTTAAACACCTTGTGATAAGCTAAACTGATTGAGCAGTTCAAGAAAAAGTTTTATAATGAGCAGTTTAATCACTCGAATAACATTGAATACGACATCTTTTTTGCCTTTGAGCATCTCTTTAAAAACACCAACATTAAACCTCATCAAAATACTCTGCAACTGATTTCACCTCTCTGTCCTTATTCAGTATTTCCTGTTATTATGAATGTACATTAGTATTTAAAAAATTAATTAGCTTATTTTAAGCTCTGAGGACTCACACACTGCCATATATCTGCTCTGCTCCTGCCATCCTTTCCAAGGTCACTGGTTTCTGGAAGCACAATTCTGTATTCTAAACCTACAGCCTCCAGTCTTTCCCATAACATGCATAACGTGCTCCAGCTCTATAAAAACATTTGGCCATATTAAACCCAGTTACCCAAACAATTCAGAGGACACTGTACAGCTGCTGTTCCTTCTTCATGCTTCACCACTCAGGCACAACCTTTACATAATCCACAAATTTGAACAGCTCTAATTTCATGTTTTCTTCCAGGCCACTGACAAAAATACTACAAAGCTCTGGACCTACTATAAATCCCTGAAAAAATCCTCCATTCATATTCTATTTTCCACATCTCCTGTTTTTAATCCAGGTGTTGACTCACAGATCATACATGAAACTGTATCTGTTGAACAAGATTCGCTTTTCAACAACACCCTCATTGACTGAAGCAGTCATGGGAATACAATTACCACACAAATCCCATTTGTAAGTATGTGTTTGATACAAGAGATTTAATTAGAATTTTTTGATCTTCCAGAGCACTGCTAACTCCCCAGCCACGTAACAGAGTCTCTTTTGCTTCACTAATTTTGAGTAAATCCCACCAGCAGCCCTCCTCAATCAATTCCTTTTTGAGCAACATTCCATTTCCCACATTGACTCAGCAGGCAGTGTGACCACCTGGGCTCCACTATCCACTTCCAGGCTTTGACAGGTCCCTGGATTTTGTTTGGTTTGGGGTTTGGTTGGTTGTTGTTGTATCAGCAACAAACACCTAGAGCAATTCACATAAGATCAATACACTTTAACAACCTATTTATTCTGGATTCAACAACTCCAAATATAATAACCCACACTTCATTGATGCCAATGTTCTGGGTGAGACTTGAGAAACTGGAGAAAATCTTTGGTGAATTACTATGTCTCTAAAATGTCATTTCCACAGCTCTGTTTGGCTAGAAAAGTTCTCTTCACAAGAATTTTAGATAAAAAATTTTCATTGTGAAGAGAAGAAAGTACAAGTCAAAATGATGTTACTTCCACCATGTTTCAATTACTTCCCATGCTGTGCTTGCCCTATAAACTCTTTGTACCTGACCAGCCGGGTTCTGCACTTTCTATTGGTCAATTCTGCCCTTGTATAGCTCCACTTCTTTGTTAATTAGATCAAGCTGGCTTGCCACAGAGAACACCAGAGTAAAGTTTTCTGCCAAATCACTAGAAAACCCCTTTAATTACTTTTATAAGTTTAGTGCCTCTCTTACATAAAGCATGTTGTTTTGCACTTGACTCGACCAAAGTCCTCCTGGTTCAGTGTAAGTTTCAATGTATCTGTAACCCATGAAAGCACGTGCACATGTTGAGCTTTTCCACCTCTGGTTTTCTACCTATCTGCCATCAGAGGTCCACCAGCACAGAAACAGTTACAGTGCCAGAAATTTTGTTAATACGCTTAATTCTCAGCTAGCTCCTACCAGTACCACTGTGTGTGCATGTGTAGAGGAGGAGGAGGAAAGAGCAACTCAAGTCATATCCATATCAGCAAGAAACTGGTTTGTCTCAACTCTCCTCCGTTTCAAATAGGTGTCCAAGAAGCAAATGGTAACTGCGCTTTGCAGCTCAGAAATTCCTCTCAGGATTTAGGGCAGGAGTAGAGGGCACTCTACTTTGCATGGTTTGAATGCTGTACTCTGTGTTTATACTACAAGCCACAGTGATTGCATCTAACAGATTTCTTCAGCCTGGTTTTGAAGCAACTGGCTAACAGTCTTCCCCTAAAGATTTCTGCGTCTTTGAATGAGATCTTCAGTCATGAAGTTATTCAGCACTTTTCCGCAGCACAGGATCAATACTTCCCCCAGACAAGTACATACCAACCTTTAAATCTCTTCCAATGCTTGAATAACTGTCACTGATACCAAACTTAGATCATTCTTCCTTTCTTTGTTTGTGCATTTCAAGTTGTGGATACACTCTCAGAACAGCAGCTTTGGGACAAGCTGACGGGCCACCCCAGAGGGCTTCAAATCACTGCTCCTACTTGCAGGTTTTAGAGCATGCAGAAAATGCTGCTATTAGGTCTAAGTGATGTAACACTTCAAGTGAGTCACAGATACCTTTGAAATGCCACAAGATTTTTGGAGGTGTCAGACTGACCCCAAATCCAGCATTACCACTGAGTAAGAACAAGATTTCAATTACCACAGCTGCTCTGAGATTGCAATAGCACTGAATCAGCCTTGCTCACAGGACTGCACAGAAATTCTGCTATTCCACATCAGGCATAAATTGAGTCAATGGTATATCTGACCTTTAAGAATTTCTGAAAGCTTATTTTCTATACCTTGAGATATTTTTCAAAGTAACAAATCTTATTGATATTCCTATGCAGTTTTATACCTGCTTGAATGAAAGCAATATATACTTTTTCACCTTTTTCTTCCCCTCAAAACTTGTTTCAACTTCAGATATACCAATTTTGTCAGCAAACATGTGCAGTTGGCATTTGCTGGTTATCACATGCAAAATACTGATCAATAACTTAGCATTATTTAGAATTACATGCCACCAGCAAGCTGGTTTTAAAAAGGATGACTTAAACCAAATAACAAAACAACACCACCATATTACAGAATGAGTACAGAAACTCAACCAGCTTCTAAAGGTGCCTGTTCAACAAATTTTACCTTCTAATGGTTACCTGTAATTCCACCTTCTTTCTTCTCCCAGTCTATAATGACGCTTGATTTCATCAGCTAATTCTGTCCCTTTCTCAAACAACAAATGGTTTTACCATTCCCCTTCAAGACTGTTTCTTAATAAGCATAAAGCCCTAAAAATTAAATGTGAGGTTTCTTAAAGTTAACAAGAAATGAAATTTTCATTCATTGTTTCAAATTACCTAAATATCAGATTCTACACAAGTCTTCTTTTGTGCTGATGAATGTAGATAATAAGCACTGATTTGGGGGGCAGGGGAAACCCCAGCTCTCTATAAATTCTTTTATTTTTATATAGCTAAAATGTTGCTTAAACACAACAAATTCCTGTCTTGAGATGGGCATTCTCTGAAACAAGTTCAGCTGTAATCAACTCAACAATCAGGTAAATATAATGCAGAAATTATTTTGTGTAAGCAGAAAACATGTCTCAAAACTGTATCTGTACCGAGGATCTAGGAACAGCAAGCAGTACTTAACCTCTGCAGGACCAGGTTCTCAAGAATCAGGTTTAAAATAAGAGACTTCGTTAGCAGAGAATATTTCTTCCACAGGGTATTGTCTCCCAAAAACTTCTAAGCTCCTGATGGAAACAAGTTCAAAGAAATTACAGGAACATCGTTGCATGGCAACTAACAGCATTCTTAAAAACCTTGTACCCAACTGTTTCATTCAACTCACACCCATAAACAACCGTATTTGAAAGCACACTTTCTACATTGTTACATTCTGGGTTTGATCAAAGGGGATTCCACTCAATCCCCACGGGAAAAGTCTGCCACTCCCTTCCTAGCACAGTAACTTGATACATCTCAAAGAAGTGTTTGAAACAACAAAATTTTGAGAAACAAAATGAAGGCAACGCAACAGTCGGACCTGTCTGCTGGGAAGCACAACCAGTGAGGGTATGTGTGACAGCAGAAGAGTTTGGAAAGGCCAGGGAGCCAAATGTCACACTAGTGACAAATGGAATATGTGGGAAATGATGGAAAAACTACTGTTCAGTGCTGCAGGTGGTGTGATCTGACACGTGTGGGTACCTACACACGTATATGTGTGCACATGAATGAGGCTCTTTGCAGAGCTGTGTGGCAGGAAGGGTGAGAGACATCGGTGGTGAGCATGTGTGTACAAATACACCCCTGCACCCAGAAAAGCAACACACAGTGACAGCACTGGGCTGTACCAGCAGGAGCACAGCCACCCCAATCCAGGGAAACCATGGCTCCCTGGCACTCAGCACTTTTCAGAGCCACTGGAAACACCACGGGCAGTTTTGGGCACCCCCAGTACATGACAGGCACTGATAAAGCAGAGCGGGTTTGGTGGAGGGCTACCGAGATGCTCAGAGGGACAGAGCTGTGTGAAGAGAGGCTGCGGGAGATGGGGAGGGCCAGACTGGAGAAGAAAAGACTTTGGGGAGCTGACAGCAGATGTCCTGGACCTACACAGAGGTCTGTGCACAGAGGCACAAAGCAGGACATCAGACACAAACTGCAATGGTGCAGGTGTGACCTGACCTAGAGAAAAGGTCCCTCCTGGTGAGGACAGTCAAGCACTGGAACAAGGACACAGAGACTGACAAACCTTCGTCTTTGGAGGCTTTAAGACCTGAATGAACAAAGTCCTTGTCTGACCTTGGTGTAGATCCCACTTTGAGCAGCAGGTTGGACTAGATACCTCCTGAGGCCCTTTGCAGTCTGAATTATTCCACAATGTCAACTTGGATCCCAGAGAACACCACCATGTCCTGTTACAATTTTCTACACCAGGTTATACCTTTCAAATCTTCACTAAAATGCAACCACTATCCAGAGGAGACAAAATCCATGCTGTTTGGTTCATCTCCTCACGAGAGCACAGGATGTTCCCACCCAGGATCTGTAGTAGTCCTGAGTATCAAATCTGGAATTCCAAGAGATTTTAGAGGTGCAGAAGTTACCAGTTACCTGAGTGCAGTACAAGCGGAACACAGTGCCTAAACATTCAGAGCTTTTTTGGGAGAAGGTGGTGTTTACTCTGAGGCAGTATCAACCCAGAAAACATCACACATCCACAACAGCTCTTCCTTAAAGTAGCAACTGTATATTTCTTGAGAAGTTCACGTTCAGCACCTACCCTCAAGGAACAACCCCTATATTCTGATGCTGTAAAGTCACAGGGTAAGAAGCTGCATTGTTCTCTCTGTATATTCAGGGTGTACAGCTCCACACCTGGGAAAAGAAGCCTCGCTTAGCAAACCAAGGCCATGCCAGCTCCCACCAGAAGCACCTGCAGTGGTCTAAGCAGACTGTTTTATTTTTAATCTTCTGCTGGGTGCTGCTGCCCCTAGAGCAGAGCTACTTAAACAAAGGCTGTTTATTCTAAATTAATTGATTCTGCATTGAAGCACACAGAGACCACTCACAAGGCCCATTACTCTAAGTCAGGCAGGGGAGCTACCACCTCCAACCAGGCAGCAGAACATCTTGAACCAACACAGAAGTTCCTGCAGTGATTTCCTATAGGCTAAGTGATTATTCACCAAGCACGATGCTTGCATAACCATACAAAGGACAACCAACGTTAACAAAGTTATAAAGACAAGCAAATGTAACCATCTTATTAGCATTAAAAAAAAAAAGAAAAAAGAACAGTTATTTCCTTTTACTATTTGGGTTTGTTGTTTGTTTTTTGGGGTTTTTTTTAAATCAAAATTCCCCCACCTGCACGTAGACTGGAGGGTTGTAGCAAGAACTTTTTAAAGCACCAGTTTTGTACCAATCGACAAAGAGACAGGAGGGGATTTCAATGGAGTTCATGAGCATCTGCCAAACGTGAGCACCAAATCATCCAGTCACCCACAAACTATTCCTGGGAGGGAGCAAGTTAAAAAGCCGTGAGACAGGATCAGGAGAGGAGAGGTAACAGGATCAGCAGCACCAGCTCAGCACACCGAGCCTTCCCCATCCAAAGCTCACCAACAAGTCTCACGCAGACATTAAATTATGACTTTGCATGTCTGTTTACCAGTCCCATAGACCATGTTTACCAGTACCACAAATCATTGCTGCTCGGCCACAGCAGAGCGTGACAGCCGCTGTGCCAGGGCTCGGCCGGGCTCCGCCAGGCCCTTCCGTCTCAGCACCGCGCTGCCAGCACGGGCGGACCCCCGGGAGCCACGGCACCCCACGGCAGGCACACGCACCCCCCGGCGCCCCTACAATCAGAACCTCGCTCAGGCCCCGAAGCTCGGCCAGGCGAGCCCCAGGCCGGCCGCCCCGCTCGCCGTGGCGAGTGCAGTCTCAGCCCCGAGCCGAGCCCCGCAGCCCCCGGCTCCTCGCCCCGCACCGGGACCCGCCCCCCGGGCGGCCCGGCAGCACCGCCCCTCCGCCCTCNGCCGCTCCTCGGGCTCCGCCGCCGCTCGGGGCCGCCCCCCGTCGCAGCGCCCGCCTCGTCCCCCGGGCAGCAACAGGCGCCTCCGCCGCGAAGGTTCCGCAGGGCGCAGAAAGGTTCCCCCCGGCCCCGCGGGGCGCCGCGGCCCGAGGGGTCCCGGGGCTGGAGCGGGATGAGGCGGGGGGCGGGGCCCGGGCTGCTTCTGCCGGTGCCATCGGCTGTGAGGAGAGCGACTGCAAGGGGCAACCTCCCACCGCCCGAGGAAAGCTGCTAATTAGCCACAGGGAGCCGTGGTCATGAAGGCTGAGTGGCCTCGGGGGCCTCTCCTCCAGCCGCCCTCAAGGCAGGGACAATAAGAAGCTTAGCTCTGGGCCTTGTCCCCTCAGGGTTAGATCCCTCCACATGCATAAAAACCCATCAGGCTCTGAGCCCCTGCTCTAACCCTGGGCTCTTCACAGGAAAGAACTTTTTTCTCGTACCCAGTGGTACAGGACCCATTTTTGTTCACCACTGCTATTCCCTGCTGTCCTGCCACGAACCTGGCTCTGCTGCCTCCATACCCTGCCCACAGGGACTGGGCACCCATCACTGAGTCTACCCAAACTCTTCTCCAGCTCGACATTTCAACTTCCCTCAGCCTGTTAAGCTCCAACCTTTCTGCAGCCTCCCCAGGGTTTTTTAAAATTCAAGGTCTCACAAACCAGGGGTATCCAAAAGTGCGGGCATCATTTCAGATGAGAGTGCTGAGAAAAAAGTGAGCTCATTGCTCACCTCCATGAGCTGGCTGTGGTCCCACAGACAGAGTCCAGTATGTCCACAGCCTCTGTCACTGCCAGGACACTCTGCTGACACCACACCAAGATGTTCAGCCTGCACAGCAGCCCGAGTTCTGTGTTTTCGTCTGTTACAGGGAAGAAAAAGAACAAGGCCAGCAAAGAAAGTGCCTGGTTCCCCAGGTTGGCACTCAAATATCCAGAGCAAGAAAAATACAAGTGGGAGACTGGTGTCAGGTCTGGATATGTACTAGCAACCTGAGCATCATCAGTGTAACTCACCTGTGAGTACTTCAGGGGCCTCCTGGGTTTCAGGGAAGCCAGAGCTGGTCCAAAATAAAAAGGCCATAGCACCACAGAGCCATCTCACAAACAGTGTGCCCCAGGGGACTTAGCAAAGGCATGAGGGATCACAGTAAACCTTTACCTCCCTCCCCACCTAGGCACATCCAAATCCTCTACAGGACCTTCTGCTGTTAAACCTGATGTGAAAGTCCAGATTTTCCTTCCCTGCCTCAGCCTGTCACACAGGGGAGACCTTCAAAGAGAGGGATGGTGGGAGAGGCCTCAGAGGCAATGGAACAAGTCCCAGTTAAAGCAGGCAGAACACCCCCAGCAGAGCAGCGAGGAGTCCTTACGGGCTTTTATCCTGTATGACAACATTATAACGCGTTATGCTTCAGGCATTTGCCCCACAGCAACACAGACAAGCACAGCCCAGCTAAGGGTGGCTGCTTCACAGGCCACTCCTCTGAGCACTCCAGCAGCTAAGCACCTCCTCCTTGTTTCTATAAAGTTAGCTAAAACAGAAAGCCTAGAAGATTATTCTTGGTTTCTATAGATGTATAACCACTGTCTTTCACAGCCAATGAACCTTTGCAGTTGGACACCCATGTTGTCTGGTGGACATGTTGGGCTGGGTCTGCACAGGGGAGCTGCTTGCACAGTCCCACTGCAGTGCTCGTCCCTTCACACAGCTCCACATCTCCCACGCTTCCCCAGCTTGCGGTGCAGCCTCAGGGCACCCACAGATGCCACAACCTAGAACATTCAGTCCAAGCAGCAAGTGTGGGTTATGACTGCTGGTTTGCAACACTGAGGCTGGAGTTACACCATCCAGAGAGAACTGAGGTAGCAAACTCAGGTGTTATTTCTCAAGGAAGTACCCTCAAGTCCCACCACACTCATCAGCTCTGGCTCCTTTTAAGCAGATACCAGCTGTCCTTTACTATCTCTGGTGGAGGATTAGTTTGTAGCAGTGACTCCTCCCAGAATAAGCAAATAAAGAAATGGTCTGAAATCTTCCAGGTGGGATCAGTGGTTGCCCCACAACCTGAGTGGAGCAGCCACCTACAAAACCCCCAAGTGCTTTCGCAGCCTTTCACACATCAGGCATCCACAGAAGTGCTCTACAAACAACCAACTAACACAGTTCCTCAGGCCAGAGGCTGGTTGCTCACCACAGCATGTGACCTCTGCCCTTCCCTCACGTCCTTTGCCCCAGCTGAATACAACTGAGCACCTGGAGCAGGTTTTGCTCTGAGCTGGGCAGGCACCCAGCACTGGGAAATTCCTGTAGCTGGACAAAGCAAGGGGACATGGAGCACTCCTCCTGCTTTGCCAGGCTCTTGCTCCAGCCTGCAGCAGTTATTTCGGTTTCAGAGTTGACACTTAGCTTTTTCAAACCCAGCCAGTGCATGGACCCAAGGGGAGACCCATAAGATCTGAAGAGCAGCTGATTTTGACCTGCAGATCAGCATGTGGGGATGGAATACGTGAGCAGCAACAGAACATTCCCCACCAGGGTCCCAGGCTTTCTCCAACACCCCACTGCACCAGGTCTCCTTTGGAGACCCTTACACCTCCAAGGAACAGCAGAGCCACACCTCTAGGGATAAATAAAGCTGACTGATTGATGCCCTACAACTGGATCCCAAAAGAGCAAGGCAGACATTATCTTAATACAGGAAAGGCCATCAGATTTCAAAGCAACAGCTTCAACTTCTAACTCTTTAAATGCTCATATCATTTACAGTCTGAATGGGGTTCTTGGGCAGTATCAGTTACATGGATTAGGAGCTGTAGAGGACATAAGTACAATTCTTCTTCCTGAGGTTTTTACAGCTTAATGGACAGGAAGCATTGTTGATGAGCCTCCAGCTTCTTACACTATGACCAGAATCTCCCCATCTTCCCTTTGTGCTTTTTTTCTGTCCTAGAATCACTCTCAATTAACAGTACAAAAATAAAACCGATGTCATCCATCTCTCCTAAGCTGCACATGCATTATTCATCAACATGCCCTAATTGATTCTCTCATAACCATGAGCACTTCTGCTCTTGGCTGTGTTCTTCTTGTCCAGCAGAGCACAATTTATGAAGTTTTATTCCAGTTGGAAAAGGCACTTTCAAAGTAGCACCTTCCATGGCTTTTCTGATCAGAGCATCAAGTTTGATCTCAATGCACAGAGACTTCAGTCCTGAGTTTTGTGCCCAGATAAAAGTGTCAATCAAGTAACTCTGGTGCACTGATGCTCGGTTTCCTGACTGGGAGGTCAGTACTGTTCTGGATACTCTGGGCCTTCTTCCCTATAGCAGGATCTATAAAAGAGGTGGAAGGAAAGATTTGAAAAGGACTCCACACCCCTGATTAAATGCTCTGAAACATGTAATCTACAAAACATGTAGGGAGCCAAAATGTCCTCGCAACCGCTTTCCATGGAAGTTATAGAAGCATCTCCTGAACTACTCAGCCACAGAACAAGGCTCTATGAAGGCTCCCTCTAGAGCAAGAGAAAAATACATATCCCATTTACATGAGGATAACTCAGCTTTGCCTTCAGTGCCCTGACACTAGAATACCTCCGGATTCTTTCATCCTGAGCTTTGACCAAGATTTCTGGGAACTGAAAACCTGTGACAGAATGTTTGGAAACAGCACATACTACCAAGGTGCCGTCCAGAGACTCAGTCAGATGAGCAGGTCTGAATTTCACTCTGCAACCCAAACAGGTCTGAGTCAGCATATGACACCTTATACAAAGCAATTAATAAATCAAACCTCACCATTGGCACAAATGCGTTGGTTTTGATGGGACCATACATCACAGCAATTGTTTCTCAAGTACTCTAGTGACAGCACAATTCCTACTGCTGGTGAACATGCCCTTTCTTAGACCCTTCTCTTTCAAAAGTCGGGTCTAACCTGTGTCTCCTCAGTGTCACTTGACACTGAAGAGACACAGACATCAGTGCCATGGTGACACCACTTGTGCTCCCTGGATTCCTTCTGTGGCCAGGAGTGTCACACAGTGCTCTGCATCACACCACCATTCACCATTAACCACGCCTGAGTTGCCTCCTTTTCCACATGTCTTTACTAGTCTCTGATATTCCTCATTTCTCTGTTTGGTGCTTGTTTTGGATGCTACTTACTGGTCCCTTTGCTTGCTGCTGCACTGTCCCATGGTGAAAGAAAGGGACACACTCCAGCCAGTCCCTCACAGGGAGGGCATCCCAACTACAAAATGGGAAACCTGATGATGCTGCCAAGCTGTTTCCATCCTGAGAGAAGGGCTGAAGAAGTCATGCAGGGGGAAGGGGAAAATCAGAAGCAGAAGTTCACTCGATTTCTAATATCACAACATATCCTTGAGCTTTGTGCTCAAGGAGTCACGAGGGAGCCACAACTCAGAGTAGCCTGTTAGGTTTGTGGTGCTCCAGCCTCACGGGCATTTAACCAGCGTCATGAAATGCAGGCTGGATTTCACCTGCACCTCAACACTCAGCCTGCAGCCTCCTCCTTCCCCCGCTAGAAGGGGCTAAGAACCAGCCACTGCAGAGCAGGAACGGGGGAGTCGCCTTATGGGCAAGTTCAAGGAGAATCCCACCACATGAAACAACTTGAGCGCTTCCTCTGCCGATCAGGCTCCGCACTCGCCCAATCCAGAAAGGATTCAGTGTCACTACAAAGCATGATCTCTCTGCTTGAAAAGCTGGCACTTTGGTTTCTTAACCAAATGGTGAACTGCTTTGGGGAGGATTTCAGTACTGAAACACTATAACGTCACTGCATAACACAGCCCAGCACTGCTCACTTGAAACACTCTTCAGCCTTCAACACTCCATTTTCCAACACTGGGTGCAGGAAGGTAAAACAAGAAACCACTTCTTCCAGCTGAAGCTGGAAGGGTTTACAGTTTCAGGCAAGTAAAGGAAATAGCAAAGGATGATATGACAGGAGGGAGAGAGATCCAGACAGGGTGTTTTGCTCATAGAAGAGGCAGTGGTATATTTAAAGAATTAAAAGTAACAAGTTTATGAACTACTACAAGGCAACACCTTATTAGAAAAGGTCACACAGCTGCTCCTGGCAATCCCCAGAGTAGGGTGCTGGCTAGAGCCAGGCTCACCCTGCTCAGTCACCCACTCCAAGGGTGAAGCCTATGAGGTTGGCAGTGAACCCACAGACACCCACAATGCTCAGACCTCCCACAGAGGGGCAAAGTTAAACCCACAGCTCCAGCACACGTAAGTGCATCATTGAACTACCTTGGGAAGGCCCATCAGCAAGTTCACAGCAGTATCAAAAATATTCCAATGCAGCTTTCTTCTTGCTCTGCTTTACCAGAACCACATACTATGATGCAACTGAGAAACAAGCAAACAAACAAAATGCAGTCTCACGAGAAGGCATCACACTACTTGCTCTTACGCCCAGACTAAGAAACCAGACCTCTCCATGACCCCCAGCTTCAGCTTGCTCCTTTTAAGCCCTCCTTCCCAGGCAGGTGGTTGCAGCAGGAGCAACAAGGTGAGCACAACAACATCCACCCTAACACCACCCTTGAAATGTGCTCACTCCTTCCTGGCCAACATGGGCTTTCTGCATCCCAGAATGTTTCAGTTACCCAGGACAAGAAGAGAGTATAGAGTTAAAGAAATCACTTCCCCCTCACCTTCCTTAGTGGAAAATAAACCCACCTGCTGGTCAGAACTGCCCTGCTCCCAGCTGTGCAGTTGAAGAAGAAGGCACCAGGTGGTTATGTCTTTCTAGCAGGCAGCTCTTGGCTGGTCCTTATTGGAGGCACAACCAACTTTTACAACAGTCCAAGGAGACAAGGCAACCTCCTGCTAAGAGAAGAGCTGGCTCACAGACCTGGGGGAGGCTGCTGTTCACTTTGCTTTTGCCTACAGCAAGCTCTACTTTTCTGCCATTATCTGTAGGGCAGGGAAGGTGATCAAACCCACGACCAATGTGAATAGGTTTTCACTGCTTGTGCTCTGCCAATACCTCCTTTTCAATGCTACAGTGAGCTTTTTCCATGGAATTAACTTTGATAACAGTCCATACCAGGGGATCTTCCCCTGTGTGATGACACTGTCCCTGTTTGGATGCAGATGTCAGGGCCATAGTGTCCCTAATGCCCTGACCAGCCTCACCTGGGACTGCTACTCACAAACCAAGGCCCACCCATTAGCACAGGGGCTCAGTTTAAACCCAACTCTGGGAACTTAGTCTTGGTCTATGCCTGCTTTGTTTTGCTGGGTTTGGCCTGTAGACTTTTTTCCCCCCCTTTAACTTTCACTCTGCCCTATTCCCATGAGCTTGTCTGATGACCTGGATCCTTGGTGATGCTGGTTGCTGTCCCTCAGCCTGCCTGGCTTTTCTGACTCTGGTGTTGTGGTGCAAGCACTGACTGGAGAGACCCCTGCCCTGCTAGTCCCAAGATCCCCTTGGCTCCTGGTTTCTTATCCCTTTAATGAGCAGCAGGTGTTTGCTCTTGATGGAGAAGTGAGGTATTATTCAGCCTCTGCTCTTCTCTCCATAGTTAATGCTGTTGTCTTCCACTCTCAGACTGTGTGTTGATGAAGACCCTGGGGCTTTACCAGGGACAGGGAGGAAGGCTATAGATTGCTTCAAACAGTGAGATTTTTCTGTTTTGCTTGTTTCACAACTGTGTTTTAATTGATTACCCTGAAACTTCTCCTTACACCTGAGGGTGGCACAAAAAGGAGGGTTTTTTAGGAGATGAGAAGGATATGTGCAATTAAATGACTCATAATAAAAGACTTCTTGGTTTTGAATAGATATGCAACAGACATAAGGACTATGAGTGGATTATCAAGGTTTGGGAAGAGAATTTAGTGCACTTTTCATGTGAATGCTGGTAAGACCTACACTTGTTTCTTCAATCTGTAGACATCCAGGATTTATTATTAATCTGCAGCCATAAAACAAAGTAGAGAACTTTTCTCTATGCTTTTCAGTACACTTTCTACTCTTTAGTTCTTCATGTGGGAGCTAATCTTTTGTTTATTAGAACAGTTGTAATCACTGCAAATTCTTTAAGCAGCCTATATGTAGGGGTTGGTGTTGATTTCACTTTCCACTTATTAGCAGTAATGCTTCTTTTTAGTATCATAATCCTGAAACAATGTACCACATGAGACTCCCTGGTCATGCACATGATTGTTCAGGCAATGAGTGTCACCAGGAGCTGCTCCTTTCCCTGCATTCCACTGGTATCCAAGGTTGGCTCCCACCTGGAGCCCTGCAGGCATTGCCCACTATCCACCACGCAGAGCCAGTTGTTCTAGAGGGGCGTAATCATCCTAATGGCAAAAATTGGTGTGCTTGAAAGCCACAATTCATTATGCCATTCATCCCAGCATCTCTTGTCTTTGGGAGGGGTTCTTCACAGCAGCTATTCCTGCTTCTTCACTCAGTGGGAATACACTGGTGTAATTCAGTGCTCTCTGCAGCCTGCCCTCCTGCAGTGGGTGGTATCTGACTCTTGGAATAGGCAAACATCATTGTAGTTTGCTTTCCTCCACAATAGGTGAATTCACTCATTTGAAAAGCAGTCCCTGAACAACAACTGTTTAAACTACATTAAACAACTTTTTCTCTTTCATTGACTCTTCTGGCTTTACAATTGTTTCCGAGGTTTAGGAGCTCAAGGAAGTTTCTGTTTCAAAAGCACGTTTTCATTCCTGCAAGGCTCAATCTCTGGGGCATGACTTAACTAGATAATTTTGACAGTGGATGTATTTAAGTAGGGAAATTATGGAACTGTATGTATGAAGGAGGTAATTTGGGGCTGCCTGTATGAATAAAATGTCCTGATACATAAAATGGGAAGCACCATTAATACGTGATTTCTTCACCTGCATGGCTGGAGCCGTGGTGAATGACCTTCCTCACTAAAATGCAACAAGGTCTGCCAGCTAGGCCAATGCAGGAGGAAGGGGAGGACAATGCAATCAGGAGACTGGGCAATTATTTTTGGAAACTTACTGTTTACAGATCGGAATAGCAGTTAAGGTGACAACATACCTGTTGTAAGAGTTTGGAAACTGTACTGGGTTCCCTTTCAGGCACTGCCAAAGGGTTATGAAACACCAAATGGTTCTTTTTATAGTGCAGGGACGTGTTCAAGCATGTGGGGAAACAAGACTCAGATCCTTCCCTTTCTCCAGCTTCTGGTAGAGGAAGCAGCCCCTGGGATTCCCCTTGTCACCCTGTGTGGTGACCCCGCACAGGACCCATGGACATGTCCAAATATACCCTTTCTGACTTGCAGTTGTACTGTGCTTCTTCCTTGCCCCTCTCCACCCACCTTATGACCCTGGTGAGAATAAACGTGGGAAGTAAATTAAGCCATACAATTTGTATTCCTGTCTGCACCCTGGCCTAGACCACATAAAGGCTGTTTTTGAAAAAGATTAATTGCTGAAGTTAATTGACATTAGGAGAGGGAAGGTATCAGTAACAACTTTATTTCCAAGCATCTAAAATGACTATACAAAAAAAAGCAAATTAATCAGCAAAGTGTCCTCACTGCAGCCAAGCTGCACACACTCATGGAGAGGGGTTGTTACAGGCAGCTGAGCCTGCAAACCCTGCATAGCAACGAGAATTATGCGAACTATCAGGGCAAAATTAAAGAAAAACCACAGAAGAAGAGACAGAAGAAGCCAGAGAATGACGGGACTGTAGATGCAGAGGGTCAGAAATCAGCCAAGTGATAGGAATGAAGTTTACCCAGACAAGTTTGCCTGTACAAGTGTACCTGCCACCAACTTCCACAGCCCTGGTGTGCTTTCCACAGCCCTGGTGTGCTTTCCACAGAGTCACAAATGGACAGGACACAGACACAGGGCTGCAGCAGGAGCTGACAGCCCTGCTGGCTCCTTTGCACAGCCCCATGCTCCACAGGAGTGAAGAGCAGTGGGCAGAGCGGGTTTTTCCACTGATAGAGACTCCCGGAAGACCAGCAGCCAGAGGAGGTGTTTTGACACATCTGCTGGCAGATGAGCTGGAGACAGGGACTCAGGCTCTTGGGATGCCTCGACGTTATCAGATCTGTGCACCTCTCAGGGCTTCGCAGAGGAATTGCAGAGCTCTTCAGCTGTTTTGGGCTGGAGATAATTCCACAGCACACAAGCTTGTTTTTCTTAGTCATCTTTCATTTTCTTAGTCATTTTCAGCTAGTCCACACCCTGGATTTAAAATTGCTTGTGTACAGTCTGGGTGCAGAGCTGAGCAGGAATGGATTGCTCCCAGCTGGTGTCTGTGTGGGAAGGAGACTGCTGAATTCCCAGGAGATGTTTGGGACACAAATACTCCCAGCAATTCCCCAGAATCAAGTGATTGGAGATGGGATGAGAGGCATGGAGCAGAACTAGCAGACCTGGATGCTGTGACCGTGGCTGAAGCACAGGGTGAAGTCAAAGGGTCCTTCCAGAAAAAAACAGCTCAGGTGTGGATGCTGCATCTGACACTTACATGGGGACGAGGGGAGCTACGGCCCTCCCTCCAGCAAACCCTCCTCAGCCAATGCTGAATCCCTCCTGGGGATTATTCCTAACTGAGCAACCCCCCCTGCCCCAGACTGTTTCCTTAGGAAGGAAGATAGGAGCTCTGGAATTTGACAGGGTCTGCAGGGTGGCACATTCTCCTACGTGCACCGGATAAAGGGTACAACTCCACCAACTACAAAATGTATCTGTTACCAAAGTCTTGGCAAAGGTTCATCCAGAGAGGATCAAGAGAGAAAAGCAGCATTAGGAATTGGAGCAAAAACTTTTCCTTGTAAGTGTGTGGAGTCTCTGCAACCAGTCCAGCAAAACAAAAGGTTTTGTGAACCTGCCTAGAAGGAAGCTACTTTCTTCCTTCTCCTTTCCCATTCCCAAAGCTCTTGGGAGAGTAATGCTGATCAAGTCCAGGCAAAGAGGGAATTAGTTCAGAAGAGCTGGAGCTGTGACACCTCAGCACTCCCTTTTCTCTTTGTGAAAGGGAGGGACGGGGAGTTGCATGGTTGGATCTGGAAATGTTGCTCTAAAGCAAACACTGAGTATTCACCATCTGGATGGTGGGTAACCACAGCTCCCTTGGAAAATTTTCCACAGCAGGCAATGTTGTTCCCTGTAGCTCTCCCTTGGGGATCTATCTTCCAGGAGATTCTCTCCTCACTCATGGCAGTTTTCTGTAGCCCAGGAGAAGGCAACAGTGGTTAACAGTAAGTAGCAGGAGGAGGCTGTGTCTCAAGGAGCTCATCTGGCCTGATGCACCTGTCTGCTACAAAACAGGCTGGGAACAACCCCAGCCAGCCTGCTGGGAGAGGCTGGGATGAAGAGAATTCAAAATGTCTGTGGTGAAATCTTGCCTTTATTATCCTAGTCACTAACATCCCACATATTTCAAGGAGACCAGCATTTTACTCCCACGATCCAAAGACAAAGCAAAATAAATCTTGGTACTCTCAGCCACAGTGCAAAACTCTGATTTATAGAAAATAGCATCCTAGCCTTGAAGAGTGGCTAAACATGCCTCCTTCTTCCTTCCAGGCTTAAAGCTTTGTATCCCTATTGCTAAAATCTCCTGTGAGTTCTGCTGTCCAAACAGCCTGTAAAAGCCATAAATATCTCTCATTATGTCCTCCCATCTTTTTAACTTCTCTTTGGGCTAAAGTATTGTTTTCCTCCCGGACTACACTGAAGAATGCTGCCCAGGTACTACATTAAATGTAATGAAATTATGATAAGCACACAAATGTTACATTAAACACAAACATAGACTGTGAAATACAGGGAAAATTCCTGTTGATCCTATCCAGTTGTACTGGTGATTTGGTATGTCCAAAAACTGAAAATGATCTTTTATCTGGAGAAGATTTGATGAAAAAAGATGCAAGATAAAAAATTCTCAGAAAAAAAAAAAAATTCTTCAGTGCGAAATGCCAAAATGATCCCTCCAGAATGTCCCTAGTTCATAATTAGTTGCTTTTTCTTGCAATTTAACCATCATATTGCAGCAGGTAGATACAGACACTTTGTTGCAAATGCACCATGAAATATTGTGAAACAAGTGCACTCTCAGGCTGGGAGTGAGTCTCTGTAACTGCTCACTGAGGAAATTGGTATTGATAGTTTGTTGTTCCTTTGTGTCCAGAAGTGGTAAAAATGTGTCTTTCTCAGAAACCTCTTCCACTACACGGCGAGGCGTGCGTGTTACACATATGCATAGTGTCCAACCTGACTGGATATGCAGAGCTTTGCATCACACATTTATTGTCCTTTGCAGCCATTACTGCACATCTGAGCTGTCCTTAACCCCAGCTCCAGAAGCAAAGAGGACATTCAGATATTTTTGTGGTTATCATTTATCAATGTTGGTTTTAGAATAAGGATAAGGATCCAGCACTTATCTACATCCCAAAAGGAATAGACTACTATATAAAATACCCTGCACTCCTATAAATGCAACTAAATGTTCACAAACAAGGTTCCCTGGAGAATAAAGCCCATGAGTATGTCCCTGCAGTTGCTAACACCACCTGCTGTGCCCTGGGAGGCAGTGGGATTTTTCTCCTTTGTGGGTTGGCACCCAATTTGATTCCTAAAAATTCAGTTATTTTCCCTTTCCCTTCTGCCATATTGTCAGGTGCTTCTGGTTTATTTGTGCAAAGAAAATTTATGAAGCTTCATTCTTGCTATATTCCGTCTCCACTGACTAAGGATATGAAGCTCTGGGAAGGAAGAAAAGACACTGTTATCTACATGAGGGAACAGGTGGAAGAGGGAAGGGAAGAGCCTCGAGCTGGTGCTGCTGTCTTGATGTGGCACTTTGAGTTCAGCAGCAGAACCAGAACTTTATTAAGTCACCACAATGTCAGGGGTCTGGGTCTGCACCAGTAACATCGTGCCCCAAGGCCCACCTGCATTCCTAGGTACCTGGGCTTGGAGGTGCTCAGTGTTTCAGGAAGCTGCCCTCAAATATCCCTGTCCCAGAATGTTTCTGGGGCTGCATAGGCTGTTCAGGGTGAGGGCAGCACAGACAGAGGTGTTGCCAGAGGAAATGATTTCTTCTGGGTGAAAAGACATAAACTATTTCATGGCAGAGGAAAACTTAGGGCAAGAGTGTTGGGTGAATCCCAGCACAGACTCCCTCAGCTTTACATTACCTCATTTCAGCTGGGGATTTCCCCATGTCAAATGCTGTTGGATGATTTATGCTGCTAAGGGAGCTTCAGAGCTTCTTCCTAGGCGTGGCTGAACGTGAGAGCCAAGTGTTCAGACTCCACAGTGCTCCACGTCCCAGTGTTTGGGCAGTACCCGCAGTGGGGCCGTGTGTCTGTGGCTGCTGGGAGTCAGTATCTGTGGAGCTCCCAGAGCCATAAGCACCACCATGGACAAGCCAAAGATCAGGATTGCCTAATACAGGAGAAGCTACATATGACAAACACCGCATAGTTGTTACTAAGACCCTTGGTGGAATTCCTCTGTGATGAAACAACTCAGGAATACAAAATTAACATGTTTGCACATGTGCCTGTAACCATTATAGTCCACTCTCACCAATTTGCTTATTGCTTCCATGTGCATCAAAAACAGAGACATAAATACACTTGACCTGATCAACTCCTATAGGGAGAAGTCGTGAGGAAAACAGATAAATAACCTGCACTTAAGGCCTGATAAAAAGAAAAAAAACCCAGAAAAAAAACAAAACAAACCCCACCCTCCTCTTAAAAAGGCTAGTAGTCTTAAAATTGTACTTTTCCCTGGTTCTGTTTGGTCTTTGTTTTTTAAAGCTGCTGTTGTTACAAGTAATGCCTAAGATCCTTGTTGCTGGAAAACATAAGGAAGAATTTGTTTGTATTCCCAGTGTGTGTCTTGCAGGCATTTCACAGAATGCTGTGCACAGTCTTTTCTTGCTTCCTTCTGTATGAAGAGTTTTTTTTGCTGGTTGTTTCCTATAGTAACAAAACAGATAAAAAAAAGGAAAACCCTTGTTAAACCACAAAAACTAGCAAGGAATTTTGTGTAGTGCCCGAGATGAGATTTTAACACTCCCAGTTAGAGAAATGAGTTTAATCAGGAAATGATGTCTTGTTGCCATGATGCCACTTTCTGTGTACTAACTGAGCCCTACTTTTCTCATGTTCTCCCTTGTACATTCTCTGTGCATGGTTTATCTGTGCACTCCACTCTCCCAAAGGCTCTTTCCTTTCACAGCTTCATGCCCCCAGACAGCTCATATATCACAGGACACATCAATAACCCCACTTTTCAGTAATTTGGGAGAAAGGAGAGGTATGAAAATCATCTTGAAGTTGCTGGGTGTGTGTGAGAAGCTGAACACAAAGCTCTGAGCAAGACTGCAGTAGCAACAGTGCAGCAGTGTGGTCAGGATTCGGGGGCCATGCTGGAAAGCAAGAGGTGTCTGTCAGTGCATACTTCATGCAACACTGATCACTTTGTACTATTTAACTTTTTTGTTGACTTTCAGCCTGCAAACGCAGATGTGCTGTCACTCAGATGCTCAGCTAGGCAGAGTTATGTGCTCTTGGCACTGCGCTGAGTGTCTGAATGGAGCGTTTTGGCACCAGACTGTTTGGAAGGGAGCTGTTTGCCTGCTCATGTTCTCATTAGTATCTGAGCTGATAAACGACATTCTTCTGCATTTCCATGTTCCTAGATATAGATCTGGCTTCTCTCTTCAGTCTGGGCTAAATGCTCACGGGGAGCTGGCTGGGGAGCCTGTGTCTGCACTGCTGAATCCGTGCAAACACTGGGAGACTGGGGAGCAGCCTGCCTGATGACAAGTCCTGCAGACCCTGTGAGTGTCCAGAAGAGTTAGTGTAGTTTGCCACGGTACAGTCCTTGATACTTTCAAGAGTGAACTGCTTCTACTGATCTACCCTAGTTAAGACAACACACAATGGCAGCTCAGCTGCTGCCAAAATGTATGTCTCTCCCTGGTCCCTCATAAATACCTTAGCTGGTTTTAGTTTGTGTTGCTGTTTTAGCTCCAGCCCAGAGAAAAGCCTGCCCCAGAAGTGTTGCTATCACTCTCCTATCACTCTTTCCTCTCCCCGCAAACAACCATTCTTGAACTCCTTTTGCAGTAAGTGCCATCAACCTGCGGTCACTGTTCCCCACTCTGTCTTTTTATCTCTGTGAGAAACTTCTCTTTGAACTTTGCTTGGCCTTTTCTGTTGAAAGGAAACCCCAAATGCTCTCTCCACACACAAGAACAGGCACAACTCTCAGAAAAGGTGGCAACTGCATTCCCTGGATCAGCACCCACCTCTGCTGCCCTCCGTGCATTTCCTGTTTGCACTCCATCCATGAGCAGGCCTCCCCTGCCTTTCCCACTGTCACTCAGAAATAGCAAAGGAGCACAGGCAGAATTCGATTGAATGAACACATTTTGCCTGCCCTATTACATTTGATGTCTCTCTCCAGTTGTTTGGTGCTTTTGCTCTGTGTGTGTGAGCACACAGATGGCTCCTCTAAGCACCTCAGCCCCGGATGATTGCTTGTTAATTTTTGCTTTGGGCTATTTTGAGCTTTTTCCTCTCCTCCCAAGAGGACGCTGGTGTGGTGTGACGATGCCGGTGTGCCACCTAGTGATTGAACTATTCCTTTGTCGCACATCATTTATCGGGGCGCTCAGTGAACATATTTTGGCCCCATTTGCCCATGGTCACCTGGATCGCAGGTAACCCGTGGCAATCCCACTGAACTGCTTTTCCCTGCTTACTTCACTTTGTACCTTTTTTCTTCCTTTGTACCTCTTTCTACTGTATTATCTGCAGTGTCTCTGATGTGGGCAAGAAATGGGAAATCATTTGAGGTGTGCTGTCTGCCAGCTTGGAGGTCACCCATGGCCATCATCTAACCCATCAGGCAATATTTTTGCACAACGTGAAAATTGAGCAGTAGATACATGTCAATCAGGTGCTCTGTCGGAGTCTAGACAGTGTTTAAAGCCCTTTAGGCATGAGGGGTATCATTGCAGATATTTATCTGCTTCACACCTCATAAAACCACTTCTGAACTATTTGGGCAAATCCCGGCTGGGAGAGCAATACATGGTCCTAAGGCTGGAGATGAGGTCTTTGTAGGGCTTTGTGCCTGCTGCCCACTCCCCAGATTCCCAGAGGCACACAGGAGAGTGGAAAGGAGGAAGGCACTCAGCAGAGAAGTGCATCACAGGCGGCTGACCTCCTCTGCTCCCCTGGCAAACGAGCTCTGTTCCCAGGTGCAGCTCCCCAGACGTCTGACCTCCCGCCCGCTTCCTGCAGTCCCCCGGGGCACGGGCGTTGCGGAGGAACACCCATCAGTTTACAAGCAGCTGAGCAGCGCAGGTTCAGACCCTCCCAAAGGTTCAGGTGCCGGCATTGTACCCGTCCCTGGATGCTGCTGGGAAATCCAGCTGGGTGCTGCAGTGTGACACAGAGAGCTGGGAAGGGACTGAACTCTATTCCTGGGCTCACTACTCACCTGCTATGAGTCATGCAGCAAAATTATGCTGCAGAGGCTGGTATTGCTCGGTCAGTAACCTCTGTCACAGCTGCCCTTCAATAGGAGCTCAACTGCAGGGAGAAACACGGTGACAAGCAAACTGAGTCCCACAAGAGGATGGGGTAATTAATGAAAGGTTGAGTGTAGGAAGTCAACAAACCTTATCACTGTAGATCTGTTTTGGAGGTCAAGGTGAGCAATTATCACTTCTAAAAGCCTAAAGAATCCTTCCTCTCCTCGTAGGGCAGCTGTGGTGAGGAGGCTCTGAATGTTGTGAGCTTTATGAGAATGACTTTTTTCTCATTCTCAGAGTGAAGGTCTGTTCAGGCAGAAGATGAAGCTGCTGCCTGGAGCCCGGGTCTGGGGCTCTCTGTCAGCAGCTGTGAGAGATGAAGCATCCCAGACACATGCTTCCACCCCTAGCTGTACTCAAGGCAGCCTTTGGAAACACAATTTATGTCTTCCTGGCTTCTCCTACCAGTGCTGTTCCTCTGCTAGTCCCACAGCTAACTGTCCTTCAGTCTAGGCGTTTATTAGGGCCCCATGAAATGGGTTTATCGTCTCCTGGTAAGCCACAGTACTGAGAGGTGATCTGGGATGAGACAGCAGTGGGGAGAAGTGGTTACTTGTTTCAAGGAACCTCAAACCGTGATTCAGCCATAAGCCATTGTTACTATCAGTTGACCATCCTGTGGAATATGTTGTTCTTCTGGCTGGGGAGCCCATGGAGGTGAACATGCAGAAATATCCTTCCCTTCCTTGCACACTACAGGCCTCTCTCTCAGCTACAAGATCCCACAGGGCAAGAGGTGCCAGCTCGCTGCGGGCCTCTTGTTTTCATTGCTCTGCAATCCACGGCCATATTTTGCATTCGTTTTGTGGAGTTTTTTTCCTCCATTGCATCATTCAAGGCAAAGTGTTGTTGTGAGGGTGAGGGCTTACTCACTACATCCAGTGCTGCAGGATTCTCACTGTTGCACTCATTATCGTGGAGTTAATCAACACTGACAGTCAAATGTTGTAAGTGTGGTAGCAGAATCTCTACCTGTGCAAATACTGCCTGGGGCAGGGATTTATACAGTTGCAGTACAAGAAAGTGGATTAATGTGGACACTGTGGGGCATCTTAGATAGGAATGGTGCTTGTGAAGGTTTTCCTTGAGAGGGAAGACCCTCTTTCCCCTTATTTGCTCATTTTTTATTCATATTTATTCTTCTATGAGAAAATCTTCTGCCAGTACCTGGGCAATTACTAGAGCACAGCAGCAGAAAGTGGGATTTCTTTGCTTCCATGCTGTCTTGTTCCTGACAGGTGAGCCAGTAGGACTCTCACCTGCCCTGTGGGAAACAAGAATGTCAGGCTGAATCCTTCCCAAATATCTCCGAGGTCTGGAAATGCAGGAGCTGGCGGCCTGAGCATTTTGGGCAGCTTGTAGAAGAGGCTGTAGCTGTGCCCTGTGCCAGCAGCGTGCCAGGCTCTGGCAATGAGCAGCAGGCTCCAAGCCTCCTCACCTGTTCAGGTGAACTGGGAACTGAACACCAGTTTCCCTGAGAAGAGACCCTGTCTCCAGTGCACCACAGATATGGTAGGAACCGGAAACCTTAATTTTTCTCTCAACCCTTTGAACTTGGGGATGAGGGGTGGGAATGCTCACCTCTGCAACTCCTCCTGAACAGCCCCATGGCTGCCTCGAGGCTCCCAGATGCCTTGAAGGGGGAGAAGAAGATGCAGCTGTGGATGTGATCTTCCCTGGGTAATAATGCTGCAGACAGGTCTGACACTTTTGATGCTCCAACCAGCCATGAGTGCCTGGGTGAGGAGCGTACTTTTCCAGATCTTCCTTCTTCTCAGAAATGGTAACTTTGCTGAGAGCACGTGGATCTTCTCCACGTGAAACTTGGTACACCGGGGACCGTGCAGAATAACAGTTCATTACCACTGTAAAAGCACACAGGAGTAGGGATATTCCCACAGTGGAACCAACAGACTAAGAAAAACAATCCCAGAGGAATAGAAGACTTTGCATGTAGAAGGCACACAGGGATGGGGCTATGCAGTGCTGAAGGGTTTCTTTTCACACAGACTCTCATCGCATGCAGGTGCATAACTTCTCCTGAAGGGATAGAGGGAAGGACTGGGGAGTGGATGAGCTCTCCAGAGCTCACCATGAGCAGCTGTAGGAAGGGTGGGAACGTGGGAAGAGGAGTTTCCCTGAGACACCCAGGAGAGCCTGAGTCTCCTCTGCCTCCTTTGTCGTGGCCCGGAGCAGAGGTGGAGGGGGGTGTTCAGTTCTGCTGCGGGGTTTAGCTACAACTGCCAAAATCAGCCCTCGTTTAAGTGTCAAGAAGCAGGACGATGTTCCTGTGCTGGAGATAAGAGGAGGAGTAACTCTGGAGCAGGAGCCGGCGTGCTCGGCATCCGAGCTCTCCTGCAAGCTGCCCTCCCTCTGAAACTCCTCGCTGTCCAGCTGGAGGTGGCCTAACAGGTGAACAACACAGTGGACAACATTCAGCCTTGAGAAAGGAAGGGCAGCCGCAGCTGGTGATGGTCCCGCCGTGGGGCTGGAGGGCGGATGGCGGCGTGCCCACAAACATGCTGCTATCGGGGCGGACACGCGGGTATCGGGGCCGGCAGCTGCCGCTCGGCGGCTCCTCCGTGCCACACCGTGCCGCGGAGCCAACAGCCTCGCCTCTCTCCCTGGAGAACGCCGGGTAGAGCACCGACCCTCCGCCCGGAACAGCCGCGCTGGGCAATGGCGGCGCGTGCTAGGCACTACAGCTCCCAGCACCCCCTGCGGCGGCAGCGTCCGGGGGAACGCATGCGCTCCGCGCGAACTCCCTTTCCCGGCAGGCCGGCCGAGCGCGTAGCCCCCGCCCCGCTCCCTCACGGCCGTGACGCGCGCGCCGTGACGCAGCGCGGTGACGCAAAAAAGTGTGCGCCCTCCACAGCGATCGCGGCCGCCGCGGGGTGCGCGGGGCCGGCAGCAGGGGCCGGGGGCGGCGGCAGCACCGCGGGGCAGCGCGCAGGTAACGGGGGNCTGGGCCCGCTCGGGCGGGAGGCTCTCTGGTTCTTGGCCCTCCCCAACTCTGGCCTCTGCCGACCTTTAAACGTTGGGGCCGCCTGTGCGTCCCGCCGGGCGGTGCGGGACCCGGGGGAGCTGTCACCGGCCGCCCCCGCCCCCGGAAGGTGCGGCCCGCGTGTTTCCCTTTCCAGCCGCGCGAAGAGGAATTGGTGTTGAAACGGAGCGTTTTGGTTTTTTTTTTATCTCTTATTTTGTAGATAGCAGAAGTTTGTTCCTGTTTTTTTGGGCTTGTCCTGCCAGATCAGAACGTAGTTACAAGTTTGTTTTGTGAAAGGAGAAATTACAGGAAACTGAATAACCTTGTGTTTTTCCCTGTCCTTAAAATGCTTTAATTAAAAAAAGAAAACAACAACAAAAAACCAAAAAAAAGCCACCCAAAAAAACCCCCGAGTTTTTAAACAAATACTTAAAAGCAATATTAGGGATATGTTCAATATAACAACCAATTTGGAGCCCTGTTAAACAGGGAAGTTGAACAAATGAAGAATTCCCTCAGTGTAGGACACCAAACCACGTTTTTGTGCTCCAGAGATTGTGAGGCTTTTGTTCCTTGGTGGTATATTATTTCCACAAGTGAACTTCAGTGTTGACAGTTTGTGGTACTTTAACTTCCATGTGGTTATTTCAGGCTCAGCAGGTTTAGACAAATAGCTACCAGGTGCCTCATCTCTTTACAGGATATTTGTGATGAGAGGGAGAATTTTATTTTTTCCTAAAGTAAGGAATTCTTTGTGTTAAAACGTTAGTATGAAAGATCCTACAGATATACTGCTCAGCTCATTAGTGGTGTTACATTATTACATTAGTCTTCTTCTCTACCTTGTGTCCTCAGCCACACTTGGAATCATGTTTGGGAACAATGTAAAACTTGACTATTTAAGTTGGCCCAAAGTACAGTTATTAGAATTTGAGTTGCCCCTGTGAATGTGGAATTACAAATCCTCTTGTAATTTTTGTTTGTTACTTTAATATGCACATTAATTTAAATGTGCAATCTTCCTACAAAATTGATTAAAATTGTGGCTTTCAGGAGAATTTTGGTTTTTTTGCTTGAGGTATGATTTTTGATTTTATTATGTGGCTCTTTCATTTCCCATTTAAATTGTTCAGTTAGGCCTTTTGTGTTCATTTTCCAAATAACCAAACAGTTGTTTTTCAGAGTCTACAAGTATATTTATGTTCACTAAGAGGTTTCATGCTTTAAAATGCTTATCTCTGGAACGTCAGTGTGTCTAGAACCTCCTAATCCTTTCCCTGAGCACAGCATCAATAAGGGAATGCCCTGTAGTGGTGTTGCAGTTAGTGTGAGGCTCCAATGTGTCGATGGACAGAAGGGTGGAGCTGAACTGTTCCAACTGTTCCAGGCACTGAATCAAGGTTTGTGGTTAGAGGTCACTGGAAATGTATTTCCTCGCTGTTCAGAGGTGTCTCACTAAGGTGACTCAAGCACTAAAGTGTCTGAGGTTTCAAAAACATGTGAGTACCTTGAGGAATCTGTGTCTCAATACTCTTTGGGTTTCCCTTTTCTGTCAAATTCTTACATCTAAGCTCAGAAGAGTAAAATGCCCGTGAAACCTTTGCTGTGATACAGGAATACCCAGGTAGTGTTTAATATTAAAGCAGTGCCATGTGCACCAACCACGGTGTGCTGAAACAGGCACGTCTGGATTTTCGGTGGCAGTGGCCACCATGGTAGTTAACTCTGCAAATATTTGTCTTTCAAAGTCAAATCCTTTGAGTAAGTGCTTTATGTTTTGTTGATAGGAGTTCTATTGATTCTAAATATATTCTGGCAATAGTGCTGTTTGGGGAAAAAAATCCCATTCTGTAGCTTATTAGATGTTCACACTGAAATCTGTAGTACGCTGTGATTTTTGAAACTTATTAAGAAAAAAAAAATTACATCCCCCCTGCCCCCCTGGGAATTTAAATCTGATTGGTTCTGTTGGTTCTTGGAGAGCAATTTAGGATAGAATTTGTTCAGCAACTTGTCCAAGGGAAATAGTGAAAGAGCTGTTCTGCCAGGTTTCCTCTCCATTAGGCCAGGCGTGTTGCTGACAGTTACAGGTTAGTTTGTATCATTTATGTTCTGGAGTTCTCTGAAGAGCTCTTCGCTTTGGCTTAAGATGGAATTCTTGAAAAAAATGAGCACAGTAGGAGTTTCTGTGGTGCCATCTAAAGTAGTTGTATTTATTTGAATAGACTGGGAGGGATAAGCCTGTGGAAGAGATGAGATGCCTTGGTAAGATGTTCACTGTCGTTGCAGTGTCCCGATAGAAAGGGTGGCATTTCTGTTATAACTTCATTTCAGGGAAACAGCTCTGTCAGCACCAGTTATTTAGATCAATAATGTGCTTTATTGATGCAATACTCCAGGCTTTAGGGATAGCTGGGATTTTTCTGTTTTCACTTGGTTTTGGTATAGCACAGGGTGTCCCAGAGGGATTGTGAGCAGTTCCTGTGGTCTTCCTGACTGGAACTTTGCTGACCTGTTGCAGGTATTGCTGGACCTTTCCTATTTTTCCAGCAGGAACAGTTAAGGGTTGTTAGAGGAAGTAAATTGTTCTCCAGATTGCAGGAGAGCCTGCACAGGCCTTGTACAAGCTCTGAGGTCACAGGGCCTTTTTTTCTGTGTCCCTTGAGTACAGAATGAAGGTGGGGATGTCTGAAATGGTTGAATGTGGATTCTGTTACAGCACTTGTGTTCTGAGATCTAGAGTGGATTTGTCTGAATGTTTTTCTGTGATATTTAAAAGCTCTGAAGTGCTGCTGGCAAGTGGTGTTCCGTTAATGAAAAAGGAAATGGAGCTTTATGAGCTTGGAGTAGTTTTCTTTTCAAAGGTGTTTTGAGGGTGTGTGTGTGTACAATCTCATTATGTTTTTGCCTGCATCTAGGTAGTGTTTCTTCCTAAGCAATTTATGCATTTGCATTGAATTTCCTGATGTAGTTCTGAAATGAATGAATGAATAATGAATGCCCTAGATAAAATCATAATTACTTGTGATTTAGAAAACATAATCTTTCTTCATGCTTAGGTAGTTTTTTGTTAACATATGCCCACTTCATATAGTGCTTGCCAAAATGGTGTTCTTGGAGTCACAGGTTTTTTATCTTTTCGTAGTCTTTGGGTGATGACTCTTGTGCAGTTTCTGCCAGTTTAATCTTCAGCCAGTGATCTTAACTTCATGCTTCCCATTTAACTAACCAGTCACAGTACATTAAATTCAGAAGCACCTATGAGACAAGAGGTAGAACTGTAGGATTGTTCATCCATTTCCTGAGTGAGGAAAAGCTTTAAACCAGTTGGAGGTGTCCACCACACAGTTAAATTATGATGCTGTTTTTCAGAGACAACTTGGGTTATAAATGCATATGTAATCTATGCTATGACTGCCTTTAGAGTCTGTCATTTGACTGACTTCTGAACATGTATTTCAGGAGTTGATGTGTATGTCGCTGTCTTAAATATTTCTGTATTTAACACTGCTTCGAAAACTCCTTTTTCTGAGTCAATTATGACAAATGGGAATTTAATCTCATGGCAGATGGATATTGGCTATGTTATGGCTGATGAAATGCTGAAAATCTTTGTATGTTTTTGGATGTGAAGAAATCTGTTTTGCTTTGTGTACCTCCAATACAAAGTCAATTTATAAATTCCGTTTGGGTATTCCTTCCCCCAGAAGTTACAACTTTTCACAGCACAGTCTGTAAGGTTGGAAACTAGGGGCACAGCAGTATTTTGAGATAGATTTTGTTCTGGTTTAGGCTGTTAATATTTCTCGTAGGTTTCTATCAGATTGACAAAAGCTGACACCTGGAAATTTAAAGGTTTAAACAGAACCTACAGTGATAGTTCTCTTTATTAAATGGTACTTCAACAAGTCACTCGGTACTGTAGGAGTTTCTCACTTTTGAGGATGGGAAGATAAATCTTCTGTCAGCTGCTGTCATGCAAGTAAAGGCTGATAGATCTGAAGTAATTGCTCCAGTGCTCCCTCCTGTGATCTTCCTTCCTTCCTACTGGAGCTGCTGGCTGTTCTTGGAAGCCTTGAACCAAGTGGTGCCCGGCTCTTTCCCAGCCACGGCTGTCCTGGGGCTGCTCCCACTGCCTGCAGCGCTGGGGCCGCTGCCTCTGCTCCTTGGCACTGTGGACCTGAGGCGTTTGTTGGCACTGCCACCGCTGGCTGCAGGGCATTCAGCTGGGATAACGACACTGATCACAGTCTTGCTGCCCTGGCTGGGTTGGTTCTTGAGTAAATCACCACGAAGGGTAACTCAGGTCTGCTCATGGAGTTGAGGTAGAGCTTTTAAAAGGCTCAGCAGTGAACACAGCTGTGGTGAGCTGTGCATTCCAACCAGCCTGGTCAGGGCTGGGGAGCACCAGTCAGGACTTGTGTTCAGAGGTGCACGTGTTCTTTAGTCTGCAGGCAAAGGACCAGAAAGAAACTTTCACCTTTGAAAGCACTGTTCTGTCACTTTATCTTCTCACTCCTTGTTGCTGAGTATTATTTGCCTCTTTCAAATGTCTTGTAATATTTGATTTAGGTTATTTCAATGTATATAGCGCAAGAGTGGGATTTCTTGCTCATTTTTATGCCCTTTTTTTTCTGCTTGTTACCTCTGCCTTAGGCTAAGCCATGACTTCAGGATCTGGGCATGTGGACTCCAAGGCTGAGCTCACTACTTTGCTTGAGCAATGGGAGAAAGAACATGGCAGTGGGCAAGACATGGTCCCTATTCTCACCAGGTAAGATCTATTAAACAAATTCCTGAAGCTGAATATCTGAAGTTACATGACAGCAGCTTTTACCATGATTTTTGTTGAGGTATTCACATACCTGATAACCTGTAATTCATTTTCTTGGTCTGGAAATTGAACTGTTAGTGTGGTATTTAAATACAAACTTTTACTAAGAAATTTATATTACAAAGACATCTTACACAAACTGTCTCTAAAATATGAATTTAATTCTCTGAAGTAATAGAAGTCAGGGGCATCATTAAATGCTTGAAATAACTTTGGTATCTTTACCTGAAGCTTGTAAAACATTCATCAAGATGGGAAGCAAGGTGTGAGGGGTTTGAGATTGCAGTGACATTGATCAGATTAAATGAAAGGATGAGAGTAGGATGAGTAGGAGGAACTATATTGAGAAGATATTATTGAAGCTCATAGGGCATGTTTAAAGTGAAGTTATAAAACCTGATGGATTTCTTTTTTAAGCTGTGCGATGATTGACTGGCATTGTATTGTGAGAAAAATATTCCCTGGACCAATAAATTCTTTGGAGCGGTGTAGGTAACACCATTAATTATAAGACAATATCTAATACAAGAGAAAGATTTGAATTATCAGTTGCATTTGTGGTTTCCCAAGCCAGGCTTCATTTGGGTAGACTGACATTACTCCTGCTTTAAGAGGAGATATGCAGAAATTCCCCCAATTCCTCACAGCTCTGCTGGCAGACCCATGGCCTGCCTCCTGTGTGCAGGGCTCAACTGCTCTGCAGTTCAGGAGCAGTCCAGGTGTCTCTTCTACCTTTTTGGGTCAGACAAGTCAGTGCACAGAGCTGGAGCTGGCACTGGGTGGAAGTAACAGGAATCTGGTGGAGCTTCTTTGCTTAGGTCTGTGCTGTGCCTCACCCACTGGGCACAACTTTTTTGCTGTTCTTACTGCATTTTAAAAATAGCAGCAGAGAAGAGGGAGATGAGCAACAGAAAGCCAACCCTAAACACTTGAAAATTAGTGGGTCTCTTGAAAATTATGAGACAGGTTTTGGGATGTCTTTGTGTATTGTCTGAAGGAAACGTGTGCTATTTCAATGCTTTTTCTTGTAGGCATAACCAGAAATTTACTGTATTCTAAGAAATTTAAAGACATTTGAATGAAACGTGTTTTCTTGTGCTTATAGCAATCTGTCACTTCTTGGTCCCGCTCCGCTCCTGGAGCTCCCTACATTCTTTATGCCCAGACAAGTCCGATAACTCTGTTGATTCTCAAGGTTTCTATGCAGCAGGCAGAGTAGTTATGAATGGTGAAGGCTTGGGTATTTTCGCTTTAGTGGAGATAGTACAGATTTATTTACAGTAGATAGCAAGGGGATCTACTGGCTTTGGCAGAAATTGGACTTACAGTGCTTTAGTTATCAATGAAAGATGTGTTTCTGTTTGCAGGAGAGAGTTTTAGCTATTTAGATATTTAGAATTTGCTGGTAGAGATGCTCCCCAGGAATCCTCACCAACTGGAGCTTGTATTGGCCAGTGTCCTGAAGCAGAGCAATGCCCTTGGATATTGCTTTAGTCTTAGGGCAGAGGGAGCTGTGGTCATACTTGTTGGTGAGGGATATTTCTCTACTTCCTTCTGCCTTGTGAGCTAAATGGAAGAAAATGTCCCTGTGTGGATGGGGATCTATTGAATGTCATGCTGAGGCAGCAGAGCAGAGAGTGCAGTAACAGGACAAGGACAGCAACAGTGATAGCACCAGTTACAGACCACAGCTGAATTGTCACTTCCAAAAAGCTGGTCTTCTGGATTTATAAACACTTGAGTGTTAGAAGGTATGAACTGAAGAAATTGCTTGGAAAGCCTGTCAGCAAACAACAAATATCTAATATACATGGTTTTAAAAAATACTGTAAATTGAAATGATCCTGCAGTAAATGTTACTTCATAGCCTGGATGCAAGTCATGTTCAACCAATCAGGCAAATCCTGGGACTCAGATCCTTCATTGCGTTCCAGGAGCCTCTTTCATCAAGGGAATAAATCAGCAGTTTAACATCATAACTTCATCTCCACAAACCAACCATATTGTGGTGTGGGATCCTAGAGCATGTTATGCTGTTGCAATCTCCTGTAAAGGCTCAAGTTAGTCATTAATGCCAAGTGATGACACAGAGCAGGATTAGGATGGCTTTGTTATGCCATCTAGATCACTGGGAGCCTTGCAAAGTTGACATACTTTTCTGTATACCCCTGTCCCTTCCTTCCCCCCTCCCAAGGTGAGATCAGTTTGTGGCAAGTGAAAATGAGGATCTGACTAACTTTCCAAAGACAGTTGTAAAGAGAAAAAAAATTATTTAAAGTAAATGGCTCCGTGTAAATCCTACATCTTGTCTGCAAACTTGGAAGTGGCTGCAGAATCAGCATAATGCCAAGTGAATGAAGGAAATCTTGAAACCTGAATAAAAGTTCTGTGGTTTTGTGAATTGTGTTTTGTTACGGCCCTGTGTACCAAGTGCCTGTGTTAGAAGGAAGGAATGAGCTTTGGTAGTTATTTGACTCTTCTGTTTCTTCAATTGAGAATTGACAAAGCTGCTGATCTAGATAGATTAATCCAAGTCAAGTCACAAACCACCTTTGTATGTGTTAGTTAAAAGAAGGGTATTGTAAGCAAGCTTGATTTTAATTTTTTTTTTCTTTTTGAAAATCAGTTTCAAAGAGGCAGTGCTTTTTTTTTTTGCATTTTAGTCAAACAATTGTGAATAATTGTCTCAAATTATTCCATAATTAATGATTCATGTTCGTCTTTCATTGAGCTTGTGATAATGTTGTTGTCCCTGAAAGCACTGGGAGCTGGCTCGCTGTTTGGCTGCCTACCCAGACAGGATGCACTGGCCAGAGTGTTGTGCTCACTTTCCATGCTGCTTGTCTGTCCTTTCTGGCATGTCACCAAAATGCTAATTATCACCTCAAAAGACCTGACAAGGCGAGGGTGCTGCTTCCCAGCTCCCCATTTGCCTGAGTTTTCTGTCAGCAGACACCCCTCAAGCTATTAGTTCTCACGGAAAAAAAATGAGGAGCTGGCAGCGGAGTATTTAAGTAACTTGCTTCTGCCAGAATTTCTTGAGAGCTCAAGCTGTGCCACCTATTATTAACAAGGGACACAATTTGCATCCTTTCACAATCAGGCTTTTAAAAGTAAATATTGGAACCCCACAGTATCAACAGTTTGTTGAAAGATAATTGTCAGATCAAAGGCAAGCAGGAAAGTTCTCTGCTCATTCCCAATGAGCTAATTTGCTCTTCTTAGAATCTGGCAGGCATCGTCCTCTGTCACACTGGCAAGTCAGTGTAGTTCACAGAGGCAGGACTAAGTACATTTTTGCCTCTAATCATGCCTGGGAACACTGTATATTTTCTGGAAAGTAACAGGAACAGACTAGAAGTCAGCGGTGTTCTGTAAGGGAAATCCTCTGTGAAAGACAAATATTTTTCCAGGGATTACTGCAGCCTTCCAGCAGTTTTCCCTCCCCTATGATAAACTCTGCCTAGGTAACTACTCTGAGGTATTAAGACCTTGTTTTAAAATGCTGTGCTGCACATAGATGCTGCCTCCCACTCTGGACCTCCGTAGAGGGGAAGGAATCATGTTTTATACCAAGAAAATGAGATTTAATTTGCTAATGCTTTTTCAGTTTAATTTAGTGCTCTTTATTTCATGTCAAACTGCATATATTTCTCCTGTAACACTACATGGAGAAGGACAATAGATGACTATGGAATTATTTATTGCTTGACCACAAGATAGTTTTCCTCTTCTTGATTTTGTGTAAATAAAAATAATAATTAATTCTCTTACTGCTCGCTCTAAATGAATTAGAGCATAGGATTTCTTGTGTCTACTGAGGCTGCTTCTCAGTTTAAGGGAAGGCATAGCTCCGAAACAACTCAATTTTGTTTTTTTGATACAGAGGAGCATTTAATGTATTTTGAAGGTTTATGAACAGGAAGCTGGCTGAGTTTCTTCTTGTCTTATCCGTGGTGGTAGTTGACACATGGTAGAAAGTTGATAATTGAGTAGAGGTTACACAGCACTTAATAAAAGTATTTAATATTTATCAAATACTTTTATTTTATTATACAACATGCTTTAATGTGCAAAATAACAAAAAACTGTGCAGGCAGTTTGAATAGCTGCCCCTGCACAGACTGAGCAGGGAGGAGGACTAAGTCACCTGTTCAGGACTTGCTCTGCTGCAAAAGATACTGTGGTGGTGGTAAGTACTATTCAAGCCCTTTATCTACCCTAGTTGTCTACACTATGTGTTGTAGAACACCACAAGGAGTCTAACATGAGTAAATAAAAGGTGTTGGCCCTTCAGAGTGTCATGTTTGTGCATTTCTGGGTTGTTGCTATGGGTTCAGTGAATTTTGGAGCTAAAAATGAGATGAGATGGTAGAGGCCAGTCTTTTTTCTCCCACGTATTGTGGACAGTCAGAAATCCTCTGGTGGCACTGAACACTGGGTGGAAGCTGATGGGCTGGTTTGGAGTGCTCTGACAGATCTGTGAATGTGAGGAGCTGTGCTCCATGAGTGTGAATTCTGCTCACTTTGTGTTGTTCCTTCTGCAGAATGTCCGAGCTGATTGAGAAGGAAACTGAAGAGTACCGCAAAGGGGACCCGGACCCGTTTGATGACCGACACCCAGGTAAGGTGTCCTGAGTGGTTTTGGCAGCACCAGCTGTGTCCCAGTGCTTAACCTGGTAGCTCATATTCAAAAGTAAAGAGTTTTTAGCCTCTGTGTGCTGACTGCTGATCAAGGTCTGACACCGCTTTTGCACTGGGAAGCTGTGCTCTGTAGTGCTGACACTAGAGCATCCCACAGTCAATTTGAAGGTACCACTTCAATGTTAGTGTTGGCGTCTTGAGGTAGGAAGATAAGTGTTTTCCTGTTTGTCCCACAGGTCGGGCAGACCCGGAGTGCATGCTTGGTCACTTACTGAGGATACTCTTCAAGAATGATGATTTCATGAATGCGGTAGGTTTGCTCTGAGAACTTTCTCTCTCAATTCCTCACACCACCTTATTGCTTTTATTTCCTCTGTGCTGGTTGACCTTGGTACTTGTTTAATATTAATTTTAGTGGTGTCAGAATTCTCTTTTCCGTAACAGTGGTTTTTAAGATGGGTTTAAGAGCAACTCATTTGCCACTGTAAAAGTGACTCAAGTAAAGGGGAGTTCATGAGCTATTGGAATGTGTGTAGCAACAATTGAATTAGTTGTTTTTGAGGTTTATCAGTCTCTTTAAAGAAAATGTAGCTCCTTTAGTACCAGCCCAAAAGCAGAATTTCTTCCTGTAATGGAAATGAATGCCACTAATTCCAGTGCCTTGTTTCTGAATGCTTGGAACTTCTGGGCTGCCTGTAGGAGCAGAAGAGCATGTCAGCTCTAGAAGACTCAGGCAGAGAATCAGAAGGCAAGAGTCTGCCTTTCCACTTGCATTGCTAACCTCTAACATGACTTAATAGCTAGAATTTTGTTACCTTTGCATCCCTGCAAACACCTGTATCAGTACACACTGCTGGAAGGATTCTGACAGATTGCTTGCATATCTCTCTGTCTTAAACTGCAAGTGATAAGCAAATACAGGTACAATTAAAAATGTGTGATTTCTTATGCTCATTTTTTTAGTTATCTTTTCATGTTTGCACTGTTACTGTTACAGTTTTTCAAGGCATTTGTCTTTACAAATCAGTTCAAGATAGATATTTAGTCAGTGAACAACAGGTCAGAGGCTCTCTGTTTCTCTGAGAAGTAATTTCAACTTCTAAGGCACTGAGGGAGCAGGCTAAAGGCTGGCCATGTTGAGATCTAGGGCTTAGACTGGCATTCCTTACTTTATTGTTTTGCTGCTGTGGGAGCTGTAAGCTTTCACTGCTCTGGGTTTGGTCAGAGTTGAATTTCAAACCGGTGCTGTTCCTGATCTTCTCCAGCTAGTGAATGCTTATGTGATGACAAGCAGAGAACCTCCACTAAACACTGCTGCCTGCAGACTTCTTCTGGACATCATGCCGGGACTGGAAACAGCTGTTGTCTTTCAGGAAAAGGTATCACCTGTACTAAAGCTTGGGTTTTAAGCTTGCTTTGTTTTGTACTCCAACAAGACTTCCCAAAGGAGAAACCAGTAAAAAGCCATATTGAAATCTTGTTTCTGAGAGGCAATCTGTTCAGTCTTACTAATGGTTTGGGGCTTTTTGCTCTTGGCTTGTTCAGTTAATCAAATCTTGGGTATTTCATAGCTTTTTAATGTGTGATGTGACTGATTGAAACAGAGGAGCTGGAACTTAAATGTCATGTTTTGGGAAATGTTATAATTTGAATTGTTACTTTATAGGCCTGTGAATGGAGCAGGCTGTGTAGAACATGGAGGACTTGGCCAGTAATCCTCAGCTCCAGCAGAGCGATAGCTTTACTAGAGCTAAGTGATAAGCAAGTCATACTTTAACTAAGCAGTCTAAAATCCACATGCTTTGTGGGGATTATCTGGAACTGTGATGGACAGCTGAATCAGACTTCTGGATGTTGACAAGTGAGTTGTTCTGAAGGAATGCACACAGAGTGGAAAGTGAGGAGAAAGGGAATTTCACTCAAGCCACAGTTACCTCATCCGTAATAATTGATGTTTTTCTGAAGTTTGGAAATGAGGTAGTTCTTTATATAAAAGTTCTAAAATAATTTCTCTACTATTGGAAAATGCATATGAATTCTAAAGCATGATGAAAAAAAAGAATAATGTGCTCCCTTTGTAAAAAATTTAATTTGAGCTCTTTGTGATCTGTCCCAAAGCTGAGGTTGGGAAGCCTTGATCAAAAAAAATTTAAAACCAAAACAATAGTTCCCCATTTGAGGAGAATATAACTATTTCCAGAGACCAAAGTTCTCTGTAAACTGAAATGAAATTGAGTTTTGCACTTAAGGACTTTTTTTCCTTCTGACTTGAGAATATCTAGAGCTCTCTTCCGGCACTTAGGGCTCCTGTACATAGGAGGCTTTGGGAAGAAGGTGCTGTTCCTGTCACAAAGAGGCCCTCTAGCGACAGAGGGATTTCACATCTCATCAGTTAGACTTTTTTTTCATTACATAAGAGCTTTGAAATAGTAATGCAATTGTCTTTAAATATATAACAGGCAACTCTAAAAATCTGTAAGCTGGGAGTTCCCATTTAAATGTGTCTATTCATTATTACTTTTCACTGATCTCTTATTGTATTGTATAATTCAAATTATGTGCAAGATTTGTCATGGTAATGATGGGTTGTTGCTGGTGTTTCCAAATCCAGTGGCAATTTAGAGGAAACAAATTAATCTTTCATTCTAAACCATTGTCTTTGCAATTGAGTGTTTTAAATTTAACCACATTTCATTCTACTTGAAGTAAGTTCAACACAGCTTCTTTGAAATTTGCTAAATTGCTAGAGACTTTTATTACTGAAACTGACTGGAGCTTTGGGCTTGTTTGTTTGGACTAATTCATACCTGTAGTGTTTTGCTGCTTCCTAGGAAGTACCTTAACTGGCCCCTTTTTGCAGGTGTACAAATCTAAATATCTAATGCCTGGGCATAGTTTCATGCAGCTTAAAGTTTCAGATTTTTTTTTTGGTCCTAGGTATTTTTATTCATTACATGCTTGGTAGGAAATCCGGCCTGGTCACTACTAGAGATAAGAGAGAATTCTTCCCAATAGGTGCTTTCACTGAGACTGAGAAATTAAAGATAAAATGTAACTGTTGGAACTGGTTTCTTGTTTTTTCCCTTCTAGGAAGGCATAGTTGAAAATCTCTTTAAGTGGGCACGAGAGGCTGATCAGCCACTAAGAACATATGCAACGGGACTGTTGGGAGGAGCTATGGAAAACCAGGACATTGCTGCAAATTACAGGGATGAGAACTCACAATTGGTAATGATCTCTCAATCACTTTCCTTTTGTGGAGTAGTTACCTCTTTTTAATTTTTATTTATGGGGAGCTCACGTTCATGGGTTAATATGAGTCTTACAGTGGTTGTAATACTATCTGTAAGAGTCATGGTTTCCATCCTTTCCTGACTGAGTTGGAGCATGCAGCCTGCTTATTCTGTTAACAGCAGTTGTATTCTAAATGCCAATGGAAACCTAAGAAGTCAAATACTTTACTTTTTAATGAGACTCATATTCATACCTTCCTTCTCAGTACTTTTTTCCCCTTTGTGAAGAATTTTCAGAAGCTTTACATCCTTAACTATTGCACGTTGTGATTTGCCCACGAGACAGGGGTTTTAAAATGAAAGGTAAGTCAACATGATGAAATTGTGATGGCTTCTCTTCTAAACATTAAAAGTAAAAGCATGACCTTTGGTTTTGTGGAACTGCAATTTACCAAAACTGCTTCTTCCAAAGGGAATATTGCCTTTATTTCAGGCTGGGCAGAGATGGTGGAAGGATGCTGCAAGCTGGTATGTGTTTCTGTTAGCATCAATATAGCTCATCTGTTCCTAATGGCTTTCCAGCCACTTCCTTCTCAGCACACAGGAGACATGGTGCTGATATTTTAGAATGAAAGTAGCTATAGCAAAATGGATTTGAGTTCTCTCACTCACTTTGAAATTGTTATTTCTCTGGGCAAATGTACACCACAGCATGCTCATACAGCACTTTATGCTGTGGAGTGGGTTATATGATGATAACAAAAAATATGGCTGAGGTGAGTTGCATGATCAAAGCAAGGAATGTGTTCTTATGAGTGCTGCTTTTCTGAAACAGGTGGCTCTGGTGCTTCGTCGGCTACGAGAATTGCAGGTCACTGAAATGACCACAAAACAGGAAAACAAGCGCCCCAGTCCTCGGAAAGTGCCATCAGATCCTCTGCTGCCCCTCGATGAAGAGGCTGTGGATATGGATTATGGGGAGATGACAGTAGATGGAGAGCAAGAGGAAGTTTCTGGTGATATGGAGATCTCCTTTCATCTCGATTCAAGTCATAAGACCAGTAGCAGAGTAAACTCTGCTACAAAGCTAGATGATGGGGGACTGAGAAAAAACAAATCAGGGAAACGGCACGAAAGAGACGGCTTCCGGAAGGCCAAGCAGAAGCTGGGCTTCTCCACCTCGGAACCAGAGCGGATGTTTGTTGAACTGTCCAACAGCAGCTGGTCAGAAATGTCCCCGTGGGTGATTGGCACTAATTACACTCTTTACCCCTTGACTCCTGCCATAGAGCAGAGGCTGATTCTTCAGTACCTGACTCCCTTGGGGGAGTACCAAGAGGTGAGCATATGAAGGTGGGAGGAAGCACTCTGTGCTCTAATTCTCCATACAAAGCTGAGTGGAATTGTGGGGGAAAATTGGCAGAACTGTTATATCACTCTCTGATATCTCCTGTCATGATTAAGATTGGTAACTTTTCCTGAGTTGTTGATGACTTTTAAATTGATGAAGTCATTAGTTTGACTATTACTTGGTGGGTAATACTCAACCTGAACCTAGCAGATGTGTGGTCTGGTAGTTGGAGCGTGGCCCTGGGGATCTTGTCCCGTGTTCCTGTTGAATTTGGTGCTTGCTTACATGACACTTTGTTTGAAATACATTTTTCCTGTTTCCTATGGGGGATATGATAGATTCCTGCAAATTAAAGTCTGAGGAAATAACTTGAAATTCTAAATGAAGTGGTTTTTGTAACATCTTTGGTAGTTTTGAGAAGTGGCAGGGCCCATGTTATGCAGATGCTTTTGAAAAGTGATATTACTTAAATGGACAAAATAACGTGGCTGTGTCAGATTTACCAAAGTGTGTTTCAATTTTCTTTTTTTTTTCTTTTTTTTTTCCTTTTTTTTTTTTTTTTTTTTTTTTTTTTTTTTTTTTTTTTGTGGTTTACCTTTATTTATAACAGAACAAAGCAACCCAGTTTTGCTTTGTGATAGATGTTATGTGTGTGCACATGTGTGCCTTGCTTCTGTGAGAGCCAGAGAAACCATTACCCCCTAAAACCCTGCATGCTGACTGGATTGCTTCATATGCCAGCAGTAATAGGCTATAAAAATAGGAATTACTAGCATGAAGGTGTTACAAAGAATGATGCAAAGGGTTTTGGTTTGTTGCCCTGCTCTCCTGTTTTTTCTGTTCAGTTGTTGGGTAGTTGTCTTTGCACAGATGGAAGGTGGAGCCTCTCTCCAGGGTGGTATCTGTGTGGACTTCCATAGCCGCACTTGACGGAGAGTCTTAAGATTTCCGTGTGGCAGCTGCCATGCACCTTGCTGCAGTCAGCAGATGTATTACAAGAGGTCTGTTAACCTTTATTGCTTCCTATGGATGGAGCTGGTTACCACTGACCTCTCATAACAGGTATCTGCTAATAGGGGAAAACTGGGGGTTTGAGAGAGTATAAACCAAAAGAGACCTTGTAATTTTCATGGAACATTCAGCTAGTGTCCCGTTTTTGTTTTTCTCAGCTGCTACCCATCTTTATGCAACTGGGATCAAGGGAGCTGATGATGTACTACATTGATTTGAAGCGAACCAACGATGTGCTGCTCACTTTTGAAGCCCTTAAGGTAAATTACTTTCATAATACATAAAATATACCATAAACATTGTAAAAACATTGAATATATGCTTGCTATGTGTCAAAAGCAAGTGCTTCTTTAGGCCTGTGTGTTGCAGCATTCCCTGGGATTGAAGTTGGCTTTCACTCAATTTGAATGCATTGCAGTTTTGTTTTTTTAAGTGTCAAGCTCTTAAAATGAAAAAACAGGAAAGGAAGGAGGGAGTAAAAAGATCTTAATTGTTCAGGAAGGGCCATTAAGTTCACCTTTCATCTGCCTATTTGAAGATGATAAAAATTCCTTTTTCTGTCAAATGGTTGTGTTCCTGCTGCCCTTAGATAGCATTCATGAGTTATTCCACTGCCTGCCATCTCAAAGGACACTTGAGAGAGGTAAGGAGCATAAACATCTTACTCCCAGAAGCCCCAGCATGACATCTCTGAGCTCAATGGTTGAAATACTAATTTTGTGTGAGTCATCTTTAAGGTTACCTCCCCAAGGTAAAAGGCTGCACAAAATAACCTTAATCAAGCCAAACCTGCAGTGCAGCAGCACAAGTTAAACTTTTCTGTGCATTCTTTCCCTCTCTCACAATAACTTCGCTGCCTCTGATCCTCCAGAGTCTTCCTCTGTATCTTTGTCATTTGTCTGAGAATTTATTTGGAAGGAACAATGTTCCTACAGAAGCTCTAGGTTACTTCACTTGGGGGTAGAGTGGGATTTACAGTGGTTCTTACTGTTTCCTCTTAAGGTGTAGTACTACAGACAAGCACTGTGCAGTACACTTCAGTGCAGCTGCAGGCTTCCCTTTAATTGCCTTTACACTTCATTTTGTAAAATTCCTTCTGTCAGCAATATATCATAATCAAAATATGAATGGAAATTTAAATAGTTATCAGTGATAATAGAAAGTGAGTGAATTTGATGACAATAGAAAGACCTTAAGGTGGCCTGTTGGATAATTTCTGAGTTGCTCTGCTTTTCTTGTATTTCTTTCACAAGACGTGTAAAAGAAGTGGTAGTGCCTCTTTTGCTTTTGTCATTGGGATCAATACTACATTCTGGAATAAATGGAATGGGAGGAGGAAATGAGGTGGACAAAGCACAGAGCACTTGCTTTTTGTGCTGTCTGCTTTTCTGTGGAATGGTGATGGAATTGATGACAGTTTGAAGAATCCCAGTATAATCTGCTTTTATCCTTCCTTAGCATTTGGCATCATTGCTGCTGCACAACAAGTTTGCAACGGAGTTTGTTGCTCATGGAGGAGTGCAAAAGTTGCTGGAGATTCCTCGTCCTTCCATGGCAGCAACAGGAGTGTCCATGTGTTTGTATTACTTGTCGTACAATCAAGATGCTATGGAGAGGGTAAGAGTCCTTCTTGTACTGTAACTACAGTGATTCCCATCATTTCTTAGTGTTCCTACCTGTGTTCAAACACTGAATAAACATCTCCTAAACTTAAAAGCAAATTTATATGGATGACTGACATATGCAGAGGCATTAGGAGGTATAGGAATAATAGTGTATTGTTTCAAGGTGTGTATGTGAATAACAGTATATTGTTTCAGTGGTGTGGATTTCAGTTCCTAGGGAGTTAACTGAAGACCTTGTCAGCATTGTCTCAATACTTTAATCACCCTTCTCGTTCTATTCTTCCCTCTTTCCCTCAAAAAATTCCAACAAAAACCTCCTTCATTCTCATTTGCTTTTCTTTTCCTGTCTGTTCCAATGGACTTCTACACTTGAGATTGTTTTTCCCTATACATGGTTCCAGATATTCTGCCAGATGTTATTCCAGTATGTACAGATACTAGGTAGAGCAGGTGTCTGTGGTACATTTTGGATTTCAGAGGAAGCCAGCTTCAAGGTAGTCCATGCCAAGCCTCTGGTCTGAAGCTGGTAGCACTGTATTCTGTGAGTACATCCAACACCAGCAGAGAAGAGATGGAAAACTCTGCTAATTTGGCACACAGCAGCTGTGCCAGCACTTCGGCTCTATGCTGTTCCTCTTGGCACTGACCCTGGCAGAGGGTTCCCAGTTCCTGCTCAGTAGAAGTTAACAGGCATATGCAAAAGTGCAGTTCTGAGCACATGGTCTGCATGTCTCAGAGGCATGGTCTGAGAACAGGAAAAGACCAGCTCAGTTGTCTGTTTCCAGAGAAAAGTCAGGCTTTAGACTTGCATTTGATGATCCTTGCAATTCCCCTAGGTTTCAGTGCTGCCAGAGTTTGCTAGAACCTCAGCATAGCATATGGTACTGTTACACTGAGCAGAATTTGTATTTCTTCAGTGAAAACTTGTCTGCCTCTAGCAAAGCATTATGTGGAAGTGGTATGGAGAAGGACTCTCTGGAATTGTACTACACTAAGACTGCTGTATTCATTGTGCTTTGCTCTGGGAATGGACCAATTTCTAGTCCTACATTACCAAATCATACCCTTTATTAGTCTAACAGTGGCTTTTTTTTACTGGTCTGGAAATGGGACTTTTTATTTCATGTCTCAGATGTCCCAAGTCAAGCTGGGAATAACTGATACTTGTCCTCTGCTTTTCAAAGAGTCTTCATTCTCCTTGGACAAATTGTCTTCAGCAATCTGTTTGAAGTCCTCCTCAAGAATGTTCTTTTGCTTTCTAGGTGTGCATGCACCCCCATAATGTGCTTTCAGATGTAGTGAACTACACCTTGTGGCTGATGGAGTGCTCCCATGCCTCGGGCTGCTGCCATGCCACCATGTTCTTCTCCATTTGCTTCTCCTTCCGTGCTGTCCTGGAGCTCTTTGACAGGCACGATGGGCTGCGACGTCTGGTTAACCTGGTAAGGGCTGTGGCTTTAAGTAGGGACCAGGGGTTTTGTGTCAGGTTTTGCACCCTGTAAGTGCAACTGTGGAGAGTTTTGTTCTTTTGCTTGGTTTTGCTTGGGGTTTTTCCTCCTCAATTCCCAAGAGATGGAGAGGTGGGTTGAGTTTTCATGGATAAATGCAGCCTTGTTCCAGGAGAGGAATAACTGTGTGTGTGCTGCAGTAGCCACAGTACCTTCTGGGCACAAGTGACACTGTTCATGTACAAAAGCTGCAATGTCTGCAGGGTGTTGCTGTGCACTCCTGCAGCTTGGGCTGTGTCTAACTCAGGGACATGAGTACTGCAGGGTGCAAGCACAATGTGTGGTGCTGTATTATCCCTAATAGTACTGGGCACAACACTGCCTCCAGACCTACACTGACGTGACTTCTGCATTTCTGTCTTCATAGATAGCCTAAATTGAACCATGCCCTCTCCTCCACTATTTACCCATGCAGAGACCCTTTCCTGTTCTGTTCTGACCCTTTTGTCAGCTCTCAGTGTGCTTCTATGTCCTGTACAGCAAAGGCAGTGTGTTTGGGTTTGGTACAAGAGCAGCTGAGAGGTGTAGCTGCTTTTTTTGTGAAGACTGAGCTGATGAAACTTTTTTCCCACACCCAACCTCTTTCTGAAGATAAGCACTCTGGAGATCTTAAACCTGGAAGACCAAGGAGCCCTCCTGAGCGATGATGAGATCTTTGCCAGCCGCCAGACAGGGAAGCACACCTGCATGGCCCTGCGCCGCTACTTCGAGGCACACCTTGCCATCAAACTGGAGCAGGTGAAGCAGTCGCTGCAGCGCACTGAGGGCGGCATCCTGGTCCATCCACAGCCCCCCTACAAGGTGAGGAGCACATTGCAAGCTTTTCACATGGTTGTTGTATTTCTCAGTTGAATCCAAGCTGCAGACACATGTAGATATCCTTCAAAGCCAGTGCAATGACTAGGCAGGGTGCAATTTTTTTTTTTGTACTTTTTTCCTGTTGTGTGGAATGGCACTGCAGTAGGAAAATACAGAGGAGCCCTTGAGGTTTGTCTGAATTACACTTGATTAAGGTTCCCGCTCATGTGATGTGGTTCCCTTTCCATCTCTCAAAAACTCAAAGGCAGGTTGTTTTTGATACTTGTCGGGTTTTCTATGCTGTGAATCTCTGACAGGACAAAATCTGTATGTATATGGAGGTGCATAATATTGAAAAACTTGGAAATAAATTTGATTTGATAATGATAACTGAAATGTCTTTTGCACACCACTGGTTTTAGAAATTATGTGTGAGATCCAGGTAGATAATAATCCATAGTCTTGGCCATGATTTTTTTTTTCCTGATTTCTCCCTGCAAAGCTGGATTTGTTGGTTGTTTTGATTTTGTTTGTTTGTTTGTTGGAATTTTTTTAAACTGGGTTTTATGGCTGCTTGTTTTGAGAGAGCACATTCCCTGTGGTTTCTGATTTATGATGTTTTTCTAGAGGAACTGAAATAAGAAAATATAAGGGTGCAGAAATCACTTATGTCACAGAAATCACATTTTCAGTAACTAAAGAAATGTATATAAGCTGTTGCTTTCTCATACAATTAAAAAATATTGGAAGGCAAACTTGCTAGGAATTTATTTTTTTTATTCGGTATGTTTCGTAGTCAAAACTTAGAAACGGTAATTGAATATTTTTAGCAACCTTTTTAATATTTTAGCACAAGTGTATATTGAAGGATGGTGTAGTAACTACTAGATTAGTAGCTTAAAAGCAGAACAGAATTTTAATTTAATGTAACTTTTCTTCTTAAATTGGCCTAAGCTTTCTAAGACTGTAAAGAAACTTAAAGGATATTTTCCTTAAGCTTATTATTGTATATTATAGTGACAGTTGCTGTATTCTTTTATAACTAGGGAATAAACCAGAAAGTAAGTACTTAATCTGCAAGACAGAGTGGTAGTCTAATCTGTAGATGCAGTTTTCAGTTAAATCCCTGCAGTGGGGGATTTGATGTGCAAGTTTGTAACCCCTGTGATCTAATGCTGTCCCTTTCCCTGCAGGCCTGCTCCTATACTCATGAGCAGATTGTAGAGATGATGGAGTTTCTGATTGAGTACGGTCCAGCACAGCTCTACTGGGAGCCAGCAGAGGTTTTTCTCAAATTGTCTTGTGTCCAGCTCATGCTTCAACTCATTTCCATTGCCTGCAACTGGAAGACGTACTATGCAAGGTGAGCTGTTTGCTGTAGTGCTCTGTTTGAGTGCAGCACTTGAGGCTCTTGGGCAGCACATTACATTTCCAGATTTTCTACCCTGATAGTATTTAAAACAGGCACATGCTGGTTAGTGCTGTTAGGGCCTGTGCTGGGGCCACACAGTGCTTGTGGAAGTTAACTCTGGGGAAAGCAGGACTGAAATTTTGAGCTAGAGAGAGGGATGTCAAGAAATTTGTGAAGAGCCAAAATGCCTCAGGCCTTTGATTACTATGACACTGATTGCTCAGAAAAGCTTCATCGCAATTCCGTGCCTCTTTCTATCTGTCTCAAAACTTGTTTACCTTTTTGTTAAGAGAAAGGCTAGAAAATGCTCCAAGGAGAGGGTGAAATCAAGACGTATCTTAATCCTGGAATGAGGTGGACCAGGGCTCCTTCCTCCTTATTTCTGCTGCCTTCAGGAGCTCCTTGCCTAGCTTGAAAGCCTTTGAAATCTGTTTTGCCTCTGCAGTTCCCTGCCTCCCTCCCTCTCAGGTTGCACTCTCCTGGGTAGTTTATGTTCTCCTGTTTCTTTCCTTCTGCAGCTGTTTTCTAATTGCTACCTGGGTTAACTCCTGCCTTTCCACACAGGTTATAGATCTCTTCTTCTTTACATTGTTCTGCTCTCTCACCTCTTGCTGAACATCCCTTTTCACCTTCCACACACCTGTGTCTCTCTTAAACTGGAGCCTAAATTGGTATCTTGTTGACTATCAGTGTTGTCTGGTTTGCTGCTAAATAGTTTCCTTTGACTTCAGAAAAACTTCCTTTGTAGTTAATTGGTGACAGAGTATTTTAGACAGCAGTGTTTCTAAGATGTAGATTGAGATTAGATTTAGAAGCTTAATTTAGAATGCTTTTGTTGGTATGTCTTAACATTCTTATTTTTATAAATACAAGATTACAGTGCTTTTAGGAGCCTGTGTGCCCTGTGGGATAAATGTTGGCAGACTGCAGGCAGTGGTGTGCATGTGAGCACTGCCTTCTGTGGAGACCAGCCCATTTCATTCTAAAATCAAAAGGCCCCATCAAATGCAGCAGATGTGACTGATTTACTTCAATTTGTTGGAGTAGAGTAAATTGAATACTATTTGATGTTATTGAAACAACTCTGTACATGCAATTTTAAGAAGTTCATCTGTTGCTGTCTTCCAGGAATGACACAGTACGATATGCTTTGGATGTACTGGCCATCCTGACTGTAGTTCCTAAAATCCAGTTGCAACTGGCAGAACCTGTGGATGTGTTAGATGAAGCTGGATCTACTGTTTCCACTGTGGGTAAGCTGAATATGGTCTTGATGATTTACACACTTACCAGTTGTCTTCTGCTACATGGGTTTTGGCTGGCTGTTCCTCGCCTATAGTGAGACAAGGGTTAAAATAATTCATGTACTCAGAGTTACTGTCAAGGATGCAAATAAATGGGAGAGTGCACTGTGGTTAAAATTGTGTCATGATTAGCACTGTGGTTGGGTTACACATTTAGAGGGAGGTCTTTCTCTTGCACTTGTTTTCAAGAGCTTAATTAATACAGGTGGAGGCAAATCTACTTTTATAATGGGACTATTAGGTTTCCTCAGTTTCCCAGAAATTTAGGTCTCCTGAGGATATTGCATTTGAGAGTATGGGAGAGGAACAATTATTGCTGTGTGATTTATGCTCTGGCTGGTTACCTCCAGGTTCAGCATGGAAATGAGTGAGATGTGCCTGGATCAGATCCAAGGCTTCTGCTTTAACTGGAGCCTCACTTTTCCTTTTAAGAAAATAAAAATAAAAGGCAGGCAGAGTACGAGATATAGGCAAAAGACAGTTTCTTTTGCACAAAAACTCTGTAGGCAAATACCAATTCTGTGAGGGTTTTGATCTTCTGAAGCAGACATGAAACTAACAGGAATTCTGTCGGGAAAAAAAGTAATCCCAAAGTTTTTTTTGCTTGATTCCTTTTGAAAGTTGTTATATGATTTTTTCTTTTCAGTGTCTTGATGTGTTGTATAAGACAGTTGCTCTCTGCAGTAAGAATCAGAGCATGTCTGTGCATCTTGCTCTGGTCCAGTTACCTTAGATTTTTTACTCCTGGGCTGTGCTTGATCTGAGAGATTATATGACACTACCTACTAATGATGAAGTGGAGGATCAGCAGTGCAGGAAAACTTTTTGCTAGGGAGGTAGAAGAATATGTCTTAGATTAATTAGCAGAACTTCAGGAATTTCCAGAATTAAGGGAAGTTTTCTTCAGATTTGTTGGAAGACTCCCTTACTTGTCTGATCAACTTGTGTAAGATACATTTTGGAGTATTAAAGAAACTACTTGTTTCCCTCACTAGGTATTAGTATCATCCTTGGAGTTGCTGAGGGTGAGTTTTTCATCCATGATGCTGAGATTCAGAAATCAGCCCTTCAGATCATCATCAATTGTGTGTGTGGCCCAGATAATCGGATCTCCAGCATCGGGAAATTCATCTCTGGGACTCCTCGTCGAAAGCTTCCTCAGGCCCCTAAGAGCAGTGAGCACACATTAGCCAAGATGTGGAATGTGGTGCAGTCCAACAATGGCATCAAGGTGCTGCTGTCGTTGCTGTCTGTGAAGATGCCGATCACTGACGCGGATCAGATCCGGGCCCTGGCCTGCAAAGCCCTGGTGGGGCTGTCGCGCAGCAGCACCGTCCGGCAGATTATCAGCAAGCTGCCCCTGTTCAGCAGCTGTCAGATCCAGCAGCTGATGAAGGAGCCGGTGCTGCAGGACAAGCGCAGCGAGCACGTGAAGTTCTGCAAATACGCTGCCGAGCTCATCGAACGCGTCTCAGGGAAGCCCCTGCTCATTGGCACGGACGTCTCGCTGGCTCGGCTGCAGAAGGCGGATGTGGTGGCCCAGTCGAGGATCACATTTCCTGAGAAGGAGCTGCTACTGCTGATCCGGAACCATCTCATCTCTAAGGGCCTCGGGGAAACTGCGTCTGTCCTTACAAAAGAGGCTGACCTGCCCATGACTGCAGCATCTCACTCTTCTGCCTTCACCCCTGTTGCGGCCGCTGCCTCTCCGGTGACTCTGCCTCGCACTCCTCGCATAGCTAATGGCATCTCAGCCCGTTTGAGTAGCCACACTGCTGTAGGTTCCACTGCCACCTCTGTCCATGCTCAGGCAAGGCCGTCTGCATCCCAAGGTCCACCTGCCCTTCCAGGCCCTTCTTACGCCAGCAACTCTCCTCTGATTGGCAGGATTAGCTTTGTCAGGGAGAGGCCGTCTCCCTGCAACGGCAGGAAAATCAGAGTGTTGCGACAAAAATCGGACCATGGCGCCTACAGCCAGAGCCCAGCTATCAAAAAGCAGCTGGACAGACACCTTCCTTCCCCACCCACGCTGGACAGTATAATCACAGAGTACCTTAGGGAGCAGCACGCCCGCTGCAAGAACCCTGTTGCCACCTGTCCCCCTTTCTCTCTCTTTACTCCCCACCAGTGTCCTGAGCCAAAACAGAGGCGCCAGGCGCCCACTAACTTTACCTCACGGCTGACCCGCAGGGCAGCCTTTCCGAAGTACGGAGGGGTGGATGGTGGCTGCTTTGATAGACACCTTATATTTAGCAGGTAAGGAAGAAAATGATGTTGTGATCCCTCTCAGGATGTACCCTGTGCCAAAAAGCGTTACCTGGATTCAGGCTGTGCAGTCCCACAGTGGAGTATCCTTGGAGACAAAAGAGTTTTCATTCACAGTGACAGGCTTTTTTTGTAGTTGTTCTGTTTGTCTTGTGCTTAGTGCTGACCCTTAGTACACAAAGCACACTTTATTTTCAGTAGCAGCATTGACTAATGAAGCTGGTAGCTCTTTGTTCTCCTTTGGAAGGTGAGTATGTAGCACCAATTTTACATGAGAGTGTAGCATAGCCTTGAAGATGGTTGGCTGACAGATGCAGGACAGTGAAAACTGTATTTCGTTCTTGCAACTGAATCATCAGCACCACCAGTTGCCTCTTTATGTGGCCTTTCCCGAGGTTAAACTGGAAGTTGATGTAAAGTTTATGAAAATAAAGATGATACATTCATGAAAGCATCTTCACAGTGAAAGCAGTGTCACCATGGGAAGCTATGATGTCAGGAGGCTGTTTGGCTGATGTGACATCTTGTGCTAAGTGTTTCAGAACTGTTAGGAATTTTTTTGCTAGCTCTCTGTACTTACCCAGGTATTGACATTACAGGTTTTCCATCAATCCAACTTTGAAGATGGAATCCAAGTGCTTCAGCTTAATGATGTGCTTTAACAGAAGTACCACATAGTGGAAAAGAAACCCTAAAGATTGCAAACACTGTTGTAGTACTCGAGCACTAGTCTTCAGATTGACACTTAGCTTGCTCTAGAAAAGAGCTATAACTTGTACCTATGTAATCTTTAAGGGCTGGATTTAATATCATCACACAGCATTTCAGTTTTTGCCTCTCTTTTGGGTTACCCATGTATTTTTGCTTTCTCTAGGTTCCGTCCAATTTCTGTGTTCAGGGAAGCAAATGAGGATGAGAGTGGCTTTACCTGTTGCGCATTTTCTGCAAGAGAACGATTCTTAATGCTGGGTACTTGCACGGGGCAGTTGAAACTCTACAACGTGTTCAGTGGACAGGAAGAGGCCAGTTACAACTGCCATAACTCTGCCATCACGCACCTTGAGCCATCCAGGGTAAGGAATCACAGACATGTTCTATGTTTTGGGCCCATCTGCATGCCTACATCTAAAATGTACCTACTGGCTGGCCTGCAGTGCCTGTCATTGAAGTACTTGTAATACTTGCATGTTCGCACTCTTGTGAGTTCTACATTTAGGGTTTTTTCTTCCCAAGATAATAAAGAAGATGCACAGTGTCTGTGTGTCTTCTTAAGAAATTAATATATATGTCTGGAAGTAGAAAAAGGCTTAAACTGACTATTACACATTTATTTATGTGAGATCAGATATCAGAGTTTCTATATCTTCCCTTTGCTGGAAAAAGAAACCTTTCAGGGGGTGATTCTAGAAAGAAAGAAAAGATTTACAAGCAAAATGGACTCCATTCACAGGGCATCAGAATTCAGCTATGGATTATCCTGATTTTATCTGCTGTTAACATGATAGGTTGTTCCTGTTGTTATCTCTAAAGTTTGTCTACCAAGGGCTCTTTGTTATGCATACTATTAGATACCTGGATTTTATCCCTATAGGAGTAGTATTAGGCACAAAAGTCTGCTCTTTAGTTTCTAAATTGATCTTGTAAGTTAAACGTGTACAGGTAAAATGATAACCTCTGTTTTCCCTGGTATTCTTTTCCCTTCCTCCACTCCAATCTGGGAATCCAGGATGGATCTTTATTGCTGACATCTGCTACGTGGAGCCAACCTCTGTCTGCATTGTGGGGAATGAAGTCTGTCTTTGATATGAAGTAGGTACAGTCTGATTCAGCTGTGGGGTGTACTGCAGTTGGAAGAACCATTTGATACAGGAATAAACTCTGTAAAATGGAATAGCACAGATCTCACAATGTCTCTTATGAAAAATAAAACGTGCTCCCTTTATGTTGGTATATTCCCTATTTTATTTGGTACAGAGCAAATTCTAACTAAGTTCTACCTAAAGTCTGTTTTAATGCAAGATTCATCAGTAAAGTCACTGCTACTCCTGAAGGCATAGAAACATGTTTGTGTTTTTATTCTCATGTTTGTAAATTATCTTGGCAGTCTTTATGTAGCCAGTTCAGAATTCAACTAGCATGGTGGTTTGCATGGTGAAATTGTCAGACCTGGACTGCGAACTCTTTAAAATCTATTTCAGTATTTACAATTGTTCCTTCCTATTAAAAAATGTGTGGAAAACTCTTCAGTTTTGAAAGGTTTGTTGTTGTCTACTTTAGTTCTAAACAACTGTTTTGGTGTGACCTGTGTGTGGTCAGCCAGCTAGAGGCCTTTCTTCAGAGGAAGGGTTTGACTTCCTCAGGCTGCATGTGTTCCAATTGTTCATGATGCCATCCATTGCTGACTTCTCCAAAGAGTGTTATGGTTATGGCAGGCCCTGTTGGTGGCAGGTCTGAATTTGCTACTGCAGTATGTTATGGTCAGTGGCAAAGGAGAGGGTTTTCTACATGTTTTCTCTTGTCGAAACCTGTGCTGAGCTGTTGGTATTGTTTGGGTCACACAGAATCTGCAATTCCTTGACTTTTTTTACTGACTATGTCTGCAGGCATTCCTTCCCTGATGACCACTATGTGGAGTTCAGCAAGCACTCTCAGGACAGGGTCATTGGCACAAAGGGAGACATTGCACATGTAAGTACCAGGAAAGCTCATGGCTGTGAAGCTCTGGCAGGAATATAATTCTCCATAGGATGTTTATTAACTGATGTGAGTACTTTGATGCTCTGTGTAACTGATGAGCTTCAGAGGAAAGCTTTGAGAGTGTCAAATAACTTCTCCCTGTTCCTGAGGGTATAAACTTGACCATCTCAACCAGCTGTAGCACAAGCAGTGTGGATGTGTTGCCTCTGGGCAAGTATCCTGAGCAATTGTAGATTCTGCTTTGTTCTATTCATTTGAGGGAGATCATGCAGGATTTTTGTTTTTCCTTTTGAAGTTGCTTTCTCAGCCTTACTTTTCAGTAATAGTAATAATAATGAAGTTCCACTGTAAACAGTAGCTCAGTCAACAGCTGTGGGAAATGACTTATTAGAAGTGTCCTTCTTTTGTCCTGTCCCCCCCTCCCCGAATTTGCAGCTTACTTTTGGGTAATTTAACTTTACCACTGTATCTTCAGAGAGTACTGTTGTAGTGCTTTGCATGAATACCTGCAAACTGGACAGACAAGGCTCCAGAGAGCTTCTGCTGCTTTGCTGGGCTAATTTGCATTTGTTACAGGTCCCATCTCTCTTGAAAGAGAATTTGCATAAAAAATTTTCATGTAATACAACTTATTCAAATTATTTATAATTTCACACGTAACTCTGATTTGTTTAAGTAAACTCTCCATTCCTGCCCAGTTTTTAACTTGGATCTAGCTGAAAGTCATATCAGTTTGTGTATTGTGTTTATCTGGTAAACAGATTTGTTTTCCAGTTCTAGAGAATATTTTCCTCTGTAAGTTTGAACAAGAGCTAGGCTCTGAAGGATGTTACAGATCAGATTTATCTGAGGAGATGATCATAAACCCTTTGTACTAGTTTGAAGCCCTTTTTATATTCCAAAGGTTTCATGTGCCAAAGCTCAGAGTTGCCTTTCTGTGTAAGTGCCAGGAATTTTAACTTCTTTTCTATAGTTTCTGGCTTTTTTCCCCTCACTGTGTGCTTTGGAGTTTTAATGTTTGTAAATACCATCTGCTCTGAAAGCAGTTCCATTTCTGAAATAGTTTCTGGCTAAGTGGTACCTTGTAATTGCAGCTTTCCAGTCCACTCCTCATAGTGGGGTTATTTTATTTGGAGCTCATCCTGACTGTAGTGAAATATGTCAGTGAACCTGCAGTAAGCCAAGCACTGGCCAAAATTTGTTGTGAGGCTTGGTTCCAGCTGTGAAAAACTATTAGAGGGCTGGTAGGAAGGGTTATTTATGGAATGCTGTCACATGAAATGGAAAAGTGAAATGGGGAACTGGGTGATTCTGTAAGCAATCTAGAAAGGGGAACCAGGGGTGATTTTAGGCACAGGTATATTACAAATTGTGACTAATCTTTCTTTTTCTTTTTAATCTAAAAGATCTATGATATTCAGACTGGCAACAAGCTATTGACTCTGTTTAACCCAGATCTTGCCAACAACTACAAGAAGAACTGTGCCACCTTTAACCCCACTGATGACCTTGTCCTAAATGATGGTGTCCTCTGGGATGTCAGATCAGCACAAGCCATCCACAAGTTTGACAAATTCAACATGACTATCAGTGGTGTTTTCCATCCCAATGGGCTGGAGGTCATAGTCAACACTGAAATTGTATCCTTTGGCCACTGTGGTAACTGGTGCTGGCACCTCAAGAATTGGTATGGATGAACAAGTAGCTGTTTGCAGAGTTGTATTAATGGTCTGCTGTGTTACATGTTACGTGTGGTAACAGGAGTTTCTATCTGTGAATCAAGGAAGAGTAGGGACTGTTAGCTAATTTAAATCTAGATTCTGCCTCTGATGTAGCCTAGAGAAAACACTTAATACAGAGAGAGTGAGCAAGAGAGATTTTCTTTTCTGATACACTCCGTGGCTGAGCTCTCAGCTCTCTTCCCATGTCTTAACAAGATCAGCCTTGGAGGTGTACTGCAGTAACCTCTCATGGCTGGGAATGGCATTTTGAGTAGGAGCTTTTGCATTCTGAACACATGTAATGGAATTGTAGTGGTAAAATCCAACCCTGCTTCCGCCATATTTGCAAGAGAGTGGCAATGAGGTTTCTTGAATGCAGTTAGTCAGTTCTTTGCCACTTCACTGAAAAGGAAGTAGAAACTTTCAATTGTTTGTTGCTCCTTAGCCTGTGTTTTTTCAGTGGGACCTCCGAACTTTCCATTTGTTACACACAGTACCTGCTCTGGATCAGTGTCGTGTGGTCTTTAACTATACTGGCACAGTGATGTATGGAGGTAGGACTTCTCCCCTTACATCACTCTCCTGGGTCACCTCTTGTGAGATAAGCAGATGCTTGTTCAGTGAAATGGGAAGCTTCAGAGACTGTGTAACTCCAGGCCTTAGTGGCATGTGTGAACTGGATTTTTTCCAGGATGTTCATGCTACATGTATTGCTGACAAAGACAGTTTTCTGTAACATCAGCAATATCACAACTAATTTGTGAGATTAAAAAGCAACCTATTGTATAATGGCAGATCCAGTAAGAAAATAATTTCGTTCTCTGTATTAAGTTTTGATGATCTGTAGTATCAATAAAGGCATCTCTGGAAGAGTAGATATTAAATGGGTCTTGCCAAGCTACTAAATATGAAGAAAATTCATGTCAGAGTCTAATTTGATCTGAAGCTGATTAATGGTAGTGACTAATGGAAGGTAGATTGGTGGAATAATCTTTCGTTGTTTCAGCTATGTTGCAGGCAGATGATGAGGATGACCTTCTGGAGGAGAGAATGAGAAGTCCCTTTGGCTCTTCTTTCAGGACATTTAATGCAACTGATTATAAACCTATAGGTAAGAGTAAAAGAGCAGCCAATAGCTTTGTCTGGAGGTTTGAAGGTTTATTGAAAGTTTGCTTAGTAACATGCACTTCTCTCTTTGCATGTGTGAGAAAAAAACCTGCTATATCCTCTTCTGGTCGAAGCACAGCAATTGGGTTTAACTTTGACATAATTTCAAGTATCATATCCCATTCAGTATGTGACTGCCTTACTTGCTACTGTTCAGCAGTTCTGGCTTTATTTCCTTTCTTCCCAAGTAAGGCATAATCTGAGACAGTAGATCACTTGGCCAGGATGGCATTGCTCTCATTTCACATGGGGCTCTTTTTTTAGCTTGTGGAGCTAAGCTAATTGCTGCTGTGGACATAAACAAATGTGGCTTTCGCTATTGAAGGGAGACATAGGTCACAGCTCAGTCCCTTTTTGTTGCCACCTATTCTGAAGGATGGTCTGTTGTGTACTGTGCTTAGGGAAACAAATAAATATATTAACAAGGGAGGAGGCACCATACAGAGCAGGTTAAGAGCTTACATGGCTGTTTTTTACAATGGTCTCCAATATTTCTATTCTTTATTACAGGTTGAATTACTTACAAACATTCATTTCACTTCTGTTTCAGCTGTTTTTTCTTGTCCCAAGCTTGTATTATTTGCTTTTAGACACTTCTTTTTCAGTGAGCATTAAGTAACCTGCAGTTAACCACTGAGTTTGTTCTGTGATGTTTTCCAGCTACCATAGATGTAAAGAGGAATATCTTTGACTTGTGCACAGACAGCAAGGACTGCTATCTGGCTGTCATTGAGGTAAAGCAGCTAATATAAACTCTGGTCTCTGTAGCTGTGGTTTGAATGCACGGCTTGTTGTTTCTTTTTTTGGAGTTCCTGCTGTTAAATTCATGTCCTAAGCAGTGGTGGTGTTTTGATGGTGCTAAAGATGCTGTTAGCTTTTTATTCTGCACCCCCTGCAGTCTTGTTTTGCTGCCTCATTCCTTAAATTTCCAAACACATTTGCTTCTCTTCTTCAAACTCTCACCACTTTAATAGGTGCAGAGATTTCCTTCTCATGAGCATAAGAGAAATGTGTTTTTTTCTTATTTATAGCAATAATTTCCTATTACTGCAAATTAAAATGTGCACTGTACCAAATAACTGGGAAATGCAATCTTTCGGGGGCTTCCTGTAGAGCATTACTGTGAATCACTCTTATTGTTCCTTTTACACTTGTCTTCCTAGCAAAATCCCAGAAGCTAAGGATTTGAAGCAAAAGTTACTGAGCAAAACTTCTGGTTTGTTAGGGATGCAGTTCTTTGCTCAATAATATGTTGTCAGAACCCAATTTCTTGAAGCCTGATTATGCACATGTAGTGACTAATCCTGTCAGCTTTATACTCTGTGAACCACTGGTCCCTACAGACCAGAAAAGCAAGTCAAGAAGTTGTAGCAGGGCTAGCTTCATGTTTAACTACTGAAGTTGGAGATGACAAGGGTTGTGAGACCAAGAAAGTTTTCTTTTATAGGAGTCACTGGAAGTGTTACTTCAGGGAACAAGGCAGGTCTTGAAACCAAAGAGACTCATTTTTAGTGCTAATTTGTACTGTGTTGTGCTGTATTTAGTGCTGGTAAATGGGAGGGGAAGATTTTGGAAATGTTTCTGTGATTGAGATCAGATGTAGCATCGAGTATGACAGCTGAACTCAATTCCTGGGGCTAACTTCTGTGTGGGCATCTCCCCTGCAGAACCAAGGCAGCATGGATGCCATGAACATGGACACCGTGTGCAGGCTCTATGAAGTGGGCCGGCAGCGGCTGGCAGAAGATGAGGAGGATGAAGAAGAAGATCAGGTGAGAAGCATGGCATTAACCTGGGTGTTCAAGAGTAGCTGTTACCCCTCTACATGTGTTCATTTATTACCCAGAAAGTAGAGAGGCTTCATTTGACCTCACCTAATGTGAAGTAGATCACTTTACTGTCAGTGTAAACTAAGACCGTGTGTGCAGAACCAGTGTGAACAGTAACTTTGTGTGCTGTAAACTAACACAATCATTTATAGTTTATTTATTAATTTCCTTAAGTATTCAGTCTTCATCAGAAGCTTTGCTTTTTGTTCTGCTTTTTTTAAGTATTTCGACTCCCAGTATAGACAGTAATGCTTGAGGCTTTCCTTCTTCCAGTTCCAAGTCTCATATTTGGACATAATTTATCACCAACTTCTGAAAGAGGCACAGCTTGTGACTAATTCAGTCAAACTGCACAGTATTTCTACACAGCAAAAGGTTTAAAGAATTTTGGAGAGGGCTGTAGGTTTGCACTGGGATGGTTTTCCTTCTCAGATCAGCTGTTTGATCTCTGGCAACTTGACAAAAGAGCTCAGAACTGCAGTAAGTGCCCCTCAGGGTGCAGCTGGTAGAATACACAGTAGCACAGAATGCTTACTACAGTAAAGTGAGAATTAAAATTCCACAGAATCAATTTGTAACTTTGTGGATGTCAGGTGTTTTGGGGGGTTTTTCGGACAGGCAAAGACCTTATGCTTCAATTCCCTAAAGATTTTAAATGCATTATTCTTTGCTCTTTGGTGTCTGCATTCTAGTAAATCATACATTTGTATCTCCTCTGAGAAAAGCTGACTTCCCCTTTTTCCAAAGAATGCTAGAAGGTTAATACTTTGGTGGGTTTTTTTCCCAGACTGTGTGGAGAGAGCTGGATTTGTGCTACCCTTTCTATCTCTGAATCTTCCTGTTGCTAGGTTAAAACTTGTACTTTCTAGTTCAGAAGACTGGAGAGCAGATCTCAGGAAAGAGTAATTTTCTTTGCAGTGAGTTGTTTTTATTACCCTTTCCCTGTAATTCTGAAGGTAAAGCAGTAGTTCTGCTTTGGGTCTGAAGTATGCTTTCCTGGCCACTGAGTGTGCTACAAGGTTGCAGCTGAAGTCTTGGTATTCTTTTGAAATCATTAGTCACTGTTTCTATCCCTAGATTGGATGGATTAGAAGAATAGAATTTCTTGGGAAGCAATGAAGAGGGAGGAGAGATTATTGCTCCTTCCTTCCTTTCTATGTCCCAACCATCCAGTGCTTGCCTTGGGCAATATTTACTGTTCCTATCTCCACTTCCGCTGGTTTTGTTCACTTTCAGTATATCTTAGTAAACTACTTCATATTTCCTTTATAAAATCTCCAAAAATAGTTTGTAGCAGAAATGGGTTTTGCGTTGTACAATGATTAACTAGCAGCTGTCAGGGCACTGCTTTGCAAAATCACTGGTAAGTGTTGACTTAAGGGAGATCTGTGTTTGTGCAAGGCAGTCAATGGTTCCAGGCTGTAACACCAGGTACTCAGCAGAGATAAGGGATCTGCCATCCATCAGATGTGGCTGGGGACACTTTCTGTCTTAAAAATAGAGGTGGCCCCAGGCAGAATCTAAGTGTGCTAAAAGCTTTTCTGTGAAGCTGATGGAGTGTTCAAACAAAGCTGCTCCTGGATTGATTTGCAAGCTCAGAGTGATTAGTTGGTATTGCATAACTGCTGCTTTTTATGGTCTCCATGTCTGGGTTCTGTACCTGTTTCCTAAACAACAACTTTTAGGGATGGTTACAATCAAGTTTCTTTAGTAAGAGAGATTTGGTTTTAGTATAAACAATACTTATGAACCCAAATTCAATTCAATGTACATATATCTAGCCAAACATAAACTAAGCCCCTTGCTTTCTGTCCCACAGCTGTTCTATGCTTTTTCTTCAGGTTTGTTTTTGTCTTAGGTTTACAAAAGACAGCTTTTGTCTCTGTAGAGACATCCAACATTGAGCTAGAATGAATAGAGGTTTTCCTGAATAAAGACAGAATCTCTCTGGTACACTTGTGTGTTGAGACCAAGAAGAGGTTCCTCGATTGAAAGATTTTTGTTTGTATGCATATCCTCACACGTATGTAGGTGTTCAGTATTTGCCTAGTTAGTTTCTGTGATTTAGCTTTTGAAAAATTTTATATAACATTTCAAACTTGTTGGAACTTCTCACAGATACTCTAAAACCCCTTCTGGCTGAAACAGGGTGCTTTCTGATCTTCATGAAAGTGGTGGGGGGAGGAAATCCATATGAATCAACATGAATCTGGTGTCTTTTTCATCAAGGTTTTTAAGGCAGGAACTAATCTCTTTGACCCCTGCCTCTCACACCTTGACTTGATGCACATTTGGATTTTTGTATCTGACCTACAAGGGTCCATGGGTACATTTTTTTGCCTGTACAGAAAGTAATGAGTATTTGAACAGAAGGGTGGCTGATGGGCAAGCCTTGCTCGGAAGTCATGTGATGCACAATAAAAGTGCTTTAAAGATTGTGTTAAGAGACAAGAACCGTGGAGAAAAGTATCTGCCTGGCTTTTTTTTTTTTTTTTTTTTACCTTGAATTTCGATTCCTCACTATTTCAGTTCTGACAAATGTCAGCTGAAGGTTCCATGACAGCTTTTTCAAAAAAGCAAAGACTGACAGTCTTTAAAATGAGCCTAGCAGGGAAGTTTGGCCTATAGATATCTTTCAGTTCCTTCTGTAATTTAAGAAACAAAACAACTGTGTTATTCCTCCTATCTCAATCCAAACCTTGTAAGATCAGCTGATCTGCTACATAAATTGCCCTCAAATTAAATGATGGGGCTGACTCAGTGGCTTGAGCATAGGACTTCTGCAGTGAATGTTTGGGGTTTGTTTGAATTGCTTGAGGACATCACCAGTGAGGCTGGGTTCTTCCCTGCTGCTGTACCAGCCTTTCCAGTGAGATCCCTGGGAGGCTGCCTTTCCCTAGGTATGGCCAGTAATCCAGAGTTGTCAAGCCTTGTTAAGCAGAACAAATGCTAATGAATGTTGATGCTCTGTGGTCTGTACTTACTGTGTACTGAGGGAAACTGAAGATGTAACATCCTCAGCAAGAGTCTGTTTGCCAGCTCTTTTGTTGGGTGTTTTACTCCAAAAATAGCAGTGTTCCTGCCTTGAACTTTCATGAGTTTTGTGAATTATTTCACTACTGGGTGAGTATCCAAATGTGTCCATCAATAACCAGCAGTCTTACTCACAAGTATTTGCAAAACTATACAGGGAAATATGTAAGGGTTTTCTATTTTTCAGTCTGGCTGCAAGATCTTCCTGTTTTTCCTCCTATATTTGCCACTGTTCTGATACACTCCTTCAGTTAGAGTTAACAAAAAATAACTTGGGTGTCTGAGCTACTGGTGCAGATCTTGGACCATCTTTTGGTTGTTAGCTTGCTTTACTCTTACTTATTTCTCTTTCTTGGCTGATTAGTATCCCCTGTTTCACTTGTTAATCTGCTGTCTTCTGTAGTGAGGCAGACGAGGAATTTCAGAGGAAGTGGCACATGGCAGCTGCTACGGGCTAGAAAAGGAGACTTCAGAAATATTATGTGCTCAGAAAAGCTGAAACCAAGGGAACACAGAGTAGACTCAAAACTGTGAAACTGAAGTCTGGATGAGGTGATCTTCTGAGTGGGTTTTAGGATTTTCAGTCTGTGCATTTTTACTTCCCTGTTTTAGCTTTTCTTTCCATATTAGTTGTTTAAGGGCTGTTTTTCTCTCTGTGGTACGTGTGGGTGATGTTGCATCTGTGAGGCTCAAGCAGTGTCCTGAGTTATTGTCATGTTCAGAGATTTATGGCTTCAGCAGCACATTGCTTCACCTAGCTGTCCCTGTCCTATAAAGTGTGTTCTACTTCTTTTGCCAGACCTGAAGAACTGTTAATTATCCTGCAGTGCTTCTGGGCTATCGAAATGGTTGATGGTAGGTGTGTAATTTGTCTTTTTGCATTGGTTTAGAAAATTCTAGGTGATGGGAAATAAGCTTTGTTGATAAGGCATTAAAGACTCGAAAGACAACCACTATTCTAACATATGGTTTAGCCAGGGTGGAGAATGTTTTCCTCAGCTTTCTATGTGGTCTTCGTGATCCCAGTTTCTACTTTTATTTTAGGATTCTCCCCCTGTCTGCCTGCAACAGTAATTCCACTGTACTTTATTGCTGTTGTTTGATATAGTTGGTTTGTTTTTTTCATGTGAATATTTACTTGCTGGGGAAAGACCCCACAAACCTTAATCTGTATTGGCACAAATATTTGGGAATCATCAGACTGTGGTGGTGCTCTGCCACTGTAAGCTGACTAGAATGATTTATGTCATCAGGGACCCTTAAGGAAGGGTTTGTTTTAGGAGCTGTTCCTGTAATATTTGAAGGTACAGTTTGATTTCAAATCTTACTCAAGGATAAAATGGTTTACAGAATAATAGCTGTGAATGGGTATTTTCAGACAAATGTCTCAAATGATAATACATATGTGTTTATTGCACACCTTCCTAGGAATCTTTGAGCTTAGTTGCAGCTGGGGAGGCTGAGTAAAGAGTGGTTTCTATCAAAGACCCTTTTATATAACAGACACATCTTTTGAACAGGCATCCTCTAAAACAGATATTTGGAAGAACAGTGCCTGTACTTCTTACCACATTTTTAGATAGTAGCAAATAACTGTGACTGCTTTAGTCTATTCTACTGTTTCAGAATCTATTTTCAGTAGCTCTCAGGCAGTGCAAACAGAGGAAATTCTTGGAAAGAGATAAGTATTTGGAGTTTCCAGAAGGGCAGACTTAGTATTATGGAGTAAAACAGCTTCAGCAGAGATAAAAACATATTCTGCCTGTTCAGTGACATAAATCAAAGATGTCCTTCCTCTTGCCTAGCACATCTTTCTAGAATTCCCACAGTAGTTGGGATCCAAGAAAATAAAAGCTGCCTCAGCTGTGATGAGAAATGCCAGTCAGAGGGTTGAGAAAACAAAGGAACAAATTCTTGTCCATGGAGAGGGAGTTCATTTACCTGCCAAATTTTGAAATTCCTTTATGCAATATTGTTCTTTGTCACAGAATTAAAGGAATTAATTTATTTTTGTGAGAGTGTGAGACCAGTGAGAGAAAGGAAGAGAAGCATATTGAGAAATTGTACCTTGTTCTGTACTCCTTACATTACCTCTGAGCCCTGCAGCACAGGGAATATAATAACAGTCACCTTAGAACCCCTTTATCCCAAGCATTAAGGAAGGTTCCAGCTGTGAGATGGTGGCTTTGCACATGCCTCAGAGGACAGTGACTGGAGCCAGGCTGATTATCATCAGGTGCACACAGTTAGGTTGAAATGGAAACATTTCATAGGCAAAACCAGAACTTGCCCAAAAGAGCCCCACCTGAACCTCCCGATCCCATGTGAGGCCCGTTCCTTTAAAGCTTTTGTTTGTCTGTATCAGGGATGGTTTGTCATTCATCACAGGTAAGTAGTCATTGTTAGACAAGCTAAACCTACTTACACAGACTAAGAGATTAACTGCTTTTTATTTCTTCACTCCATGTTTTGCCTCTGTGACATTCTGTACGCTGTGTGCTGTTTCCTGTTTTAAATCTGCACATGCCTACACCTGCGTAGAAGCCTATGGTAAGATTCCTTGCTTGTTACATATGGTAACTTCTGCAGCTTCCCAGGCTTCTACGTTTTTAGCTCTGTGACTAATGGCTATGAAGAAATAGAAATTCTAACCCTGAAGTAGCCAAGAAGGTAAAAGTAGGTGCAGGCCTGTAGTGTGAAGGAGATGAATACTTAGAATTAATTTAATGGTACATAACAGGAAATGGGTTTCCTAGCTGAGGGGAAGGATGGACCCTAGGTAATCTAGGATGTGAAATTCCTTATGTGCTTGACCAGGGAGTCTGTTGGCTATATTTAAGCTTTTTCCACTACCCATTGTCCAGGAGTGTTAAGAAGTGGTTGGGGGGGTGGGGAAGAATTGGATAGAAACTCTTTAAGTGACTGAAAACCAGATGTTGTCACTCTTGGGAATTGCATAGCAAAGGCCTAGAAAGTACCAACATGGTACACAGCAAAGAGTACAATTGTCAGAAGATATGACAAGGGGACTGTCCGTGGAGAAAGATAAATTGCTAGAACAAGGAGAGACTTACTCCTGTGGGTAAAACATTCTTCAGTACACTTGTATTTGAACAATGATCATATGTCCTTTTTTATGAAAGCCCCTTCCCAAGCTGGAAACTGGGAGTAATTAAAATAATACTGAAAATCTGGAAGAGACCAAATTTGCTGTAGGAGAAACCTGGGGAAGGAGGGTGAAGTAAACCAGTAGGCTGTTTCTTGCAAAAGCAAATAAATGAACCAAAATAATGAGACTATGGGAAACATGAATTTCTTTAAAAAGAAAACAACCTAGATGAAATAAATAACTGCTAGAAGCAGATGTTACCAGCAGATAATTTGACTTGGCTGGAAGTAGCCAGAAGTGAATTAAATAGGAGCTGAAACATTTGAAATAGTGGGAAAAGCTTTAGTAACATGGGATTAATTGTTCTGCAGATAGAGAAAATGAGACTAGTTAGAGTAATACCATCTAGCATGATTCAGACTGAGAGGTGCAATAGAGATTGTGTTTTCAGAGGGAGGAAGTGCTGCTGGAAGGCAGCTGGAGGTGAGAGGTGCTGATGGGAGGTGAGCAGGGGCTGGGAAAGGAGTTCATGGAGCAGTCCTGGGAAGCTGGGCAGAGCTGTTGGTGTGCTGCCTGGTTTTGCACTGTGAATCAGCTCCTAGCAGAGGAAGGAAAGGTCAGTGAGGTGTGAGACAAACAGCTAAAGCTTTCTGTAATAGCTGAAACCATGTCAAGCAAAAATGCAGTGACCTGTAGATCTCAAAACTGAATCAGAATGTCCAACCCAAATGTCAACAATTGAAAAAGACATGTGGGGTCTTCCTTTGGCAACTAAATGCCAGCCTAGTGTAAATTTGAGAGATTGTGTAATCTGCAGTAGAGAAGTCTCAGATTCTGGTCACGTGGTCATAAAATTTTTTTGGATTCAAGAAATGTAAGAAAGCTCTATAAAAATGTCTTAAGAGTACTTAAAAGCAGGCTGGTCTATTTTTATATACTGCAGATCTGCAGTGCTGTAAGTCATACTTCCTGGAAGCACTTTGTACATACGCTAATTTAGTGTTAGAATACATTACAGAAATATGTTAAAATCAAAAAGTTAAAGTTCTGCTTAGCTAACATGTATTTTGCATCAATTTGAATAAGTGAAATACTGGGGTTTTCCTGAGCCTTTAAATGATTTGTGAGAGATGAACACCAGTGAGTATGTTAAGTATCAATAAGCTGTGCTGCCCAGAAAAGACAAATTTATGAATTTTGTATGTGCAAGATGATTGGTAAAGGGGAATGGTAAGAAATTTTATGATGATGATGAAAGCTTAAGTAGTGTGTGCCAAGAAGCATCAAAGAACAATATGGCAGAAAACACAAAATGCTTGAACAAGTGCAAAGGGTATTTACTAAGCTCTGAAAGGGCTGTAAAAACTGGCAAATGAAGAACTAGGTCAAGCAGGTTTTTTTGTTCCAGTGCAGCTACCCCAGTATCTGCCATTCCTTTAGGGGATGTTGTTTAGTTTTTTCCTTTGAGGGTAATAAATGATAAATTAATTGAACCAAAGCTACTCTGCTTTCTGGAAGCAAACTGGTGGTGGAGTTAGGTTACCAGTAATTTGCTTTGCGATGATCTCAAGATAATCCTTTGCTGTGTAATCAACTTTTCTGATTCTGTAAGTTTATGCCCAGGTTTCCTTGTACTATTACATCTCTAAATCTTCCTGTATGCAGGTGTGTTAGAAAGCTGATGGGAATCACTTTTGCCCTCTTAAACATCCTCAAAGCATTTCCAGGGCCATGGACTGTGTGTTGATGCTGTTTATGTGTTACTGTGTAAGTGAATTAGTGAACTTGGGTGAGTTAGTGAGTGTTGAGAAATGATGCACATTTAAATAAAATGTCCCATTTTGGAGTCTGATGCTAGAAGAACAGATAGTTCCTCTAAAATATGTAACTGATGATTCCATATGTTACTAACTTACATGCTTAAGACTTTTTGAGTTAAACTGATACAACCCTTTGTATAGATGGTCTTTTTCAGCCTAAACTCTTTATTTATAATTTTAATTATAATTTATTTTTAATTATAATATATAATTTATTTATTATTTTTAAAATAAAGGCTATTTTATAATTGTCTTTGTTAGTTGAATCAAATTAACTAGAGTCAAACAATTTGCAAGTTATATTGGGGCCTGTCCTTGTGTGGACATCCTATCCTATAGATAACTATTCCACATGAAAGTTGGAGCCTCCTTCTTTGCTGTCCCCTTATAATTATAACTGGGTTTTTTTTGCTTGCTTGAAATTGTCACCTTTGTTCATTGCCTTATTTTTGCAGCCTTTTTGCTTTAACTAGGGTGAAATACTCAGTATTTTTGCAGAGAGTGAGACCAGGAAACCATTTTGTGTATGAAACAGAGTGGGTGTTTCCTAGACGAAAATTCCTTTACTGTAATCATGACCCTGTGTTTTTGATGAGCAGAAAGACTTGGCCATCCAGACATGTTCATACCTCAATGTCAGCTGTTATGTGTGTGCTGGAGGTGAAGAGGGGTGACACTGGTGCAGTTTTGGGAACATAACACAGAAACCCCTTAGTATTCCTACTCATTAATTAATACAATTAATATGTATCTCTGTAATATCTACTTACAAATTTGAGTCTCACTAAGGGTCAGTGAGTACTCAAAACTGTTCTACTCTTGGCATCTATCAAGGCAGAACTCCCTTAAATTAATCCAAAGTTTAGGTATCTACAACTAATTAATATACCTGAATCACAGTGTAACTAAAGTGGAGAGCAGTGTGACATCCTTAATTCAAGAGCTGGACTCCACCATGGCCCTCTGAGAACTGCCTGCTCTATTTAAAAAGGAGCAGGCAGTAGATTTTTTTTTTTCTTTTTTCCCCCATCCTTCACACCCTCGGGTTGAGGTTGTTTTTAGTTTTCCATGAATTCCATGAGAATATGGGGCTTTGGTGTGGCTGCGTTGCAATCATCATGCACCTTGCTGTAGCATAGGGCACACACAAATACCAGACCGGGAGTCAGAGTGCTCATGGGGAGGTAGAACCTTTCACAGAGAGAAGGTTATAACATGGTCAGTTTGGGATTCTGTAGTCCTACCCTCGTGCCTTCTGCGGAGGGAACTGGCAGCTGTGAAGTGACTTCTCTTGGAGAGGGAAGAGAATATTCTCTAAGGAAGCAGAGGAGGAATGTGAATACTATATGAACAGTTCAAGTTCTGATCCAAGCTTTTACAGAGAACATTCCAGTTAGAAGAATGGCTTTAGGCATCTAAAGGAGTTAGTCATAGCTGAAACAATTCCTTGATATTAAGTCCCATGGGGTGTGCTGGTCCGTGGATTCTGTGGATGAGTTTACTCCAATGAGGAAGATGAGCACAGGTGCCTCCTTGTTTTGCATGGATATGCATGCTGGTTCTTTTTTCCAGCAGCACCTGTGTCACTGCCCAAAGCTCTTGCGAGCCACTCATGAGTAGGCAGGGGCTTGCTTTTGCAGGTTTTTACTATGCAAACCTGGATGTGGTTTGGAATAGCTGTCTTGTCTTCCCTTGTGACATGACACAAGGATTTTTTTTCTCTGCTCTTACTCAGAGTGCTTGTTTGAGTCCCTGGGGAAGGTGTGCCATTTTCTACCTATGTAGGGATCCCTTACACGAGACAGTTGTGGTGTCTCATGAGGATTCATCCTGGGTCCTCTTGAACAGCCTGGATATCACTTACATGTGGTGGTGTTAGACTGCACCTGGCATTCCCTCACCCCTTCCTTAGCTGTGTGTCCCAGGGGCTGGGTTTGGGAGCAGAAGCTCTGGGTGCTTTGTTTGGAGAGCTGTCCCCAGGCTCTGCGTGAAGCTGTCTGCTCCAGCCGGGAATGCTGCGCTGGGCCTGCAGAGCTCGTGCTTGGCTTGGCTCAGAAGCTGAGGCAGAATTTATTTGCCTGTAGCTTAGCAGAAGCTTCACAGTGGCCAAGTCGTGTTTGGGTTCTTTAAAACATGACAAGGCACAGGTTTCCTCCTCACTGATGGAGATGCTTCTCTTGAACCCTGTCACGTGTCACCCCTCCAGCTCTGTAAGGATGTCACTGTGTGTGTCACACTCACATGCCCGTGTGACTTCTTGTAGCATGAGTTACACACTATTCTCTGTTTTACCAAGGACAGGTATCATTTTGATCTCATCTTACTGTTCTTAGGTGGTTTTTAAATGAATGTGGCCTGACTCTAATCACCAACTTCAGATTAAGTAATTTAAACTGTAAAAGTGGAAACATTTCAGTTCTTGGTTGTATTTTCACAAATTATTTTTTCTTCAGTGCTTGGTATAACCCTTCAAAGTTAATTTGCAGCTAAGTATACAACCTTTCTGTGTAATTTGGCTCTTACCCTTGTCAGCAAGAAGGGATTTTTAGCTCTATACAACTATATTTCATTTTTCCTGTATTTGAAGGGTGATGTTGGTATAAATGCCTTGCCTTAAGCTTCAATTAGAATGTTGATGAAACAGTAATTCAATTTCCAATAAATACATTACATATGAAACATAATCAAATTTAGTAGTTTTGACATTTTGAGTCCTTGTGGACTAGATATATAGGAAAAGAATACTTTCAGAAATTCCACAGATATAGAAACAAAGAAGGGACCTAACTCATTTGAGAATCCTTCAGTTTTTACCTAGATGGACTCTAAATGAATCTTGCAGACAAGGTGTGTCTCTATCTCCAGACACTGAGAAACTTGCCTTAATTTTTCTAAGATTTTTGAATAAATTGATATCTCTTTTCTGCTTCAAAATTGTTTAGACAATGAAAAACGAGAATAAACTCTCCTGCCTTGCCAGTTTTTAATCAGCTTTTCAGTTCTGAATAGAGTAATAAAATGTAAGACATTGGTCTCTCTGCAGATACTGCATTTAATAAAAATAAATACAAATTATTAAGGTAAAGCTTTTATACTCAATTCAGTATATTTTATAGAAAATTATACTCAGTATGGCACTGCAGTTCAAAACTGTGAACTGCAAGTAAGATATTTCCTCTCCCAGTGTGTATACAATTATGTCTGTTTATCTGAGGACTCACTGACTCAAAGTAAAGTTGCAATTGCTTAAAATAAGCACAGGCTTTAATACAGGTTGGTTTTAATTTTATATTTAATATAAGCTCTTTCATAAAGGAAACTATGTAGCAAACCATTGCTTTTATACTGTAATCTGCATTTAATAACACAGCACTTCTGGTCAGCAGTGAAGACTTGGCTGCCTTTTGCAAGTGAAGAAACAATACAATTTACTCAGGCTTTTTGTCTTTCCTTATTCCTCTTGCCTCTGACAGATGTTGGATTTGTGTGGGTGTGGTGGTTTTTTATAGCACTGACTGAAGAAAAAGTAGGTTGGGGAGATGACAGTAAAGGACTTTGCTCCGTCCCTTTAGATCTGAAAATGCAGCAGTCTAAACAGCTCAGTGGGAGTGTGGTGAGCTTGAGGACCAAAGGAACCCTTGAAGTGGGTTGTTAGATATCTATCTTAATTGCTTCCTAATTTTGCAAAATGTGTCTCCTCCCAAAACAAAGGGGCAATTAGGACTGAATGAGTTGAGAGCATTCTGTTAGAGAAACAGGCTGTGACTGAGGAGATGTGCAGGTGGATTGAAGCTTTTCTTTCAGTCCTGGAACACCCTGGAGCTTGGCTTGTGATGGCAGTTTGTCTGGAAGAAGGGTAGAACTGTTACAGCTCCTTCCCACTCAGTCTTATCCACTACACACAGATTGCTGGATTTTGTCTGTACAATGAGGAATTCAGTTGCTTTACTGAATGCAGATTCTTATGGTTTAATAGAGAAAGATCTTGATCCACAGGTAAATACCAAAGATGAGACTTCTGAGCTGCCTTAAACAGTTCTGTCATCTGAAGCTGAGTGATTCAGGGATTGGCTTTGGCTAAAAGTATCCTTCCCTACATTTTATACCTCATCCACATGGGAATGACAGAGACTGAAGGTGCATGTGGTTTGATGTCAAGTGGAGGTTTTGGTCCTGCTGAAACTAAAGCAGTTTGCACAAGACTAGCAACAAAGCCATGCATTAACAGGTCTTACTGCATGTACTTCTCAAGAGTGCATTGTGGTCATGTGTTGGTGGCCAGTCCTGGAGAGGAGCTTGAGCCAATGGTACCTGTTTGCATCAGCATTTTGCAGTTAAGACTTTGCAGGCCTGCAGGTGATTTGGCATGTGTGATGTTCTGAAGCTGTGGAGAGAGTGCTTAGATAGGTGATGGGAGAATGTTTATGTTTGATGGCTGGATATGGGGAGAAGTGAAAACTATAGGTTTTCTTTAATTACTCTTATTCCGTTTTACATGTATCTTAATGTCTGCAATGGACTGTTTTTGCTGTCTTTATAGGAGGAAGAGGAGCAAGAGGAAGAAGATGATGATGAAGATGATGATGACACAGATGACCTTGATGAACTAGACACGGACCAGCTGCTGGAGGCAGAGCTGGAGGAGGATGAGAACAACGAGAATGCTGGTGAGGATGGAGAAAATGACTTTTCTCCCTCCGATGATGAGGAGATTGCCAACCTCCTGGAAGAGGGAGATGAGGGTGAAGATGAAGATTCTGATGCTGATGAGGAAGTTGAGCTGATTCTTGGAGATAGTAAGTGTGTGCCCACCTTGGTGACCTTATCTGCTGCTTAAGGTCCTGACAAAAAGGCAGCATCTAAATTTCCCCTGAAATGACTTAACTGACTTGTCCCTTGTTGGTATGAGTCACAGACCATCATCATGCTTGTTCACCTGTGGCCTCTCTCAGTAATCTGCTGGTAAAAACAGCTCTTACGTGAGAGAGCAACTGTGCATTCTGGAAAAGGAGGTATCTCCTTTCTTCAAGTGCTCCCAGGTGTGTGTGAGAATTCCATTTGAAGCAGCTTTGTCTGATGGCTTGCCTGTCCTGCCCTTCTTCAAGGGGACACAGGTTTAACTGTTACCTCACCTGTCCTCTCTGCCTCGTGTGAGCCTGTAAGGACAGAGAAGCACTTTTGATCCTTGGTGCTGTTCTTTCTCTTTTGTAATTGCTTAAAAGTGCAAAGCCAACATGGCATTTCTGACTTCACTTCCTTTATTAGACTATTGTGAAGCTAACATAACTTTTGGAATACAATTTAAATTGTTCTCTTTTGCTGGCATTCCACAAATGTGATTTGAAAATATGAAGTGTGTGTGTGTATGTGTGTGTAAGAAAGAAAGGTCTAAACTTTTTATGTAGCAATAAAATTTGGAAAAACGCTTCACAAGAAAGAAGGTGAGTAGGATAGCATCAGGCTTGGGATTTGAGACACCAGATTCTGTTCCTTTTTTTGCAGCACGATTTTTGAGTATGTGCAGCCAAAGCACTTAGTTATTTTTAATTTTCAAGCTGTAAAAATGGACATAATATAGTTACCTTAAGTTAAAAGTTTGGTAAGGGTGAGTAATCACGATGTGCAAGGTGTTTGAAGTCCTGCAGTGATGGGAGATTGATTCCCATCTCAGCTCTCACATCAGGCTTCCCTGCCAGTGTGCTGGAGGATGAAGCATGCCAGGCCTCTCGATGGCAGTGGTGTGTGTGGCTGGCAGACTCATCCATGTCTTCTGTGGCAGTGTAGCTCAGTCATTTTTAAGGACGTGGCCACATTAGGTTGCCAGAGTTATTCTGTGAGGCCACTCTGCTGTTCTCTAGAAGGAAATAGGTTTATACTGTAGGGCCATATAGGATATTTGCACAGCTCAGTCATTAATAGCATATTGCAGTGCAGCATTTTTGGGTTACAGGGAACCTCTGTGTCCTAGTAGTGGGCAGGATCTTTGTGACACAACTCCACTTGTTTTTCCTCAGGGAATGCAGGGCCAGAAGCTCTTCAGAGAGCACCTGGGGTGCTGTAGCTTGAATTGTCCAAGGGGCAAAAGGGCCAGGATGTTCAGGCCTTTTCAATAACTCTTCCTGGAACAAACCAGGTGCTACTTGACAGGAGTTTCAGGCATGCTCTGCAGAGCACTGTGTTATGAAGCAGCCACATGTGTACATCATTTATGGATAGAGCCACTTGAGCAGAACTTAAATCTGGTATGGCTGTGGAGCTGCAGCCAGCCCATCCTGTTGCTGTTAGGTTGCTAAGCAGCAATTTTGGGAACTCGGAGCAAGGAGTGCAGCTCTGCCAGACTGATGCATGTGTGGTCCTTGATGGGTTTGATGAGTGGGGTTCTACGGCAGCTGCTCTGTGACTTCATCTGACTTCTTTCTGTTTCCCACCCAGCAAAGAGCAATTAAAATTTTCCTCTGCTTATGCTTGTTCCAGAATTAAAAGTTGTAAGGGCACTGCCAGTGTAGCAAGGACAGATCTGAGGCATGGGGTGCATTTAGAGTGTTCCCTACTGCAAATTGTTGCTGTATTGTGGGTGAACCTCCATAACGTCCAGTGAGTGTTTTCAAAGCAAAATAATTCCGAGAACAGTTGAAACAGGGGAGTGAGTGGCATTGGTCGCTGTGTGTTTCAATTCCTTTTTTAAAGTAATCCATGGAGAACCTTTAAAGTATGAATTTGTCTTCCTCCCCCTTTGTTACCACCTTGGGGACATCAGATCTGTTTGTCAAAGCAGTTCATGCATTGTGCAGGTCTTTCAAGAGCTTGTTCCTGGGTGGGAAGGATTTCCTTCCATAGGATGGAAGAAATATATGGAATTCTCACCAGCAGCATGGCTGACTCTTGATTCTGATTCCTCTTTTCTTCTATAATCCCAAATGGCAACTTCCAGGCAGGTTAACTGCAGTCAGGTTTACTTGCAGACATAGAGCTCAGACCCAGAAGGTTACGTGGTGAGGAGATCCTTTCTCAAAGCTTTCCTCTGGGGTTAAAAAAAGAAACAACAAAAACCCCCCAAAACTCCCAACTTTCCCAGCTTCTCTTCTCCAGAGTTTCTGGATTGTTATCTTGCTTGTGCTTCTTTCCCTCTTACTGTGTAAGTGTAGCTGCTGCAGCACTGGCTGGTGTTTTCCAACTCCCCAATGTGGCTGTGGCTGCTCTGGGAGCACTGATGACCCCTCAGCTTAGGCTCAGTCCGATGGATGGTGAGATGGAGCATCCCTTGCTGATCACAGTGGAAAGGCAGCTGGCTGATCTTCAGGGAGGAGGGTTGGGGGAAAGGATTTGTGCCCTCTCTGCTTGCCTGTGATTTTTTTTTTCCCTAAGGATAGCATCTGAGAAGGGGTGAAACTTCCAGAAGGTCTTTCTTACCTTAACAGGCATTTTAGAGATCCACCATTACTGAGATGGCTAAGTGGAAGTCTTGGTGTCTTTTTTTTTTTTTTTTTCTTTTTAACTATTTTTAACACCCAGTTATCTGCTGCATCCAATGAATTCGCATAAGAAAAAGAGCCAACATCACCTCTAAGGTAAGGCAGGAGCCTTCTTGCTGCCAAAGCTGCTACTGCTTCCCTCTTGCACAACTGAGGGAGGAGAGATCTTATGTTTTAAGATAAAAAGCAAGTGTGTGTATGCGTGTGTGACTGCTTCTGGTAAATCCCTTCGTGTCTTTATTCTGTACCACAATGAAGAAAACCAGGAAAAGCACAAATTGCAGGTCAGCTTTAGTAAGTGACCTGTAGTTAAATTCATTACAGAAACCTTTGAGTTAGTAGAGGAAGGTTCTGGTTGTGAAGGTGTGGATTGCTTCCACCTTAGTGGGGTCCAACTCACTGCATAAGGAATTACCCTGTGCACATCATACAGGGGCCAGGCTGGTGGCACTGTCCAGCTGCGAGGAACGACTGCCACATCTGTCCAGCCCCTGGTGTGAAGAGCTGTTGCCCTTTGTTGTGCACAGGAAGTTGTGCAGGCAGCTCTCTGCTGGTGTCCTCCCCACCTTGTCAGGGGAAAAACCTGCCAGCTCATAGGAACTGCACTTGCTAAAGCTGCTCTCCTTGAGCCTCTGTTTTAAGCAGGGAAAGAAAGCTCTGGTGCAGATTTCCTGGCTGCTTTTGAGTGGTTTGGAGCACTGATGGTTCTGTCTGTGCCAGGGAGCTGCAGCCTCGGGCAGGGGTGACCATCTCCTGTGCTTGGGTGAGTGCCTCTGCCACAAGCCAAACATAACCCACGTGTCTCCTTTGCAGCCGACAGCTCCGATAACTCCGACCTGGAGGACGACATCATCCTGTCCCTGAATGAGTGAGGAGCGGCTGCGGGGCGGGGTGTGGGCAGGAGAGGACGCTCCCTTCCCAACAGAAGACCAGAGACCAAATTGGAAACCGACTCTGAGCACCCCAGCCCTGCTTTTCATGGGAAAACCTGAGGATCTCCTGCCGATCCCCTGTGTTGGTTTGAGTCAGTTTGAGGCTCGGGGCTAAGTCTCAATAAAGAGACCTGGGGTTAGGCCTCATTTCTCTCTGCCTTTTTTTTTTTTTATTTTTTATTTTAGGCTGAGATGACTCTTCAAGGAAACTTCTGAAGATATTTCACAATATATTTTCTTTGTATAAAGTTCTTTCCTAAAGAACAGAAATAGTTTTATAAAAAAAAAAAAAAAAAAAAAAAAAAAAGGCAAGTGTTCTAGTAAAGAGGGGAGACCTTTGTATTCCTGTAGTACCTTGTTACCATGGGGTAGGTTTGGGGAGAAAAATTGTTTAAAATTAAAAGAAATTAAAATTTATGCAACTACTAAGTGAAATAAGAGGATCATGGTTTCTAATATTGTTGAGGAGTGAGAATATTTTTATTTTAAATATGATTTTATTTTTAAAAAAGAAGAACTACAGGTGTTATACCTGCTAATGCACCAGTGTGTTCCAGATGCTTTTGTCCTCCAGGGAGGAGCCCCTGGGGTGTTTGCTAATGTAGATTTGCGCTGTGATACCAGCTATAGTGGGAGGCTGAAATCCTGGGTGGGCCTAGTCAGAGCCTGGTATTCCTGAAGACGTGGGAATCTGGGATTGAAGTTTGAGCCCTTTTTCTCCCCTCTGCCCTTTGTGGTTCAAGTTTTTTAATCTTTCTTTCTTTCTTTTTTTTTTTTTTTTTCTTTTCCCTCTTGCCCTCTGTGTGGAAACTGCAAATTGAAGGCCTTTTTCTTTAATGTAAAGTGTATTTATTAAAAAATTAAATACAAGTCCTGTCTGTGTGTGTGGCTGTGAATTGTAGCCATGCAAAAGCAGTGCTCCATGTGCCTGCAGGGCTTGGCTGAGAGCAGCCAGGTGTAGCTGGAACCTGGCTGCAGTAAGGAAGGGCAAAGGAAACACGGGATTTGGGAGCGCAGCCTGGCCATGGCACAGCAGCTGTGGGTTCCAGTCTGATCCCTTGGGTTGCCTGACAGCCTGGAATTCTCAGTGCCATCCTCACCACACTGAGTGGGAGCTGGATGATGCCACTGGGCTGTGGTTGCGTGGGGAGGTGCTCTGGAGCGTCCACTGCAGTTCAGGCAGGGAATTCCCCACCTCCCAGGGTGTGCCAGGAGCTGGGAGCAGCACTGGCTTCCGCCTGTGGTTTGGCATTGCCCAGGCTGCCCTGTGGCTGTCGGGGCAGAGGGCAAATCAGGTGCTCCTGTTGAGGCATGACAAGAGGCCCTGCCCTCAGAACAGGAGGAAGAAATGGCAGTGGAGTGTTTGACTTCACAGTGCAGCACCCAGCTGTGCAGCTTGGGCCTGTGCTCAGAGCTGGCAGGTGAGTGCTTGCCTGGACAAGGCCACAACTGTGCTGTTTATTCCCAGGTGTTCAGATAACATCCACTCACCCTTTAACCCTTTCTCTCTTTTGGCCACTTTCAGAATAGGGTGTGAGGCAGAACAGGGAACTGCTGGAGACTTCTCAGTCCTTGACACTACAACCAGTTTTCCACCAAGAACTGCTCGTTTCCACTAATGCTCGAGGTCTTACTGCTTGAAGAGGAAGGATTTTTAACTGAAAGAAGGGATAGCTTTTTTCCCCTCCAGCATTGCATCTGTTTAATGCACTTACCCAGGGCTGCTTGTTAATAATTCAAAAGAAAGGTTCTGCTGCAACTTAAAATGGATAATTGTACCCTACAGAGTCAATAAAGATGAACAAGTTGTGATTAGTACAGCATTTAAGACCAGCAATTGGAGCAGCATTCTGATTAAATGAGGGGATGGAAAATCGGCTATGCCACCCAACAGCTGCAGAAGTAGCCCCTGCCTCACCAGAAACCATCCTGCCCAACTTCACCGTAGAAAAATGTGCAGCTCAGGAGGAGGAAAAAAATAAAAGCGTGTACTCAGCTACTGCTCCCAGGGAGATGCAGTGCCAGATGTCCTTATATTGTTCTGGCATTATACCCCAGCTGTAACTGGCTGCATCTGCTGCTGATTTGGGCCTGGCTATTTTGGAGAAATTCACAAGCCAGTTTTTGTGAGACAGAACCAAAACACCTGAGATGGAGCTCCTGTGTATGCATTTGACTTGAACCTGAGGTGCTGTAAGTATATGAGCCATCCGTCCACTCCCACACCTGCCCTACCTCTGCTGAACAGAGCTAAAGGGAGTGGGTTTGGGCCTTACCCTGTGGGGAAGGAGGCAGGGCCTGTGGGTCACCCCCCAAAACTGCTGAAACAGCCCCCAGCCCCTATCCCGAGCAGACCTGGCCTCTCTGAAGTTAAATACACACCTGGGGAAGCTGCCTGCACCCCATGCTACTGCCTTAGTTCTGGGGGTCTCTCTAAGAGTGCTGGGGAACAGGTGACTGCACCAACCTGGGTGCAAAGTGGGGTTCAGAACTGGGGCCTACCAGGGATCATTTTGTTTTTGTCAGGCCATAATTTTGCAGCTGCTTGGGATGGGGAGAATTCTCGGCATTTGGAAAATCACCTGCCACCCTGGCATCATGATTTAATCTATTTAAAAGCATGTTGCTTGGAAAGAATCCTATAATCTTCTGGAATACTCACAGCACGTGGCTGATGTGGTGCCATACAGAATTTCTTCTATGCAGCAGTTATAGACCCTGGCTTAGGGGGTGGAGGGAGATTTAAATGTCCTGCCAGCTGGCTAAGACATACATACTCCTACCTCTGCATCAGAGGGGAGCAGGGAGGATGTTGTTTCCTCCCACGATGTGAGCAGATGAGCCCAGCACAGCCTGTGCCCTCTTGTCAGCGTGGTCCTCATTGCTCTGGGACCTGAGTAACTGCTTGGCCCATTTGGTGCACTGCAGCACCCTTCCATGGAACACACCCTGTGGAAGGCCCTGCCAGCACCCTGGGAGGGAGCAGCACATCCCTGCAGGGCTGGGGTTAAAAAAATCTCCCACAGGCCAGGGCTGGGAGAGGAGGGTACAAACCCCGCCAAGTGTAGCTACGGGCGATGGCTGAGGCTCCTCATCACTGGTCAGAGCACATCCAGCCCTCATCCCTGTTTCAGTAGGAAAGAGAACCAGCAACTGCTGTTAAAGAGGCCCTGTAAGACAGAATGTTTGCTGAATGGGTGCTTAGAACAAAAGATGGGGTAGCTCAGTCTAAGCACTAACACTCTCAGAGCAGCCCATCCACCATGTCACACCCTGTTCCTCTGAGTTTCAGATCACCCTGAGGAGCCAGACACCATTACCCTGCCATGATCACCTTACTGCCTGCCCCCCTTGTGCTGGGCAGAAAGGCACCATCCTCCCAAAAACAACCCCCCAGCACTGCCTTACCCAGCACCTTCCAGCATCCCCGAGGGGCTCAAGCCTCCCACCCCCCCATCTACTCCCCAGAACTGCTGCCCATCCCAGTTTAAGGCCCGAGGCTTTGATGCTGTAAGATCCAGGCTGCAACTGCCAACCCTTTTTCAGGCCTGTTTCTCTTGGAATCAGCCTGGATACACGTGTGAAGGGATGGGATGGTGGACACAAGTCCAGGATGGGGCCTTTGGCCTTGGCACAGTCTGTTAAAGCCATGGTGTGGCTCCCTTGCCTCCTGGGGAGCAGGGAAGGCTCAGGTCATTGTGTCAGAGGGATGCTGCTCCTTCTCTCCCAGGTGTTTTTTCCATAACTCCCCAACTTCTCCTTTACACCTGTTAATTTTGGTAGGAGAGATTTGTTGCTCTCACATGCTCACAACCATCAGCCACCTCTCTGGGAACAGAAATCCCATCATTCAAATCTTTGTCTTCTAAACCACCCTACATTATTATTTACTTATTTCACAAGGAAACTGGGAGATGAGGGATTTTGGGCCGTTCCTTGGCTTTGCCAGCAAACAGTTGCAGCTTTTATAATTTACTGATTTTTTCCTTCCCCTTCCTAACACTCACACACCATAACACACACAAGGCCATGCCAGCCAGGCGGGCACTTGTACTGGCACCACCTCTGTGGCCTCGGAGCCGCACTCGGGCGCTTAAGGACAGAATCATTTTCTGGGATACGGAAGATGCATCAAGTGAAATGCAACCCCCCAGCCCCATAAAACCGACCCACGCTTGTTGATATTAATAACCCTCATCTGCTGATGATGTTCCTACATCTGCAAGTGAAAAATAAAAGCATCATTAGACTGAGTTATGCTCCCTGCTAAGTAGGTCGTGACACCAATCATACCTGAGAGCTGAGTTTTAGAAGGGCTTTTGGCAGCCCTCAGCGAGTTGCTGGGTCACAGAGATTGGTGCAAGATAAGTCTGGTTCTCCCACAAATTTGTTCACTTGCTTACCACGAGAACAACAACAAAAAACCACCTGCAAATCTAAAGAAACTTTAAAATGTAGCATTTTTAATCCCACACAATTTTCTGTAAATCTCCTAAAATCTACAGGCATCGTTTTAAAAAATAAAAATATCCCCAAACAGAACAGTGTGGATTTTAACTCCAACTTGGACTCATTACCACATCCTTATGGTGCTGAGCACTCAGGGGCTCTGGCCTCCCAACCAACCCCCTCATACCACAGACAGCAAAGGTGATGGATCCACCCTCTTTTAGAGCTCAGATTTTGATCTCCAGTGGTTCCTCTGTCACAGGTTACCTGTGGTAACATAACACATTCTCAGCCAGCCAGGCACATTTCTTTCTTTTTTTGTAAACCTGCAAACAAATCTTAACTTTAGAAAAAAAAATTGCCATTTATCCTTCAATAAAGGATTCCAGGTAGTACAACATGATTGACTGCAAATGGGGACCTCCAGCTCACCAAACACCTTCATGCCCCTGGCTTGTCCACAGCTAATATGGGCCCAAGAGGGTTCCCCCTTTAATCACTTTTTATTCTTCTGCTTGTTTTTCCTTTTATAAAAATTGGGAATGTCAAACCTTTTTTGTTTTATCCAAGAACTTCTATGACTGAGACATATGCCAGCTGCTCTCAAACCTCACCAATCTGAATACAGGGTCCACTCCTTAGTAGCAAACTTTTTGCCAAGTATCAACTAATTTTTTGGTGTGTATGAAAAACACTTTTATTCTTGATCAGGAATTGCTTCCTTGGTAGGCTGGCTTCCTGGGAAGCTTCTATCCTCAAATATAGACTCAACAGCAAAGCATCCAGACTCAAATTTACGAAATAAAAAGCAAACAGGACAAAAAAAAAATAGAGACCCAACCTTTCAGTCTCTGATACAGCATAAGGAACTCCCCTTCCCCTCCCACCTTGAAGGACACATATAAAGACGAAGGAGGTGCTCAAGGTTGGGATCTGAGAAACTGAACTGGGCTGGGGCCTCACCTGGCCTGGCTCCTCCTGCAGCACAGGGAACTCACCCTTCCTGGCCATAAGAACTCAGATACCGCACAAGTTTAGAAATCCATCAGTGAACAAGGCTTTACTGACAACTTTTCATACAGTTAAAAAATAAAAATACAGAACAACAGCGGACAGTGTCACATATTAAAAACGAATAAAATGGGCTCTATTTAAAATTTTAATAGATATTATAGGTATTAAAATTAATTAGAAACTAAAAATCTTACCACTTCGGTCAAGGTGTTTTGAGCCTCAACCAAAATGATCAGCCTTAAAAACAACTGGGCTGTGTGACACACAAAGAAAACATGGAATTTGAAAAGACAGTGTGGGCTAGGCAGTGTCTTTGACTATAACTATCACCATATGTTCTTCTTCTAACTTCCCCAATGTCCTTAGTGCTGACTGGAGGTACTGCTGAGAGAACTCGCAAGGAGGGAACGCGTAAAGCATGCCTGTGCTGTCCCTGCCCTTCGCCCCTCCCACGGGCAGGCTGATAACCCCAGCAGCCTGCTTCTGTTTCAAGTAGGAGACCAGATTCCTGAGAAGCCGTCGCTGCAAGCCAGGCTCTACCACAGGGAAGGTCCCCTCGGCCCCTGCCCCTGCCGGGGCGGACTGGGTGGCCAGGAGCACGGCGTAGCCGTTGGGGCTGCCTTGTTTGATGCGCCGGGTGACTTCATCCAGCTTGGGCTGGTCCAGCCGAAGTCTCTGAGCGATTTTGAGCTGCGTCAACTTCCCGCCAGATGAATGGTCTTTGAGGAGTCCGTTGATGACACCCAGGTCTCCCTCCAGGATGTGCATAGAGGTGGGGAAGCAGCTGTTTTTTAGCACAAGAAGCCCATTCCAAGCAAGTTGCAGTGTCTGAGCATATTCTGATAAATTCTTTAGCTTTTTGGTCTCAGATTTTGGCTCCTCGTGAGTTTTTGATTCCGATTCACCAGTTCGATGATTGCGTTCGCTGTCCCTTTTTTTGGGCTGGGGAGTGTCGGCTGGCTCGCGATGGGGTTTCTCCTCGGCCGCGTGACGATTGTTCTGGAGGGAGTTACTCTGCTCTTTCTCTGCTCCGGGTTCTGTAGTGTGATTCTCCTTGCGAGCCCTGTCAGGGCTGCGGTCTAGAGCTGGCCCACTGGCCTTTGTCCTGCTTCTGTCCTCGTAAGGCGAGTGAGTAGTCCTCCCACGGTCACTGGAAAGACTCCGGCGTTTCCGCCTCTCTTCCCACGGTTTGGGCACGCTGCGGTCGCCGTCGCTGCCCCAGCGCTCCCCGCTCCGGCTGCGCACGGACCGGCTGTAGCTCTCCAGGTTGTTCCTGCGTTCGGCATTTTTGGCAGGGCTGGCCCAGTCTGCCTCCACAAAGCTCCTGTCTCTGTCTGAGTACAGGAGGTGCGGAGGAGTCCTATCCCGCACCCTCAAGTCTTGCTCCAGGCTCCGGTGCCGGCTGTAGCCGTCAGCCAGCAGCTCGTAGTGCACGGGGAGCGGCGCGGGCTGGTACTGCTGCGGGTATCTCGTCTCTTCTGCTTTGGCAAAATCCACTCGGAGCCTCCTCTCCGGTCCACCCAAGGGAAAGCCCCTCATCTGCGCGCAGGCGGCCTGGGCAGCGTCCAGGCTCTCGTACTGGATGTAAGCGAAGCTGTCGCCCTTCACGTAGTCAATAGTCCTGATGCTGCCAAAGCGGTCGAACTCCCTGGCCAGGGCAGCCAGGGAAGTGCTGGGGCCAAGGCCCCCCACCCACAGCCGGGTGGTGGGGTTGGCTTTCCCATAGCCGATTTTGATGGGGTTCCTGCCCACAACGCGGCCCGACATGGCCACCTTGGCCCGGTGCGCCATGTCCAAGTTCTGGAACTTGAGGAAGGCGTAGGCACCGCCTTGGCCGCGTGCGGGGCGCTTGATCACCACCTCCTCGATGATGCCGTACTTCTCGAAGGCGCGCCTCAGCTCCACCTCCGACACGTTGTGGTCCAGGTTGCCGATGAAGAGGTTGCGGGTGGCTCGCTGGTCATCCTCCGGCATCAGGTCTTCCTCGGCCACGATGGGGTAACTGTACGGGCGGCCGCGCTCGTCGTACAGCCCATAGTAATCCAGGGCCCGCTCCCGCTCCCGGGAGAGCCCGATGGCAGCCGCTTCCAGAGCGAAGGCAGCAGCGGCAGCGTGGCGGGGCCGTGGCTCCCGCAGCAACGGGCTGGTGACCGGCGACAGCGAGCGCTGCTTGTATTGGTAGGCGCTGTGCAGGGGCGGCAGGTACCCCAGCGGCTCCGGGGAGGGCGCGGGGGGCGGCGTACGGCTGCGCCGGCCCCCGCGCAAGTACACGGGCTCCACCTTGAGCGGCCGGTCGTAGAGGAGCAGTTGCCGGGCCCGGGCGTGCCGACGGGCGTCGCGGGCGTCCCCGGGGTGTCGGAAGTTCACGTATGCGACGCGGCCGAGCTCGGGCGTGTGGGAGAGCTTGACACTGATGTCCCCGGCGCCCCCGCCCGCGAAGCGCTGGAAGAGGCGGAACAGCCCGTCCTCCAGCAGCTGGTCGGGCAGGGCCGCGCTCAGCCCGCTCACCAGCAGCGTCTTGTACTCGCAGGAGCCGGGCGGCT
>VXAD01007019.1:549064-560382 GCA_013399195.1 Dicrurus megarhynchus
CACGCTCTCCGCTCCCATTGGCCGCGCCGCCACCTCCACGGGAGAGTTGGCGGCCGCTGATTGGGGGGAGGCGGCGGAACGCCGGCGCGCGCCGCGGGTCCCCGCCCCCTTCGCTGCCATCTTTGTTACGGGAAGGGCGCTCGCGTGCGCTCCGTGACGGCAGGCGCGGGCGCCATCTTGGAAAGGGGCAAATCCTCACACCTGTGGGCGGGCGGGGCCGCCCTGGGCCCGCCCTCCGCTCTCCGCTCTCCACTCTCCACTCTCTCCTGGCTGTGGAGCGGCGGTGTCGGGCAGCGTGAGGTAAGGCTGAGGGGTTGCTCGAGGCTCCTGAGTATCGTGGAGTCGGCGGGGCAGAGGAGCCGCCTGGGCAGGTGGCTCATGGGATGCGTGTCCCGTGAGGGGTGGGAATGGCAGGGACGGGCTCAGTGCCAGCACGGGCACCGCCCGTCACGGGTGGCTCTGGGTACACCCTGTGAGGTACAAGGACTGGATACTTTGAGGTGGGGCAGCTGAGAGGTGAAAACAGCAACCTGTGTGCACTTGTTTCTGGCTTCTTGGGTGAGTGTTTTTGCAGAAAGAAAAAGGTTTTTGTTTTTTTTTTTTTTGTTTAATTCCATCTTAATGTCCTAGTCGCTGGGCCTGTAACGTTTTGTTCAGAGATATGGGGGGATTCTTGGGGTTGTCCTGTGCCAGGGCCAGGAATTGGACTTTGGTGATCCTTGTGGGGCTTTTCCAACTCAGCGTATTTTATGATTCTGTTCCAAAAGCCCTCAGTTTGTGCTGTTAACTACCTTCGGCAATCCCCAACGCTGTGAGTTTATAACTGAAATCCCCTTGAAGTTGGGAGAGGAGCACACACCTGCTGATAGCTCCTTGTGCAGCTTTACGTGTAACTCTAGCATATCCTGGGATATCATTCCAGTAAAAGAAGGGAGAGGCAAAGTCACACAGCCCTGTGCTACAGCAGGGGAGCCTCCATGTAGCTCGGTGGGCTCTTGAGGCAGCCTGGTGGGGCAGTGCCTAATCAGAATTTTCTTGCAGGTCATCACGTGCAAGTGATAAGCCTGATGAGGTGACACAATCAGTGTGGGGAGGAGGAGCACCTGATTCAGCAAGGGTCACAGCAGGTGAGCAGTAATTAGGACACTAATTGCCAGTGAGAGTACATCATGTGTTTATTAGGAGAGGTGGTTTTGCACATTTCTAGATCTTGTTATCTCTATGTGTTTATTAAGACTGTTACTAATATTATTAAGTCAGTCCATAATGATTCCCAGAATTAGTGAATTTCAGTGTACTTTAGGAGGATTATTGGCTTTTCTAAAGTTACACTGATTGCCCACTAAAGTCACTTAGCCGTGCAGAGAAGTGGTGGCTTAAAGTGGCCTTGTTTCTTATCAGGATACTGGCCAAAAGAACTGTGACATGAAGTGGCTTCTTAATTAGTTGGAAATAGGGCTTAAATTTAGAATCAGGAGAATTTAGGAGGGTCACGATAAGGACAGAGTTTACCTACCAAAATAGTGCAGTTATGAAACATCTTCAAACAGAGCAGGAATTTTATACTTTTTTATGGAACTGGAGAGGAGTGATTTTATTTGGTTTTGGATTGGGAAATGAGCCTCTGTATTTCAATATGGGATCCTCAAATGGGTCTGAGGAGGAATTTTTTTTGATTTAAAAAATTTTTTTTCTTCTTTTTATTTATATCCTATGTCTTAGTAGCTAGAATGGATTTCTTGCATTTTACCTTGTGCTTCTTTTTGATCCATGGTGAGGTTTCTGGGGCTCTGTTTGTTCCACCCTCCAGGCTCTGTCTCTCTGGAGCATTAGGGATTTGTCCTGAGACCTGGGTGATGGACAGCTTGTGCTGGTCCTCACTGTTGTTTCTTCCGAATATCCAGTCTAACCCTCGTCTTTGTCAGTGTGAAGCCATTCCCTCATGTCCTGTCACTCCAGGGCCTTGTCCAAAGTCCCTCTCCCGCTGTCTTGGAGCCCCTTTAGGCACTGGAAGGTGCTCTAAGGTCTGCCTGGAGCCTTCTCTGCTCTGGGCTAGTCAGCCAATTGAGTGGGCAGGAGAATTAATTTAGCTTGGTGGGTCTGTGGGGATTGGAGTTGTTGGGAAGTGAAGGTAAATAGAGGACGTTCCTGGCTGCTGTGGGGGCTGGAGCTGTGCTGGCTCTGCCATCTGAGAACACAAATCTCTTAGAGCAATGGGGGGATGAAGGAGCTCAGCCTCAGGTGTTGGGCTGCGAGGACAAAGAAGTGGGTTCTGTCAGGGGGGAGGGGAAACAGTTTGGGAAAATGTAATGCAGTACTGCTGTGAATGAATGCTGAATAGAAGATGAAGTGTAATAGATCTACCACTCCAAATTTGGGTTTAATTTATGTGGGATTGACAGTAAAGCCCATCAAAATGGAGAAGTGGTGTGTGAACCTTCTTTTAAGAGGTCTGAGCTTGGAACTCTGCCTTGTGAACTGTCTGTCTCTATCCGTGGCTTGTTAAGAATCATCTACAAATGGAGGCACATTTATGCATAGGGTGTAGAAGGCTGAATCTTTTATCAGCCAGGTGAGAGTCATTTCTAGAGGTTTAATTTCTCCTCTTATCAGCTTTGTAATGAAATTCATACTGAGTTGGACAAGTCATATATTGAAACTGTCGTGAAGTTTTCTTATTTAGATAAGGAGAGGTATTTGGACGTGGGATTTAGATTTCAATCTGACTAGTGGCAGCTTAAATAAAGTATTGGACTTGCACTGAAAAAAATTGTTCTGTTGCTTTTAACAGAAACTAGAGTACTTTTTTAACTCTTGTTTAAAGCTGAGGGCTTCACACATCTTTTGTTGTGCCAAAATACAGTTTTTATTTCCTGTGCTTGGTTAAAAAATAGTTTTTATCTGAATAAAAAATATTTACTTAACTAAGATTTTATAAGTTGGCTTAGGAACAGTCTCAAAGGGGCTGATTGACGATAGGGTGTGTCGGAACCCATGACATACCTCTATCTAATTTAGGGGATCGGACACCCAGAAATGGGGGTCCAGGAGTCGGGCTGAGTGCCCCGGAGGGCACTGCCTTTGATCTTTGTCCTTGGAGAACTTTGCCAACTCTGAGAGATGAATTACAGGCCACAAGAGTTTAATATAAGCATTAATAGTTAATTTGCACAGGGTGAAATATAGTATATAGAATGTTAGATGATATGTACATGGGGGTAAAATANGGTGGAGGGTCTGGAACAGAAGTCCTAGGAGGAGTGGCTGAGGGTAGCAGGGTGTTTAGGCTGGAGGTCTTCTCACACTCTACAGCTACCTGAAAGGTGGTAGCCAGGTGTGAGTCGGCCTCTTCTCCCAGGGAACAAATGACAGGAGAAGAGGAAATGGCCTCAAGTTGTGCCAGGGGAGATTCAGATTGGGTATTAGGAAAAATTTCTTCACTGAAAGGATGGTTAAGCACTGGAAGAGGTTGCCCAGGGAAATGGTGGAGTCACCATCCCTGGAAATGTTCAAAAACCAAGTGGACATGGCACTTCACAATATGGTTTAGAGGGCATAGTGGTATTTAGTTGAAGGTTGGACTTGGTGATCTTGGAGGTCTTTTCCAACCTGAATGATTCAGTGTTTCTATTCTATGAATGATACAGACTTCTTCATGCATCAGGTGAACATTTTAGCTAAGCCACACTTTGGTATTTTAGAGGCACTGAACTACCGTGTCAGTTTCTCTTCTCAGTATTTGTATGTGGTGTGTGCAAAGGTTGCCTTGGCAGTCCATGTACATCCTGGGGCCAGCTGAAGAACCGGACTTGCTGCTAAATGTCTTGAGACAGGTTTCACAAGTTTTTTTGTTGGTTTGTCAAGACATGGAATGAGTTATTTTGCCTCCTGTACAATGACTGGGTTTATTAGTGGTAATGGAAGAAAATTTGAGATTAGGAACATGTAGAAGTCACCATCTGAATTCCCAAATCCTGTGTTCCTACACGTCTTAACTACTATTCTTTCACATCTATTCTGTTAAAATGATCAGTATTTAAGTACTATTGCAATAAAAGAGTAGCAGTCTTTTAGGCAGTGAGACAGTGGTGGTTTAACCCCAGCTGATAACTAAGTGGCACACAGCCACTCCACAGATGTCCTAGGGGAGAGCTAATCCCATTCCCTTTGTCTCTGAAAGTATTGCCCCAAAACTGTGCCTGCGGCTGTTGCAAGTACCATGTCCCTCGACCTGACCAGACCAGGGGGATGTACCTGCTGCTCGCTTCAAGAAGTTGATACTAAATAACACACTGTCAGCTGAAAGAGTGACATGGAAGCTGTTCCCTCACCCCACACAACGTCCTTTTGGTTGCCGCCCATTTTTCTCATTCACACAGAGGTGGGAAGTGAGGGCTGTTCCTTGTCTCTTGTGAAGGTTTGGAGCAGCCTGAGGATAGCCCTGCCTCGAGGACAGCAATGACCATACAGCTGTACTGTTTTAATATCAGGTATTAATCTTTAATTCCACATCACAGCAGTCGAGTGAATGGGTAAGGGAAAGGAACCCAAAACAAACGGCAGATATTTACATCTAAAATTCACACCACTTATTTGTTGGTTCTGGAAACATGCTATCACAATATATACAATGAAGTACCTTTAGGACACTTGTACAAATTAATTTTTTCCTTTTGAATTTGATTTCCATTATAGATAAGATAGCTGTTTTCATTTTATTTTAAACATGAATACACAAAAGAGAAGTGGTTAGAGGTTTTTGCCTTTTTTTTTTTTTTTAAATAAGCACAGAATGCCAGAGGTTAAAAACACATTTACAGGGCAGAATACCAGTCAGACATCACAATCTATACATTTTTTGCTCAATTTCCTGTACAAATACACAGCATTCAAATGGGGGTATTTACAAAGAAGCATGATCAGAGGAAATTTTAAATATCACATAATTTGTTTCCCAAAGGCTCTTGCTCTCTCCAGCCTCCCCACTTTTGGCTGATACTCCCACAGAAGGGATATGCAATATCCCTTACCTAAAAAGGGGTAAGTAAGCTAAAAACAAAACAGAGGAAAAGACGAAAAAGGATCTGAGTCTTGCATATAGCAATAAAACCAACCCAACTATTGGAAGAAAAAAAAAAGTAGGATTCAGAGAACTTGTTTTAATTGCTTTTCTTCTACCACTGTAGCTCCTTCTCAATTTTGTTTCGGATGGGGCAGCAGGTACACTGACGATGGAGAGATTTATAGCAGAATTCCACCAATTTTTCTCAGGAATGCACATGCTATTTTGTTATGCAAAGAAAACCCAATGAAGGCAAGTACACTGAAGTTTGAATTAGAGTTAGGTATAGAATGTCAAGGTCCTTTTCAAAACATCCTCTTGCTGTGGTTTATACAAGGAATCTTCAAATCCTGTTGGGCAAATGCAACAACTGCTGTTGCTTCCACCTACTCCAGGACTGAGCTTGACGTTGGAGTTGTACTATGCTAAAAGACACCTCACACCCTACAGAGAAATAGTAGTTCCAGGCAATATTAGTTCCAAGATTCACAAAATCTTAATAATAGTCTTTCTATCTTCTGCCCCCTTTAAGGCAAACACTGAAAAGGGAGACAGAATACTTGGTAGATATCAGAACAATAACAGAAATTTAACTCCAGAGAGGCTTTAATTTGGTAAATTCAGCAATTTATTCCACCCTTCTTTATGTGGACCTGCCATAAATTAGGTATTTGTATACATCACCTAATTGATCTTCAAACCCTTCTAAATACATAGGAATGCCAGACTCCCCAAATGGACTCACCAATGTTGTACCAGGTCTCTAATCAGAGCAGGATGATGCATTTTCAGAGACTGATTAGAGCTCTGGTGGGCAGGTTTTCCAGCTGCCTGGGACTCAGTCCCATGGTAATTGCATTCTTGGTTCTGCAAAGTTTTATTTGCAAGACCTGCTGGTTTTTCACATTAAGGAAGCTCGGTAAGTCACTACATTTACTACCTGTAGTCTTGCTGCCAGGAAAAAAAAGGAAACCAGGGGCAAGGGAGATGAAATTAAAACTTAGTTCTTCTCAGAACTTCACTGGAAGAGTCTCAGTGGGATTGGAGGATAGCATATGTGAAAACATTTCACCCTTTTATAAGGAATTACCTTGACTTACCTTTACTGAAAACATCAGTTGTTTTCATACATTTGTTCTATACCAGAGATCCACCTTGGTTTGTTAACATTTACGACTGTCCTAGCATTGGAAAAGTCTCCTTCCTGCTAAAGAAGAAACATCCACTATGGGCCAGATTTTATTATTGTTTAAATTGTGAAGGATATAATGATTACAAGCAGCCTGTGTTAGTAACAAAATAGAGGAAGCAAGAGAGACTTTGTTCCAGCCAAATAGGCCATTTAAGAAACAAATCTTTAACTTAGTAGTTTTGCATGGGCTAGAGCTTGAGAAAGAAAACAAACAAATCCTCTTGAAGTCCCCTTCATACAACTGCTGAGACCAGACTTTATACAGGCAGACCATCTTTAGCCAGTTCAGAAACCATGTACTCTGCCCAGTCACTGTATTTAGAGGTAGTGCTAAAGGTGACCTGTAAAATATTTATAATAATCCTTTTTTGCTTCTTTATGCTGTTTTTTAGCAGGAGAAACTGAGCAGTTAAGCAAGAATTCAAGATGTCAGTTGAGTGCTGTTCTTGTTTCTGGCACTAATTTATATGGTGGAGGTTTTATTTGAATGTGCTTCAGATTTTTCAGTGGTAGGAAAAAGGGAGGGCTGTTTCCATCCTATGGAGTGTGCTTTGCAGTCTGCAGGTGAAAGGGTTATAAGGAAGGCTAAAATGTGTGTGGGTGTGGCAAGGGAAAGGAAAGTGGCTTGTTCATCTAAAAACACTAAATACTTGATACGATCTTGATTGAAAGTTTCTTGAAAAGTATGAAAACAGGAATAAAAGGTTTCTTAGAGCCAAAGAACAATATTACCCACAGATTTTTTTTTTTCCTGAACTGTGCAAGTACTGATTAAAAGGCATGTTTTGTGTTCATACACTTGTACTGTCTTCAGCTCTGCACAGTTCTGGTTTGTGTGGTGTGGCTTGGTGTCCCCTACAATGTTCTTCAGCCCTTTCTGGAGCTTATCAATAAAAAAACATGTGATGGGGAAAGGCTGTATTGCTGCCTGAGGAGAAAAGGAAAAAGGAATGAACCTTCCAGAAGAGAGAAACAGCACCTCTTACTATACATTCTAAAGAAGCAAAAGAGGAAACAAACACTTGCTCTTTACAGGTTGCCTTTAAGGTCCCTGACTCTGGGGTGTACACTTGATACTGGGCATTGCTCGAGTCCTGGTGTTTTCTGTCTGCTCTGAGAGATGGAAGATTCTTTCTGCACACCAGCTGCAGTGAGTTGTTGGGAAGGACTGGGGATATTGAGTTAACAGGGAATGAATCTCAGCTCCTGGGTGATGGAAGTTGGTGAGAATTATGATGTTCAGCCCTGAGGCAAGGATTGTTGGATATGATGCATTTAAGCCACCTTTTCTTTACTGGCTGGGTCATCAACCAGCTTGTGGCATGAGAAACTCAATTTGGTTGGTTTTGTTTTAATCTGGAATAGAAATGCTGGTGTCAACAGCCTGCCCAAAGCTGGGCATGGGAAAGGCCTACAATGAGGTGGTAGCTCCAGTAGCTACCAACCTCCTCTCATTCTATAGCACAGATGAATAACACGATTCCCATGAGAAAGCAGGTTGGCTTAGCCAGTGAAAGCAAAATTTAAGAAATGAAACAGTACATAAAAAACAAAGGAGGCAGAGTTTGTTGGAAATGATATCTTGGAGATCAGTGCATCAGCACTGGTTAGATTGCCTCAGCACCTATGAACCAATGCAGGGAGATCACTGCACAGATATATACAATCCTGCTCTCAAAAGAGCCAATTTCTTCTTAGAATTGCCATCTTTCCACTGCCTGCAGCTCATGCACCTTCCAGCCTGACAGTTCATAGAATCCCTGATTTCAGCAATGAGCTTTCAATTCTGTACAGCAAAGAAATATGTCCCTAGTGCAACTGCTTCTACTCATGTGCGTCTCAGAACTGGGAGGAAAGCAGGTCCAAAATCAACTCGCCACATTCCCCCCTTTTTCCCCTCCACTTAAAATTGTATTTTTCAGCTTCTGCAAGTCTCTATGGCTCGTATGCCGTGTGATGTGGTTAAGAAACTGCAGAAGGAATAAACTGTCCACTGCACAGAAAGTTAAAAAACATAACGGAAAGGTGTAAAAAGAAATTAAAAAGGAAAGCAGCAACCTGCCATGCTGGCCCAATTGCTTTTGTGGGCTTCAGACATAACCTTGCGGCAGTAGAAAATCGGTTTGCTGTTCTCCGAGTCCTGCTCTCTCTCTGTCGTATCCAGACCTGGAATGCCAATGCCAGCTGTGTACCAGGAGCTGTCCCTACTGCTCGCTGATGCCGTGCTCCCATGCCACCCTGGCCTGCTCTTCCTTTCCACCACTCACTGGTTGGGACACTTTACGATGCAACGGGCGGTGTTTGTCATCATCTTCAATTATCATCCCCTCCTCGTTCTCCATGTTTGGCAGCCGGGAGTGGTAAGGTTTGGGGGGTAAAGCAGGAGGGTCCATGGTGTCCTGAGGAATGACTCCAGATGGAGCAGAGTGGCTTCGGCATGGCTGGGATTTGAGCGACTCCAGGACATCAGGCTCAGAGAGACTGTACCTGACAGGGAGGTAGGGTGTCTCTAGATCTTCATCAGTGTTCCAAGCCTGGCTGGGCACAGAATCCATGGTGTCTGTGCGAGGAGGTGGTTCAGAAGAATGTCCAAAATTGCTCTCGCTCAAGGAAGAGACACCACTGCTGGCACTGCCGGATAAAGTGGAGTTACTGCCATCTAGACCAGACTGCGGACTGGTGGGCGATGCAGGGATAGGATGAAGAGGGGACTGTTTGGAGAGAAACAAAACCAGGTTAAAATTGACAAAAGAGGTAATGCTGCATCTTGTGTGTTGATCCCCATTTCAGCTTTTGACAGTGTTGTTAACAACGGCGCAGTTCCATTTGTGTTCAAAATGTCAAGGGTTATTGGTTACATGTATGGAAGTACCACTTGTGGGCAGACAAGTGCACTCAACAACACCAGAGCTGTTAGAGAAACAGTAGCTGGGGTGATGATCAGGGTGCTGAAATCACAGCATATGGTGCAAAAAAGGAAAAGGGAAGGACCTACAACCTGTAAGTTATTTCTATAGCATTCAGCTGTGGAATAGGTTAAAAGCTTTCAGTGGGTTTTCTCATGTGCAAGTTACTAGCATGTTAAAAATAGTGTTTCTGTATTCAGAAGCTGCTTGGTGGGAGCAGAGAAGGTGGAATTCCTTTCAGGAGCCCATTGTTGTCCTACATCCCTCTCTGCTCTCCTGCCATTACCTTGCGCAACGTTCGTGCGGGCAGCGCCGGAGGAGCATCACTGAGCTGGTGGTGGAAGGCATCAAAGTGCAGTGAGTAGTGTCCTGGAACGAGACAAGGGTCAGAAATGCAGACTTGTGCTGCTTCATTGCAGCCACAGAGCTGGCTTTAGATCTGTAATGCCAGGTAACAGCCCCAAATGCTCCAGCCTAGGCTGCCTGACTGATGAATACTGCGGAGTGCATCTGTCACACACAGGCTGCTAAGGAGAAATTAAGTGCAGAGGGAGATTTTTCACTGCTCCAGTATGAAGGATCTCATGGCAAGGCAACAGGCTCTTAAACAATGAACATTTGAAGTTTCATTTAATAGCTCTGTAAGTTTAAATTACTGCTGAAGTTGGTCATTGGTAAGAAGCCAGGCCAAGCTTCAACACTCTCACACTTAATTCTAGTCCCAAAGTACACACAAGTCCACATTGCTTAAGGACTGCAAGAATTTGAAGATTTGGGAAAAAAAAAAATTGAAAACCTAGCAGACCAGGAAAGACTATGGGGTTTTTGTTTCTGGTTGTTTTTACAGGGGTGGGGGGAAAGGCTAAAGTCAGCTTTTAGGTGGTCTGGATTTGTGTGTGTGTGGCAGCAGGCCTGCTGGGCATGTCCTTACCATGGGGCAGGCTTCGGGGAGGCACTGGTGGGGCCAGGATGCTCCCAGTGTGGGCAGACAGGAATGGCAGCGCCTCTCGGCTTCCGCTGTCCAGGCTCCAGCTACTGGGTGCTGCTGGCACAGCTGAAGGATTGAAGCAGATGTAACTCGGGTAACAGGACAGGGAGTTTGTGGGGCCAGCACTGGCTTTCCAGTGTGCTCTTCAGCAGCAGAGAGACAGATTCCAGGGACTCAGTGAATGGCAGAATTGAAAGCGCAGAAAGGAACCGACTAGGCTACAGTGTGTTAAATTTAGAGATGCTTTGTTAAGGAAGTGAAAGTTAGGTGATCACAGGGTTAGTCTGCCCAGCTCCCCTCCATCCCATTTCTAGCAAAGCTGAAGAGCAGTAGGACTCTGGCAGGTTTTTTTTGCAAATCAGTGTGGAGGTAAAAATGAAATCCCACCAGTGGAATGGTGGCTGGATCTCAGGTGTGAACTGTCTTGCTTGGTGGGGAGTGGTGACTAGGGAACATGGCAAAACCCTCTGGAAACAGGACGGCCTGTGGCTGCACTACAGGCTCAGTGAGGACTGAACAAAGGACATGAAGGAAATGATACCTCAGCCTGTTGCAAAAGAAATTACTTCAGAGCTCCAATTTACTAAGCTACAGAGTTGATCAAGAATTTTGATCACAAAATATTTAAAGACAACAGTTTGACCTCTGTGTATAACAAAGTATCCTGAAGATACAAGTCTTTGTGAATCAGGAAGTATAGAGAGAGCAGTGCTTGCTGCATTTAACAGAGAGTGAATACGATCTTTGTGGACTTGGTTTTTCATAGAAATAAAAGCTGCTTCTTGTCATGAACATGAACCTTTTTCAAGATCTTGAGAATTCTGTCAACCTTGAACATTGTTAAAATGCACCTTCCTTCCAAACATGACTTGATTTATTCTGAGAAGAGACATACAATAATTGTATGTTTATTTAAAAACAAATAAGCAACTGCAATTTCTTCGGAAAAGAAAGGAAAAAAAAGTAATTAATTGAGCCTGTCAAAGAAAATTGAGATAAAAATAGCTTTTTCCATCTTCAGTTTGTAAAATGGAAGCCTGGAGAAATAAACATGGAGTTTGACATCTGAAGAGGATTTCTCCTTAATTAAAATGCCTGCAGCCATTTTTGGTGCATTTCTTTCTAAAATGACTTTGAAAGGTTTCTCTTTTTTTTTTTTTTTTTTTTGGT
>VXAD01007019.1:560393-624964 GCA_013399195.1 Dicrurus megarhynchus
GGGCTTTTTTTTTTAAAAAAATTTTTAAAGGGTTTTTTTTTTTTTTTTTTTTTTTTTTTGGTCTCCCTTGTTCATGAGTTGGCATGAGCACAGGCTCCCCAAGGCCTAAAATTCCCTGAAGTAAAAAACACCACAAAGTGACAGCTTCATAAGATAGAGCAAACCCCATAAAAATATAAAAGTAAATGTTTTTTTTAAAGAGCCTCTCAGCCTGAGAATCTGAGAAAGGCATATGAAGAAGACACTAAGAATCTTGACAGAGAACATGTTCGAATCAAATTCAAGTAATGTGGCTCCAGAGGAATTTTCCCTGTACACAGGCCAGACTGCTCTAATTTGCACTACTGCAATTGGTGTCAAAGGCTAAAACAGAGGGACAAGATGCACAGCAGTGCCAGCCTTGCTCATCTCTCCTGCCATATCCCAGCATCAAGTGAAAAGGACAGAAAACCTGATTTGCTTGGCCTGTAAAAATATTGTTCTGCTTGTTTTTTTGGGTTTGGTTTTTTTTTTTTTGGTTTTTTTTTTTTGTTTTTGTTTTTTGTTTGTTTTGTTTTTTGGTTTTTGTTGTTGTTTGTTTGTTTTTAACACTGAGATGCAGAATGAGAATGTGAAGAAGAATACATGGTATCCCAGTGAAAAATCCATTTATGCTTTCTCAGTGTTCCCTCATTCACAGCCTTTTGAGTATTTAGGAGTGCTGGAAGAAGGTCAGATGATTTTGAAGAGTGGCTGCTGCCTGTTAAAACCAGTGTTTTAGCCAAAATGCTTCAGGGAAGAACCTAAGCAGGGAGCTCCCAATGCTCTGACTTAGCCCATGTCTCTCTCTGAGACTGTTCAGTGGCTCGGTGGCCAAGTTTAATTAGAGGGGAAGCTGCATTTGAACCATTCTGCTCCAGGCGACTGATGTCACCACTGTCACTGGGAATTACCGAGCGGAACTTCTGACATGGCGAGGAGGGGCAGGGGGAAGTCAGGGCCCTGACTGCTAAAAAAATCCAAGGCAGGTGGCATCCTGACTTCAAAGAGGGTGAGGGTTCAGGGCCTGCCAAGAGCACCTCTAACTGCATTTTTGCCACCATCCAGGCACAAGAGCTGGGATTCCTGCCTCGCCATCCCCACTGAACATCACCTCTGTCTTCTCACCGTGGCTTCTTTGGGATTCTATCTTTGCTCTCTTGGCACTGAGTACCACACTCCTGCATAATCTCACCCACAAATACAAATTCAAGTATTTTTTCCTAGACAGACAACAAATATTTATCTACCTTCCTTTTCCAGATCTTCCTCCTGTCCAGTACAAAGATCTCACCATCTCTGTCGTATGTTTGGTTCAAACTAACATGGCTAAGCTGGAGCTCTTAATCCCTCACCCCCTGGTCTTAACTCTCTTGTCATCACTCATTATTATCATCAAGTCATCGTTCTGCCATTTATTCAGAACTGGATGTTGGCATTTGGTTTCAATCTGGACCGCTCATGTTGAAGCAGGGGATTCTGATTTATTAGAAATTCTAAAATAAAATTTGGATTTTTTTTTAAAGGTACAGTTTAGTTCTGGCACAATTACTGAAACAAAAAGACAGATAAAAATCTGAGTGTATGATGTAGGTCAGACTAGAGAGTTGCAGTGGTCTTTCCTGGCCTTAAAAATCTTTTAAGATACCTTTTTTTCGCAGTCATACATGACTGTTGGTTGCTTAGGCAGCCTCCTTGTCTCAGATTTTGATTCAGGAATTTTGCACTCTTCTGCTTTTTCAGAATGCTGCCTTTCAGATAATTTTTGAGCCCATCGCTTTGTCCATGGCACCTCTTTCACAAGCTGCTCCTTTTCTCTTACACCGAATAAATTCTTTCTCCTCTTTCAGGTTTTTTTTTCCCCTGTAGGGACTCAGCCTGTTTTTTTTCAAAGCAATGAGTTAAAAAAGCATATATTCCTAATGATAAATAAATATAAAACTATCTCAGAGAGGGGTTACAAGGAATGTTTGTATTTTGAGCAATAAATGTGTATTAAAACCCAGTATATCTCATTAATAAAAAATATGGTCCAAATCTTGGGCTCTTCTTAGATAACTTCTCATTTGCTGCTTTGCAAGTTTGCTTGACAAAGGCTGCAGGAACTGTTTCAATAACAAAATGCTAAACTTAGAAAGCTTTCTGAAATAGAGAGGTTTGTGCAAGCCCACCCTTCTGTGAAGGCTCTGAAATGACGGTGGGTTGGCAGAAGGCCCAGTTAATTAAATTGTTAATTAGAAAAGCGTGAGAGAAATGCACTCATCCAGGAAATGTAGAAGCCCATTCGTTACTTGCTGTAGCATGACCAGAGGAATAATATTTTAGCAAGCATGCATGCTGAACAGGAAAAGGAGTACCTTTCTCAGCCACAGAGAGGTTGGGATCACTGCAAGGTTTACATGGTCCAATCATTTGCTGGATCAAGGCGCGCTGGAAATTTGGAGGCTAAGGGAGAAGAAAGTCAGCAAAATAGAGTTAAAAAAAAAAGTTACAGACCAGCTGGGGCAACATGGGGATATTCTGTTCCTTTTTTTAAGCAAAGAAGTTTTTAAACTAAAGATTCCCTGCATACCTTAGGCTGTGCCTACATTGGTAGGTACTGCAGTGCAATGTGAGTGGATCTCTAGGGTGTAACAGTGCTGAGGGCCCACAGTTCCTGCTCTCTGGAGGAGTTGTTTCAGACTAGCCAGCAAAAATACAGCCACAGTTCCAGGTGGCTGAGCCGACAGAAAAGAAACTAGAGCTGCTACCTGTCCATTTTCCATGATAGCTGCGGGATACATGGCGCTGCTCGGTCGGTCCCGGTGGGCTGGCAGCAACATCATCATCTCCCGAGAGTGGCGGTACTTATCTGGTAGAGAGGGAGAGCCTGTAAACAAGTGAGAAAAATCACGTACACGGGACAAACAACAGCCATGTCTCCGCATGCCCAGGGATCTCAGTCCTCCTGTGCACTTGGCTCGGGCGCATGAGCTCACAGGACCCAAGGAAACATGGTGCCGAGCCCACTAAGCAGCTGACTGTTGGTGGGGTGCATAGCACGAGGATGGAGTCAGAACTGGCTTGTTGTATACAATTAAGGACATACCACGTAGGGTGTGTAAGATGTACGTGTCCCTAGTTGTATGTTGCAAAGTGCTTCCTTTTAAACATTAAGAAAAGTGGGCATCTGTGTGGAATCAGATGTGGCTGTGCCTAATGCTCCATTGCCCCATAAAGTATTGCAGAGTTACAGAAATGCCATAAAATTGTGCATTTTAGGACTAAATGTGGGAGAAAGGGATAAAAGGTTGAGATACACCATACAGTTAAAGCAGAAATCTGTGGGAAAATACTTCATTCCTTGGTTCGGGGTAGAGATAAGTGTTGCCATTTAATTGGTGCTATCTTGGTCAGCTTCCTCTTGTTAAACCAACCCCAATAATAAACAGCATTTTCTATAAATGTGAGAGGCACTTTGCTTACAATGCTGCTGTAATGATGATTATTACTGTGTTGCTATACTGAGCCCTTTGATGACACCAGACATTTAGCAATACTTAGAGTTTTATAGTAGGAATAATAAGCTTGATTTATCTATTAGTTATCTGTATAGTTGTCATTTAAGATATTGGGGTATTTCATGTAACAGCTTCCTGGCAGGTGGAATTACTTGGGACTCATGTCCTTTAGGATAAGTGCCACAGAACAATACGCGTCCTGATGTGCAACAGCTGACAATGGATTTGCCAGAAGAATGATTCCCATTAGCGACTTCCTAAAATCTGACACTACTGATACACGCAACCCTTGGGATGCACAATATTAGGCAGGAATTGATGTTGTGAAGCTGCTGAAGTGAGCTGTAATTTGCACTGATTGTTTGATTGCGTCACAAACACGCACTGAACAGATGGCAGCACACAGCGCATTACAGAGCCATGCCGGCTTTTGGGGAATACATGCCCCCTTTGGCAAACTTCCACAACCACACACATTACCTGGACAGCACTCCAACATATGAGCAAAGGCATTGGTGCTGGTTGATGCAGCTTTTACCCCAGCAAAAGCAAACATGCAGTTTTGGGGACTAATATTCAGCACACAGTGGAAGGAACAATGTGTCCAGCAGAATGCAGGATAAAGTCCTACAATTGCAACAATTCCATTGGGGGGGCAGATGCTGGATTAATCTACACCCCCACTCTGACATGAACAGTGGCAGAGTATCTGCATTCTAGTCCCGAACTCATTTTCTCCCCAGACATAGAACAGAAACATAATTAGACGACATCGTTTGCTCTCATGTACAACATCAGCTTGGAGAACACAGTGTTAACGCTTTGTGCTGAGTCTTTTCCTCACAGGTCACAGATAGTCCTGTCCTGCAGGACAAATGGAAAGATGCTGAACTTTTAAGTGTGCCCAGAACTACAGCACAGCACAATCTACCCTGTAAACTTTTCCCTTTTTATTTATCTTGTCATCCTTGCTCTTTTATGTCAAAGATGCAAACCGCCTCTATGTACTGTCAGTTTATATGGGATTACAGCTTCAAAAGACCTTGCACTGCAGGACCTGAAAAATCCCTCATGTGCTGGCAGGGTGTAGTTTAAAAAACAGCTCTACTGTTTGGTACCCTAAATTTGCCATTAACTATAGCTATAAAAATGGTAACAGATTAAGCCAAGTGTCCGATCTGCAAACAAAATCACGTATAGCTGCTTTGGACAGATAGTCCAATAACCACGGCTCCTTTTCGGGACTGGCAAAACTTAAAAAGCAAAGTCAAAAAAAGCTTTTAAAGCTTCCAGAGCAGCCAGTGGCCATAATAAAACGCTGCAGCATGTGCCAGGGCTTACTCCTTTTAGCATGTAGCTTGGTGCACTTGATGTGTGCAGCACTGTAGGTACTTGCTATTGAGAAAGGAAAACCTGTGCTAAAGCCAGAGGTAGCTTTGCTTTTTTAATTATAAATATGTTAATCCACTTGTGACAAATATTAATTTTAAGGAATGAAACTGAACATTAATGTAAACTCCAAACTCATTGAGTCTCTTCTCCTGATTCATCATTTTTATTACTGTTACGAAAAGTTCGTTCCTGCGCAAAATGGTAACTTTTTTGATTTAAAAAGGAAGTTTTAATGTAAGTATATGGATTCTTGCAAAGTGCTGAGTAAGACACCAGGACTCATTTTCTACACCTTAATGAGGGGCAGTGTTGAGGAAGCAGTAGGGATGCCTTTAGAGGCCAGTCAAGTGTCAAGTGGGAATTGCTTTTTGACTGCATTGGAGGAGTCCCAACTGTATTTTAAATTAAATTACTCACAAACCCTAACTCACTCCTAGCTCTTTCCGGGCCTTTTTGAGTTACAGTTTCTTGCTTTCTGAACCCTGGTGTAATCTTTTAACTCCAGTAAAGTTCAGCAGTGCCTCATGAGCCACCTCAAATGAAGCCAAACTGAACTGAATGTCTTATTGACCTTTTACATAAGAACAGTGGTGCTTCCTTGATAGGGAAGAAGCTACTCAAGGGTCAAGCCAGTTGAAAACTGAGAGGTACGTACTTGTAATAATGAGTAACTACTAATGTCTTTGTTGTTAGCACAGAATTAGCAAATTCTTGCAGTATTCTGATTTCAGTTCCATTTAAGACTTCTGCTGTAACTTGTGTATATTATAACTAGTGTAAATTTTGATGCCTTAATCTGCAGTTCAGTGATAAAATCAAATCATTGGTTAACTTTCCTGATGACTATCCTTTAAAAATTCTTTTTAGATTAATAGCTTTGTTATTTTCTTTGGACAAGCCAAATAATCGCCTGTGTTGCTATTTTAAAGGTCCATAAAAGGGTAACTTTTTTAGAAGTGGAGAACAATATAAACTCCTGCTGGATTCTTAATACAAAAGGCCATGGCTTCCTTTGGTTGCTGATGGAACTAATTAGTGTTATAAAGATACCCATCTCCTCAGGACAGGACTCTGCAGTAAAACAGAGAAGGTGATCTAAGTACCTGCATTATCATTTGAATAAATGAGAGAAGCATTTAAAAATCAGGCTAAACCCTAGAAATCCTACTCAATCATGCTCAGGTTAAAGCCACAGGTGACAAAGATGTTAAGTTGATAAATTTAGGTGGCCTTTATGAAATTAATTGTTGGCCTTTGTCCACTTCCCATCTGACAAGTGTTCAGCTGCAGCATCGTGACTCTTGTAGCTTTGTTGGCAGTCTCAGCAGAAAGGCCAAGGGTTGGATGGGTCATGGAGACTGAACTATCCTCTCACCTCTAGAGGTGGTCCCTCCAGGACAGAGATGAGGCACATGGGTGGGGGCAGCGTGGGGGAACTTGCACGGCTGCCGCCCATGCTGTATCTGCTCTGTGGGTAAATAGAGGGCTTCAGCCTCCAGTGGTGTCAATCCAGCACCTTTCACCAGCGCTAAATTAAAAAGAATATGAATAAATACCAAAAAAAAGGAAAAAAAAAAAGGATAGAGGTGCATTGGCAGAGCTGCACATGTCATGTCTGTGAAGTACCTTGCTCCAGCCAGTGATACTGGTCTCATTTTCACAAGCATCAAATTCACCCAGTTAAAAAACAAAACAAAAGGAAAAATCACCAAGGAGAGAACACAGCTTCATTACCACAGTGGAATTTAAATGTAAGGGCTTTTTCTCATTAGGAACAGCTCCATTCCCAACAGCAGTGTTGTAAGAACCAGAACAGTAACTGGCACACTGGGAAACACAGATTGCATCTGGGACCTTACTAGAAGTGAAATCCCATGAGTGGGTAATGTCTGAATGCTGTGCTCACCTAATTTAAAAGTGAACAGGACAGCAGAGAAGAAACGTTGTATCACAGGCTGTATAAGTATTTTTCAAACTCATTATTTCTCTTAATGTTTCCCATTTGAAATCTGTCTGGGTCCCATCCCTGGGAGGTGCTGTTGGCTCACCCAGCAGCCCAGACCCTTTGGAGCATTCATCACGTCGGTTTCTAAGCAACAGTGAATAATACCGTAAAGAGGGAAGCTGGTGATGCTGTGCAGTCATCAGGCTCAGAAAGACTGTCACAGCCTGTCACTGTGAGCCTGTCACTGGACTTCTAAAGTGGAAAACAGCGGGAAACAGTACGAGCACCAAACCTTTCCGATCCCCCAAAAGATTCACATGCCAGCTGAGGCACATCCACTTAGGGACATCTTCCTGACACCATAGCCCTCTCCTCAGTTCCATCTTCCCTTGCCTGTTATGCCAGTTTCACCTGGTTACTGTTTGTCTTAATTTTCCTTCCAGCCCTTGGTAATTAGTGCAGCTATTTGCCTTTATTTAAAGATGTTCACGTCTCACCTTTCTACTCCATCTGATACCTCAATTAAATCACTTTGCTGCATCTGTGTCATAACAACAGTCAGTCAATTAGGATTTTACTGGCAGATTGAGCAAAAAAGCCCCAAGATGGCTTGAGGAAAGGGCTCTTCTCCATATTCCCTGTCCATCAGGAGACACAGAATTCCCCTATATGGAAAAACGGGTAAGATTTAAATATCAGCCTCTATCTCTGACTATATCCTGGACACCTTCTTCAGGCGCCTGTGAAAAGAAGTGTAGAACCTGCAACTGAGAATCCAAAATGAGAGGAAAAAACCCAAAACCTTGAAGAGAAGTTGTGAAAGTCAGGAGATCACATGGAGTGGTTTTGCTTCAGCTGGGGAAGAAAATGATTAGCAATACCAAGATCAGCTACTGTAACACAAAGGCAATATGAGTAACCCCAGAGTCTGCTTTTATATTTTTCCTTTCTTCAAGAATTTCCCAGCAGGGGAGCCCTTCTTTATCTCCAGTATTTAAAATTCGTATCTTTCAGTATTCATCCTATTTATCTACTTTTGTATACGTATGTTTCTGCTAAACTGCCTCAAGTCCTATTTTGTCATAATTTCTTTAAACTCGTAAAATGATCTCTTTGCCTTTGTCTTCACGATCTCTCTTTTGAGTACTATACCGAGGACTATTCTTGTTTTCCTCTAGACTGCCTGCCACAATTTTGTGGCGGAACAATGGAAATCATTATGAAATTCAACTGCCTGAAACCAGCACGTATTAGAGATACGTTCCAAATACTGATGAAAAAATGCTTAAACGGAGAATTAAATCATTTGTAAAGAAGAAGTATTGAAGAGGCATTTACAGCTCGGAAAGAGAAAGTGTTACGTGTCAGTGTAGGTGGTGTTTCACCCGTAAGTCAGCCAGGTTTAAGGAACACCTGCAGGTGCCCCCCCATCAGGGCCTGTCCATGCTTACCTCTTGCACTGGAAGGGGCAGAGTTAATCATCTGGGATGGTGCCGAGTGAGTGGAGCTCAGGCTGGAGGTGGAAGGACTAGCCTGGGACGAGGATAAAACAGAGACATTGGTGACTGAGCCTTAGTACCTGGGCTTAGGGTAAAGAAGATGCAGGAGGCAGAGAAACCATCCAGAGAGACCTGAGTGGATCAGTGCCTTAGGGATTTACCTGTCTTGGATGAGCCAGGGCAGCCTCTGCCCAGCTTCAGTGCAGGCCACTGTTAACCTGCACTCAGGACTGTGGGACTTGTTCCACTTCCCCAAACCAAGAGCAACACTAACTGCATATGTTCCACGGGGCCGGTAAACAACATGGGACAAAAATCTCACTTTCTGAAAGCAGCAGGGTGACCTTGGACTGCACTATCACAGTCACTGTACAAACACAGGAGATTTCTTCCCAAAGTTAATCTAGTGAGTTACTGTCATCTTTCTTGAACAATGTTAGATTCTACCTATTCAGTTCTTTGAAAAAAATTTCACGGACGAATGTGACAGGTAAAGTGTACTGCTCCTAAACATAACCCTCTGGAACACGCTCCCTGCTGTTCCCAACAACCGCTCCTGGCCGTGCGGGAGCTGTACCTGCATGTGGTACATATCCTCAGCAGTCTCCCCCACAGAACTGTCTGTCAGGATAACCAGGTTTCCTGTTTCACTGGAGGTGTGGGATGACAGAGAGGATGAGGAGTGTCGGACTGAACCAAGCAAGTTCAGTGGGCTGGAAAAAAACAGACAGAGCAAGGCCATAATTGAACCTGTTTGTGAAGCCTGATTTTTTTCCAAACTAGTAAGTACCTGCAGTTACCTGCTGCTTTAGGTCACCTCTAGATGTCAAACACTTTTGAAAAATCAGGCCAAATAAGCTCAAACAAATACATAAATGTGAGTAAATATGAAAGAAGTGACAAGAAGATTACAGGTGAAACAGAATAGTGCATAGGATGTCAAATTTCAGAACCCCAACCCAGGGTAACCTCCTGTCATGACCTTGGGTGCATATTTGTTTTGTTTATAACAGAACACCTTGAAACCACTCTCATTTTTAATGCTAAGATGAGTGGGAGCAGCTTAAAAAAAAACATTCCAAAGGAATCCAAGCACAAGACACACAGGTCAAAATCCAGTTTTCCTTATGGCATGCACTGGGCCTCAGCATCACACTTGAAGGCAATTTTGTAACTGACAGTAAAATAATACAGCCCAGCTGGTGTGCAGGCTGCACCCTTATCTCTCTCAGGGAATGAACTTTTCTTAGTCACTCTGAACCGTACATACAAATACATTGTACACTATAAAATTTCCCTAGTTTGTCCTAAAAACTAAAAAGTCCTTTACAAAGGGAGGAATTTTGAGGGAAAAAAAATGTTATCACCCAGACACTGTTTGTAAACTGCTAAGCCATGGGAGCAGTATAAGCTGCTCAGTTTTAATAGCATAAAGGATGTCACCATCCTGGATTCATAGACCAACTTTCCACAGCTTTTCATGCCAGGCTTTAAAACCAGCTAAACCACAGCGACCCAATAAGAAAAATAAACACAAAAGAGCAATTAACATTTTCAAATAACCAGTGTTGGCTGGATACAAAAACCACGTTTTTGTCCTTATAATCCCAATTTTTATCTTCTGTCATTATCTCAGATTTAATATATGGACATTCAGTTTGAAAAAGCACCCACAAGTTCATTTTTTGATGTTCTGATCAAAACACCTTGGCAGCCTTTCTTGTATTTGGCTTCTGATTTGGTCAGAATTGTAAAAATAATGATGTTAACAATTTTGGTCCTTCAAAATGGGTACATATTGAGTTGGGTTCTAAAACAAGCCATACAATTTTCTTTTTGTGGTAGATAAGAACTCAGTTATTTGCTGTTGGCATAACAGAAGTAGGAGAGGTTGGGACCTCCAAAGTCAGCTCGAGTGTGGAGAACCGAGCGGCAGGTTTGTGTTTCTGCTTCTACAGTAAGTAAAGTGATGGAGTCACACCTGGAGGTGTTCAGTATTTGCTGCAAGTTGGATTTCTCAACTTTCTTACTCCTGTTCTCAAACTTCAATAATTAGCACTGAATGAAGACAAAAGGCACTTCTGCCTAAACTCATGCTGCCCTTCCTGCAGTACTCTTAAGCACTCCTTAGATCCTTGAACCTTGGTGGAACAGTGTGCAGAGACCCTGGATCTTTGGGAAGAAGAGGGGGGTACCTGTGTCGATGCACCAGCTTTATGCTCTCTGGGCTCATGGGGCCGTGAGACACCAGCACATTGCTGCGGGGGGTGCTGGAGCCAGAACAGGCCGGGCTCAGCTTATCCAGACCAGGTAACTCCTGCAGAGCAAGCACACTTCAGCTAAGTCACTCATGGAAAGCTGCACATTTTCTTCATGTCATGCTACTTCCAATTATGGCAGTTCTTTTGAAAGGCTCAACATCGAACACCTCCTGTTAATCTTCCACTGTCTTACATAATTTTCTGCTATGTGAGACAGCAACTGAAAATTAAGCTTTACAATTGCTCTGTGATACAACAAAGAACATACAGATATTAACAATTCTTGTTGAAAGGCCAAGTTAACATATTTTCTATGAGTGCCTTCTTGCACAAAAATCAAGAATTCCTTTGGTAATTTGGCAGTCCAGTAGGTGCTGTATCAGCCCAGTTCTTTTGTGAACCTTACTGCAACTGACAGATGTTTAATCATATAATTCAAAAATGGGAAGAGTGAGTATTGGCTTACATGGTACAGGCTGGATCGCATCATCTGGAACTGATCTATCAGTTTCTTGTGCAGAGGACGCATTTCAGGGTGGACAAATTTCTCATGGACTGCTAGACCCACTCCTAGGACATGTACCTGTGGAAAAAAGAAAATGCAACATCAGAAACCCAAATAAATTGTGTCTAAGAGAGAATAGAAGCCTGTCCTGCAGTTCTGGCAACATGCAAGGAATATGCCGCTGTCCATTACAAGACTGCTGGTAATTAAGCAAGCCTTGGAGTCCTGGCAAGTTCATACTACTCCAACAAGAACTTAAGTGTGAGACAAGTACATTTGTGTCATGTTGCATTGCTTTTCTTAGGAGATAACTATAAAAAAATACCAGCTAGATTGTCTCTGCAGAGTGAACAGCATTATGCCCTCACACAGATAATGCCCTGCGACAAAGAAACACCTCTTCCTAGTGCCAGGGACAGGGTCTGAGCTGCCAACAGAGACTTCTAAAAGGAGTTTCTGATAGTTGAGCTGAACAGCAGCAGTGTGGCACACGCAGTCACTCCTCCTGTTCCTCATTAGTTACTTCTAAAGGTCACTTTTTCAAAGGTCAAACATATAATATTAATGATTGAATGAGATTATATAAGATCTCAGATGAAAGAAAATAGCAATGATAGGAGGCTTAAGATGTTTGTAATTCCCTACATGATCCAAAGTCCGTACAAACAGTAAGTAATTAATCTTCAAACATCTCCTGAGGATTGAAGGGAGATAAGCATTATTTTACTGATGGGGAATCTGAAATGCAGTTCAGTGATTTGTTGAAGAGGCCTAGTAGCTCTATTCAGATTTGGACACATTGTTTCATGGGGTGTATCTTGCCAAAGTTTCAGTTAAGAGGGATATGATTATCTGATTTCATTTCCATCAAAGCATCCCGCAGCTTTATCTACCAAGATGTTTCATGGAGACACTATGGAAAAATAAAACTGCAGATAATATAAATAGGCATTAAGTTTTCATATGTGGCTCTGCCACTGTAATCTCAAGCCTGACCTGTCCTGCCTCTGATTATCTTTGAAGTTTGCTGGGAAGACATAATTCAAAATGCCAAAAATGAATGGCAGGCTTGAAACACAGCAAGATGTCTGTTGGATAATAAATGGAGAAAACAAAATTAATGTACTTTCAGCTGAGCTTCACCTCACATCCCATAAGGTGAATGACTTGTCATCATCTCCTTGCCCACCTCCCTCTTGTTTTTTGTTTGAATGTATTTAGGTCTCCTGTACCAAAAATCTTTGCTTCTGAATGAATCAGTTGGATCTGATGTTTATATTGACTGCTGATGAATCCAGACAATGTTCTTCTGCACCTGAAAAATAGTACCTGTTCCTGCATGAGTTCCTTGAGCTGGGTGATCTTCTCTGCGTCTCCGGGGTGCTTTGTGATATAATCCTTGTCAAAAAAGGCCTGCAGGAAAAGAAAAAAAAAAAGTCCCTTTTGCTTACTGGAAGGTATTTCATCATAACTTGGGAGTCAAAAGATGAGAGGAAAAGGTCCAAAAATCTTAGAAATAAGATAACAGCAGAGTTTAATTTTATTGTTTTTTAGCACTCTGGGATGCAGAGAAAATTATTTTGGCAGCTGAAACGATTCTGTTGAATCATGACCCTGACCAAGTTTCCCCCTGTGACAGTGATGAGCAATACCACTAAGCCTTGTATCTTCCAGTTATTTGAATTTTATAGTTTCCTTCACATAACTGCCTAAAGCTAAAGGAATTTCGTGAGTAAATTGGCAACTAATGTAAAGCCTGGAGAGCGTTCTCTCCACGGCTCCGTTGGGAAGACACATCCCACTCTCCTGAACCACTGCTGCCATTTTTCAGTATTTTACCCTAGACCTACCTTTTGCCATGCTCAGTTTAAGTAACAGCTTGCCAGAGATTATGCTAGATAACATATTGTATTTAAGATCATTCTACAGCAAGTCTGAAATTAGCCCATCAGCAAAGATAATGGTTCAATAGCATGAATTAGTGGTTTTTCCTGATTCCAGACCCAATCAGTCGGTTACCACCAGTCCCACAGCCTCTATTGCAAAATGAATTTATAATGTAAGCAGTATAAAAAAAGCTGCTTCACTGTTTTTCCAGCCAAGTGAGGATTTCCAGGTAAGCCAGGTGTCATCTTTGAGAAACCCCACTGCCACCTGCACCTACTTCCATGTGAGATCCCAGCTCCACCCCTGGAGCCTCCTTGTGTGTGGCTGTGCAAGCACTGCTGCAGAATAACCAAGTAGGGGGTGTAACCCCATCTTTAGATAATGTACATGAGAATTTCTTATCTCATTAAGCCATACTGTCATTGAAACAGAAATGCAAATAAAACTGAAGAAGGGTGATACTCAGTGGGAAGCAGAGCCCAGCTCACCTCCTGGTACCGTGCAATTCCCCCGTTAACGGCCGCATCAATCACTCCGTTCAGACACATGCTGAGAAGATTAATGTTGCCATGCATTTGTTTATGCTGGTACTGGCTTATCAGTGTCCTCAGCTCCTGGTTTTTGTTCTCAACCACTTGAATGGCATTTTCCAAAGGACTTACTTCAACCTTAAAGGCAATAAAATATACTTTAATTCCATGGACACTTCACTGAGATTTATTATCTTCCTTGTAATAAAATGATACTCCAGGATTGTTCAGTGAGCTCCCTTTGCTTTTACTGCTTTGTAGAAAATTAGTTACATTAAACTCCGCTGTTGGCAGTGCTGTGTTTCAGGTCACTCAGTTGCAATAAAAGATGTCTTTCTATACACTGAAGACATGGCAGCAATTCAAGTATTCCATCCTTTTGGCACTGTCTCCATTATACTATTACCTCATATAATTCCCCTGGTTACATTCAGCAATTATTTAGATGAAGTGGTAGAAAAAGGATGTATTTAATCCTTGGTAAACACCATTTTAAACTGCAAGATTTCAGCCCAACGAGTTTTAAGCTGCCTATCCCATGTCCTCAGTAATTAATCATTTCAATGCCCAATTACAGCAACTATGAATGTTACCAGTTCTCTTCTCTCCACTTCAAACCAACGAGAGATCCCAGGCAAACTGTGAGTCAGGGTCAGAGTGGTACGTTCGATCCACAAGCTCTGCAAGGAGTAATTGAGGCTGTGAGGAACACAGTGAATCACAACCACATCATCTGTACTCTTACTACAGGTGCAAAGGGGATGAAGTTCAGAAAAGAATACATTAACCTCCTGAGCATTAATTCTGTAGAAGGTCTTCCTGAAAGTCACCTAAACAACAAACCAGGAATTCAGTGGGCTTGAAACACATTGGACACATTGAATTTCTATTAATTTTTAAAACTTGACCACCAATTGTGTCATGGGACCCAAAGAGACATTGTAGACCTATGTGTCAGTACGAAAAAAAAGGAAAGTCCAGCCAAACAAAACCCCATCCTTGCTTCCAAATGCATTTCTCCTGGCATTAAAATAACTCATCTTTAAACTGGACAATACTTTAATCAGGTCAGGACTCAACAACATTCAATCAGACTACAGACTTAACCTGTTACTTGAGTTAATGTGGCATCTTTGGCTATCAAATCAGGACTACCTGAAAGGCTCTATCGGCATAAAATAACAAGACACTATTCACCTTGAAGAGATTAACACTCAAACACTGCTTATTTGCTACTTCTACCTTAAATTCGTTCTCCTTGTCCTTGGGGCCCTTGTGGAAGGGTCTGTCATAGCGGAACTTCCGGATGTTGTTGACGCGGTAAAAGCTCTTGATGCGATCAGGGACACGGTCCATCTGCAGCACGTCTATATTGTCTGGGATGGGAGTCACTGCATAGATCTGTAAATCTGGTAATTCTGCAGTCAAAGAAAGCTTTATCCATGTGTTAGGAAAGACAGGTAGGAAACAGCAACCCATGGCAGGAGGCTCCACTTGCTGACAGTGTCCTTATGGTTCAAGTCCCGCACAGTATCCTTGCTGTTCTCCCAGAAGCCAGAGAGTGTGGGTTCCATGACTGTTCCATTCCCTGCAGTCCCCTTAGATGTGATGTGGTTCAGTTCTTAAATGCACTGAACATTTTACTGGTTGTATCAAATCCCAGTACAGGTGACTGATGAGAAGAATGAGATTCAAAGCCTTGGGTATAAAAGGGTTCAGCAGTTTTAAAGAAAGGGAAACCGCAAAAAAGTAAAATATTGGTGTAAAAAAAATAAGCAGAATGGAAAATAGTGCTTTGGGACCAGCATGTGTTCCCAACAAAATACTGGCCAAGAGAAGGTGTCAGGAATACTCTTAAGGACGCAAACTGTGCATCATGCCAGTGCTGTTGGTAAAGCATTAAAACATGGATGTGAGCGAGCACAGCCCTTTCCCTTCTACATGGAACAGGACCTGCATTACTCCCTGACTAAAAAGGGACCGCTCTCTCCAACACCACATCCCACAATGAACCAATCATTCTCTGCTGCAAACAGTGTCTGGTTTTGTCCATATCCAGCTCTACCTCTGTGCTCTGCCCCAGCTCCAGGGAGAGTTTGCCCTTTCACAAAAGGATACACTGGGCATCACACTGCAATATGGAGTCATCGGGGTGGTTTGGGTGCTGCATTGCGATGGCTTGGGGGAACTCGCTCAGCATCCTCTGCTGGAAGGCTTCCAGCCTCTCATAGTCGTGGCCCCGACACACATACTCTTTGTTCTGCAAGAAGGACAAACATAAATTAGGGTCCTTAAACGTAAGTTAAATTCTATTGACTTTTATCTCACTTTAAATGTTGCTTCAAAACCAAAGATAAATGACAGTGGCAATATGCTAATGTGAGAGTAAAATGTGCATTTAACACAGTAGATGTATTTCATTGCTTCCTTTTTCTTCACAATGTATTTCATGAGAAGTGATGAACGAGGAGACTATTCCACTGATCTCTGAACAGCAAAATGCCTCTTGATTCAGGCACACCCAACATTCAGTCTTGTGGTCCCTTCTTACCTGCTTTTCAGAAAAGGCACTATTTTTAATTGGACTATACTGAAACGTATCAACTAAAACTTAAGTCACCAGCTTGGATGTTCTACACTGGGAAAGCTGCTATCAAATGTAATTTACACCAGATGGATAAAAGTCCTGAGGATCTCACAGAACAGAGGGAGATATATGTTTATCATTTTATCAGTTCTCCTTAGAGAGAAGTGGCAACAAACTGTTCACAAAAATCACTGCTTAATCACTGCTGTATTATCACAGCCATACAACCCAGCCCTGATCATACTTAACAATACATGCTCAGGAACTCCCCTGTCTGTAGTACAGTAATACAGAAAAGCTTTACCAAGAATTCTCAGTGGCTACTTAACAAATTCCCCTTCGGCCCTAAAAGCACTTTCCTCTTGATGAACGAAATTCCATTTCTGCTAATAATGGAAACATTTAGATATGACTCTTGAGGCATTAAACCACTTGTGCAGAGTTCTTGGATGCTTTTTGAGCCATCTCTAACTCTGAACAGCATGCTACAAGATTTCTAAAGTCCTCAGTGTCATGAAGATTGTATTCCAGTGTCTTAACCCTCACAAACCACAATTTTCATCAGTGTTAATATCTCCTGGTGCAAGATCAATCAAGGCAGGCAAATTCTCTAATTCTGGTAGTTTAAACTCTCATACACATTATAACTAGAACAACAGGGAGGTTTTTCACCTTTATAAAACAACTAAAAAAATCTAACAAACAAAACCAGCCCTTTATTTCTTGCATTTAGAAGCTGCAGTGTATTCAAGAATGCATTTTTAATTGCTCTAGAAAAGGGATGTAGCCAAGCAGTTCTTGATCTTGTAGCAAAATCAAAGGGAAAGTAGCAAAACCAGACCATAAAGCACAGCCAAGGAGTTCAGTTATCTTTGGCTTTGCATTTCAACTTTCTGGAAAGGATCTCATGTTCTGGCTGTGACATGTGTCACTTTGTATGCATCAGTCACAGCAACCAATGGACTGGGAGAAGAATCACATGATGAATCTTGACAGTTCAGTCTGTAATGCTCAAACTTTGCAGCTATTATTAAATTTGGAGTGAGCCCATGTTTGAAGGTGAATCTTCATGATACTGACTGCTTTCTCTGTTTAAGCTTTTGATTGCAGCAATCTAGAAAACTGTAAGGTTATAAATAAAGTTATTGTGATTCTAAAAGTAATGCCCTGAAAACACCTCAAAGCATTGAATTTAATAAGACTTTTCAAAACATGCCTTGTCAGGCCTTACTTGAACTTCTGGTAGATGGAAGATATGGACAGTTTTAATTTAAATTTACTTATGTAGGAAGGCTAGAAATAGATGCAGAATTCATAGAAACATGAACAGTAACTTTTCTAGACAAAGAGTCTTTAAAAATCAAAGATGCAGAAAGAAGTGGTTATTTTCTTAATTGTCTTAAGCTATACAGTAATAGAAAAATACATGAGAAAAGGGCTTGGAGTTACTTGATCACTTTAAATCACTCCCGTATCCATTTGAAGATTTTAAGTCCATGTAAATCTTTTTCTTCTCTAGAATAGCTGCTTCCAATCTCTTTACAGTGTGATCCATGCTGATGTGACCGCTAATGGGCTTAGTCCGTGCTCCACAATGTGTGTGCTGTATGGATCATTAAGCAGAGAAAGGAGGAGGATGACTTTTAATGAGATTGCTACATTAGTAATCTGCTATCAGAAGTACTGCTACCAAATATAATTGCAGAATTAACAAGGATTATAATTATGTACGCTCGTGTTCGCCGGTAATGTCTCCAGCCAAGGATCCACATTGTTACAGCACTTTGCAAAGAGTCGGGGCTGAGCACGGGAAACTCAGCAGTGTCGAACACATCGGCCATGGAGGATCCCAGGGAAAAGTGAGGATCCACAAGACAAAAAGATAAGCTCGCGTCACTGACAGTAGTTCAGATGTTAGGAATGCTCGTGTGCCATGATGACTTTGTTGTCACTCACTTGCTGAAACATTTATTGTTAGATATAAAAAAAAGAATTGTCTGTTTTCTCTGAAGATCTTCATGAAAGGGCAGCTCCTGGCTCGCACTGCAGCACCTATCCTTTCCTTGGATTCCTCTGCAGGGGTGTTCTACACACTGCTTCAGGCTGCTGCATTCTAAATTCTGTGAGGAGCAGCTGAGGGAGGAGGGGCTCAGACTGCAGAAAAGGAGGCTCAGGGGGACCTTCTCACCCTCTACAATGCCCTGACAGGAAGTGGTAGCCAGGTGGGGGTCGGGCTCTGCTCCCAGAGAACAAGGGACAGGAGCAGAAGAAACAGCCTCAAGCTGCACCAGGGGATGTTCAGGCTGGACATCAGGAAGAATTTCTTCATGGAAGGGGTTGTCAGGCATTGGAAGGGGCTGCCCAGGGGGGTGATGAAGTCACCATCCCTGGAGGTGTTCAAGAAACAACTGGATGTGGCACTTGGTGCCATGGTCTGGTTGACAAGGTGGTGATTGGCCAAAGGTTGGACTCAATGATCTTGGAGGTCTTTTCCAGCCTAAATGATTCTGTGATTCTCTGATTCTCGTGCTGTTCACCTTTAAATAACATGAAGCCACCACCTTTATCCACTGGTATTTCTTCTCCTTGACTAATTTCAACTTGCCTTTATTACCCCTGCCTGTGTTTCCATTAAAAGCCGGTAATTAAACCCCAGTGTTGAAATCCTTATTAAAAAAAACAACAAACAACTTCATAATCAGAAGGAAGCGTAGGAGGGCAGCTTTCAAAATGGTATGGCTTTGTGTGGCTTCATCCTATGTACCTCGATTGGTGCCACCTCTTGTCAAACTATTCCTTCAAAGAGAACACAAACCATGCACCTCCAGTCCTTGAAAGCTTCCAGTCACCTTGTCCTGTCACATTCGATGGCATCTGCCATCAATTTGCAGGCAGCTCTTGGAGCAGTTGTCAGATTATATTCCTTCCTTGCTCTAAACTACCAACAAGACATTGTATAAACAAATACCCATTTAAAGTTTGATTCCTCATTAGGAAAAGAAGAAAATTTCACTTTTTAAATAGATTGGTACACCAGCAGACAATGAGCTCCAAGTGAGGACATGTCCAAAGAAGCTGTTTGGCTTTTTGTTGAAGAGAGGAAATTTTCCCTTGCACAGACTCTAAGAGTCATCAGGCTGGGATTAGAATTCTGTCAAGTGAGACTTTTTTTAAAGTGTGATAATTTGAGATGATGAAAATTAGTTGTAATGACCCAACATTGCTGCAATACAGCATTTTGCTTAATATAGAGACAATTTGTGCTGCATCTGCAGATCATCAAAAATTCACAGCGGCGTGAGTCAAATTTCTGATCTCTGTTCCCAAGAACATTCCCAGTGGACCGCATCTTTCAGTTCAGCCAGAAAACTGTTTTTATTTGTGTAGGCGTAAAAAAATATGCTGAATGCTAGACATCATATCTCCAAAACAAAAATACAAAGCCTTAACAGCTTCTCTGAGCTTGGTCACTTTGTCACATCCTTTATAAGTTTGGCTTACCCGCAGGAAAAATGGGAATTTTCGACCATAAAAACCAACTCTGAAAAACTCTGGTTCTAAGCGCTGCTGTTCCATGATATTGTCATAATAGGTAGCTTCCATTTTCTGTGGAGGAAAGAGATAGCTGCTATCAGACCCTTAAAGCTGCACTTAAAACATCAACATCTCAAGACACATTAAAATATCACACTACTCTTTTACCCCCACAATTTTTTATGAAAAGACCAAAATTCTGTTAAAGATAAAAATTATTAATTAAACCAGTCTGCGTGGTGGAACAGACTAGAATATCACCATACTCATTTTACATTTTGGGAGATGACATATGAATTTTTCCTGGTTTATCTTATTTTAAATTAAACAGGTCTAGCATGTAATTTTCTTTGCATTGCAGAATTAATGGCAAAGCTGAGATTAAGATCCATATTGCCTGGCTCACGGTGTCCTGTTCTTTCCTATAGATCAAAATCCATACCACTGCCTGGAAAATTACATCTAATTGGGTTTGCCTTAATTGAGTTGAGGGGCATGAAAAAGGATAAAACAAAATTAAATCTTGTACAGCTCTGTGCACCAGAAGATTTAACGTGGAAGAAAAAGGCAGTGGGAAAGAGGAAAAGGTCTTTTCTCTAGTTCCAATAACTAGTTTTGTGGCTCAGTTGAAAGGCTCACAGGAATTTCACTGTAGCAAAAAGATGGCTCTTCAAAGAGAAAAACCAGTTTGACACCACTGCTTTCACTGCAGAGAACCCTAACTCGTAATATTGCATCCTGGTTTGTGCTCAGTTCCCACACACATTAACTCCTTTTCTAGAAAGGAGAAGGTCCCAAAGTCATTGCAGGAAGCATCAAGGAATGTGGTGGTGATGTGAATGGCAGAGAGTGCACAAGCCAAGCTGGTCATGTGCTCTCTGTGGAGCCACTTTGGAGAAAACAGGTTCTTCAGAAGTGCAATTTATCAGACCTTGTTAGACAGGTGTCTTCAGATAAAAATAAACTGAACTTTTTAAAAAGAGAATTGAAACCACTGTGTTTATCCATGCAGTATAAATCTCAAATTTGGATACATGTATGCTACCCCAGGGGACAGGAGGAGATGAACTATTTTCATATTCAGAAAGTTTTTAAATAGCAATAGGATCTTCAGTTTTTTCTGATTAACGCATGATGCTGCAGATGTGCCCTGATTTCATCACATGTTTGGTTGTACCAGAGGACCAGATTCTTGTAAACTGGTAAGAATGCCATAAACATTTGCCTTCTTCATTCTTTCTCTCTCATTCATCTTATCTCACTGAGGCACAAGCTGTCCTTGATTCTTTTAGAATTAAAATGAAATATGTATTAAAAATTAGAATATTTTATGCAAGAATATATGTAAATATGCCATTGCAATAGCTAGCCCAGCTCCTGTGTGTGCGTGCTGTCTCCATATACTCACGGGATTTTACTGCTACCAGACTTCAGAATTATTTCAGTGGACCTACAAAGTCATCAATATGAATCAATGGCAAGGAGTCACTGTGAATGCACGGAGCTCTAAAAGGAATGTGGTTGTTTTTTAAATTCAGAATGCTCTGACAGGAGAGCAAAGTGCTCTGGGGAATGATATAAGAGACTGCAAGGAGAGAAGGTGCTGCCACTTACCCGGATCCAGCTGAGGCTCTGGTAATCATAGAGACTCTCGTACTGGATGGCCAGTTCTCGGCACAGCGGGATGCCGAACTCCCAGCTCTGCGGGGCCAAAGCAAATCACACTCACAGCAAACACAATGCTACTGTCAGCTCAGCTGAGAGCAATATGGAAACTCAGTTCTGGGAATTCATTTGGTATGAAATGACAGAGATTAGATGTGAAAATGCAATGCGATGAAACCATTTCCATTAAATAGCAGATCAATTCCTTCTAAAAGATGGGAACAGAAGCATATGTTCCGTGGAAATTACACACGCATACTGCTTGTTCTGACAGTTCATTTATGAGACTGGGAACTTATCTGGAGAAAGATAATAAAACTAACAATTTTTCTTCTTGGTAGACACCCCTTCAACCCACCCCCAATAGCTCCTTTGCTTCCTGCACTAGAACTCCCTGGAGTACAGAGTTAGGGCTTGGCTCCCCAGCAAGGCGCTCCCCTTCCCAGGCTGTTCCTTCCCACTGAAAGCACAAACTCTCAGGCAGTGGGAACACTGCAATACACAGACAAAACATCCTCAGAACTGACCTGCATTACTGCAGTGAGTCAATATCCATATTCAGAAAGCCACACTCGTTTCTTAAGCTCCCAATCCCACATAATAAATCTCTCCTAGCACACCATACTCATCATCCCAGAGATCAGGAGGGAGAGACCCACTTTGGGCACACCCACACAGAGAAAGACTCTCCTGTTACCTCAAGGGGCTTTTTAGAGAGCTTGTTTTACACTGAAATCTCCTCTTCCATCACCTTTTACCTGCACAGCCTGGAAGCCTTTTGGGGTAGTGGCTGTTTCTTACCATGCTTATGGTAAAGGATTTAGAACACCAAGGTCTCGCTGAAAGCTGAACCTTTACTGGATTAATTTTTATTACGCATTACTGGGCTAATTTGCCAGTTGTTTTACTTGAGACCCTGCTGTAGTGAAAACAAAATTAATGTGCGAGTTAGACTATCACCTTAAATTTTAAGAATATTAATAGCAATATTGTAAATTACTGGTAAGTCATTAACAGCAATTATGTAAAATACTAGCTGTTAATATGGAAACAGTTTTTCTGGTTACATGTACCTTCACATAAAAAAGTGAATCTCTACACTGATTTAATGTATGAGGTACTTTACAGTGTTTCCTTTTAAGCCCACATTTGTAGTGTCTGTTCTCTCATCCTTACTACCACTTCCTTACTGCAACTCTTTAGCTTCAGTTAATTTCAAAAACTTCAATAAAAACTTGCTAAATGAAAAATCATATCAGAATCAATTTGGATATTCTGATAGTATTTGTAGTTTGGGAGAATGGGAGGCCTGAGATTTATTTAGATCAAAACAACAGATACAAAAAGAAAGGAACTGAAAGACCAGTTTCTTGACTGCTCCGAATATTACTGAGGTATTTGTGATCTCAAATTAACAGGATTTTTGCCATGGGTTGTCAAAGTCCATGACACACAAATGGATCCACTGAATTGGGATCAATAATAGTCAGTTAAGTGTTTGTATTTGCAAACTCAAACACCACTGCATTTTTTATATAGGTTGCAGCATTCTTCACGGAGATATTATATACAGATTATCAGTCCTCAGCTGATCTATGTTCACTTGAAAGGATGGAAAAGAAAAGTCTCTTCTAAAACATCTGGCCAGGAATAAATGGCTTTTTTCCCACAGAGAGTGTGAGCAGTCTTACTTCCAAATGGGATGCTGAGACTAAAGCCTACCTAGCTCTCTAATCTGTGTTCCGGACAGAAGCAGAAAGCTCGCTGGCTGTTTTCCCTCCGGGTGATCTGAGGGATGCAACCTTTTCATGCTCCTTTTCTGATGTCAATTAAATTAACAACATGTAACCACATCTGATTTCTCTTTATACTACCTCTTCTACGTGTACCTTGATACCATTCCTGTCATCCTAACTCAGGCTCTCTCTTTGTTTCAGTTTCCACACCAAGAAATTCCACTACCTGAGTATTCTGCGGATACAAGTCGAGCTAGAGAAGTGAAGAGAAACAATACACAGGTAACTTCCTAAAGAGAAAGGGGTTTGTAGATACTTGAAAGGAAAAGGAATGAATGGATATCCAAGTCATTGGAGCTTCAGTTTTAAAATCTGTGATGTTAATGAGTAATATCTTCACAGTATAGATATTTAATATGTAATTCCATGTGACATGCAAGTGTCACTTCCCTCTTCAAATAACTTCCTGTTGTCTCCACTGGTAATTTCCCTCATTAGTGCTTTCTGTTCTGCTGACCTCTGATGTGTTTGCATGTTGTGTATTGCTTGAAAGCCACATTCATAGGACATTTATTGCAGCTTTCTCCTATGGCACCAGCAACTCTCAGCTGACTGCACCCAAGGGGGCACAGGTAGAGACAATCAACCCTTCTGAATGCCAGCCAGTATTTACTTACATCTCAATGTGCAGATTTCTTTTGGACATTATTCCCATGAGGGTACACAAGAGAAATGATTTGGAGTTTTGGGTATGGAGCACATGATTAAAAACTAAGTGCTTTGGAGACACTGCTTTGGGTCTCTGTGCGCCCTTGGCTGGCACTAAGAAGAACAGACCCTGCAGTGCCGTGGTGGGAGCAGGTCAGAACTGTCAGTTAATGAATTATACAGTGAACTAGACAGAAAAGGGTTGTGTAGTTTTTGAGCTATTGCCATGCAGAAACATCATCAGTCAGGTTCAAACCGTTCCATTCACAGATATCTTTAACTAGAGAACTTCTGAGTTTTAACGGACAAAATTGTAACTGAGGGTTAAAAATATCTTCATTTTAAGTTATGTACTTGCTGCCAGCTGAGCCATAAACCAATTCACAGCCTAGCAGAAATCAGCTGGAAGGGGCACATGACCAGTGAAGGCTAAAAGGGCTTTGGAACACCATGTTCTTTCCCAGCACAGGGCTGCTGCTGACGCTGCTGAGGGCGGGAGTCACTCAGTTCTGCACCCACTGCAGCACCCCAGGCCTGCCACAGGCTGTGCCACTGGCATGTCACAAGACACTCTTGTGGCCAGTTTTCGTCCCACTCCTGCGCTGAGAAAATTTTCCTATTAACAAATGCAGAATTTTTCCATCCTTTACACTCTGCCTTGACACCCCCACTTGGTGGAAGGGCCAGGAGCAGCATGAGAAATGGAACTCTGGAAATGCAACTGAAGGACAACAACAAATCCCACTCTGCAGGACCTGAGGAGGGACCATCTCAGGATAATGCAGAAAGCAGCTGCCAGACACAAGTAGAGGGAAGCAGGTTTCTTCCATTCCCTGAGCTGCTCCCTGTCACACAGCAAGAGTGCTGAAAAGGAGGATTTGGCTTCTCAGCATCTTTCACTTCCACAGTGACATACGCACTGCTTAAGTGGATTATTTAATCATTTAGCTACCATTTGTAATAAAGGAGGATTAAAACACAAATCAAGTAACTCCAAAAACATCCAGTGGGGAGAAAACCTCAAGAGGTTAACACTTTATATAATCTTTTAGGAGTTTTATAGCCTAATTACATCAGTCAATTTTTACTCTCCTTCACTGTGTATAAGGATTCCCTGTTTTTGTCAAAAATAAATGCTCGCTTTCCATAGTGTCTCTGTCATCTTTGTCTAGTCAGACAGTACAGTACTGCAATATTTGCACAAGCCAGTAATTTATTTTTAAGTGCAGTCTGAAAAACCCCTGAAAATTTCTGAAATGAGAGAACCATATGCAGTGTTGTCACAAAAGAGCAACTCTGGCAGACACACAAAAAAATCTTAATCACTTCCTCATAAATGGACCATTTCTTCCTTCACACAGGAATCTGACTTTTCCAGGTTCTGTAGAGAATGTTTCTACCATATGCAGCTCCCTATTACTAGGACTAGGGAAGAATTATCTGCAATGGCAGCCCCATATGAACCAACTCACATTTGTATTTAATGCCACTGTCATTGCCATCACAGGCAAAATTAACCCCAAGGCACGCATACAGATGTTATCTCCCAAGAACATAAGCTGTAGGAATTTTCCTAGAGAAGGGAAAAATTTGAAAATACTTTAACAGGTGATGTGACTTTTAAGGTTCACTTCTGAAATGTTCCCAAAACGCTGTGACACAAGGGACTAAAACATCTACCGCTGCAGTAATTGAAAAAAAATATAATTAACTGTAGAAAACCCATACTCAATATATGAAATTGAAATGGATTGATTTTCTTCTTGTGCAGTGGATGGAACTGCACTTTAATTGAAAATCGCTTTAAAATAAGTGACACTGAAAGGACTTAAATCTTTTTCAATAAAGAGACCCCTATAGCACTTTGCCTGCCATTTCCTTGTGTAGATTAAGCACAAAACAAGTCCTCAAGTAAGTCATAGCACAGCAGTTGGCATAGACAGCTACCAAATGCAATCCCACCCCCCAAAAGCTGAGGAACTGGCATTCTGCCACATCAGCTGATCCAAGGCTTGGTATAAAGGTTTAAAAATGTTTTGGTGTTTGTCCTGTTGGCCTCCCTAACCCGTTCCAGATGCCATACATAATGAAATACCTTTTCTCATCTGTTTTTTTTTGTCCAGAGAGCCAATTTGTCATGTTATAAACCCTTTTGATACAAATTTACTTCCAGACTACTGCACTGAGATGATGGCTTGCAAGCCCTAAGTCAGTCAGGAAAAGGGAAGGAAGCTGCTGGAAGACAGAAGAAGTTGGCATACCTTCCCTTTGTTGAAGTAATGGATAATCTTACGGCACAGACCTTCCTTACGTTGCCACTCTGACTGAGATGGGTAATGCAGGAACTCTCTCAGAGGTCTGTCCTCCCACTGGAGCAACTCACAGTACAAAAGCAAAGTGAATGCAGCCTCTGTAGGAAAGGCAGTTATGGAACACTGAATCAATGACAGCAAATCAACACAGCCAATACTGAAAGGTCACAGACCTGCTTCTGAAACAGTCTGCATTTTCTGATTTATGGTTTGAGAAAAAAACCTCAAGTCTTAGAGGACTATTAGATTATTCAATTACTTAAAATAGCAGCACACGATTTTTAGGTACAAATCTGTCGAGTTTCTTTTTACCAGCTACTTGATTTAAATGCACAGTCACATGTTCAGATCTGTAACTCGATTTGGGGCTGCAGCTGTAAACAGAGCTTGGACAACACAGCATTAGAGTCCATACACGTTCCAAGTGCTCCCTCAGCACTGCAACATGAGGAAATATGACAAGTGATAATATAATGGTGGTTTTGCTAATCTTCCTCTAAATTTCATTCTGCTGTTGTGATTTTTTTTTTTGATCCATCTTCTTCAAAGAACACTTCAATGTAAAATTTGGAGTGTAATGCAATAATCATATGGTCCTGCAGGCAAAACCAGACAGTATTTAACTTGAGGGAAGAAGCTGGGCCTCAGCTTCTTGCCCTCCCAACTGCGATAACTGATTCACGCAAATTTTTCCCAAAAGAATGAACCAGATATTATATAACATTGGGAGAGTTAAAAAATCTCATGAGGATTTCAAGCAGACTCTGTGGAATGTCTCCCTCACCTGTGTAGTTCTCAGCCTGCAGGTGCATGTCACACAGCTTGTGGATGTAGCGGATGTACATCTCCTCCTTGTTAATCTCAGATTTGTAGAAATTCTGTGAAACAAAAACCAGAGTTGTTACTCTTGAGACTCTCCCTTCATTCAAGCACTCAGCAGCATCTGTGCATGTGCAAAGTTATTGAAAAGAAAACACATTCTTATTGGGAAAGAAAAGTAATTCGTTTCACATTCATGCTGATCTAACCCACTCATTTTATCATAGCATGATTTTTTTTCAAAATGAAGGTAGCCAAAAGCTGAAAGAAGAGGTGAGAGAGGATATAGAACCTCTGTCACAGAACTCAGCTGGACACAGCCCTGAGGAGCCTGACCTATCCGGCCCTGCTTTAAGCAGCGAGTCGGACCAGAGCCTCCAGAGGATCCTCACAATCCTCATCATTCTCTTCTGTCATCCCGGTGCTTGGATTCTGAAGCTACACTTGCCTGATGCAGATTCCTATCCCAGCCCTTCCCATCCCAGTTTCTACAACATTGCACAGTATCACAAAGAGATAAAGGAAACATCTTTACCATAAGGTTAACGGTGCAGCCGATTTTCTTGTTTTCCGTTTCATCTCCTTTCATACAGTCCCTAAGAAAGCAGAGCAATGTTGAAACAAACATCTGCAAAAACAGTCCTTTTAAAATAAATTTGAAGTTCTCTTATCTTCCAGAGTTTCCCTGGATGACAAACAACAGATAATCATATACTTCGTTTTATAAAGTTCCTCTAAGGAAAATTTCCATATTACAGCTTAAATGATGTGAGAACGGAGTGTCCCCTTACACGTTTGCATCTGAGAACAAGCACCCGAAATGACTGTTCCTTCATTTATTACAAGAACCTGAACAAAAATCAGACAGCAGTGGTCAAAAATAATTTGAATGCAAGATCTACTTTAAAAGTCAAAAACTCCTGTTTATCCAGATGTAAACATTTAGTCCTAGTCAAAGGGTTGGCTTCCATAAATGCAGCTCTGCAGTGTGGTGTGGCACACTGAAAGATACAACCTGAGGGATGTAGACTAGATTTCTAACTTTTGCATAGGTAAGTTAAATCACAAAATTTATCTTTAGTTTCTGGAATATTTTAGAAATTATTTCTATTCAAACAGTACAAAAGATTAAATTTTAAAAGCAGTGACACATCAAACTATCTTGAGAACTACTACAGCTACCACCTGGCAGCTGGACTCCAAGAGATGCCTGTGTATTTCTAAATTCCAGTGCCACATTCCAGTTCCCTGTTCTGTTCTGGGAATGACAAATCTGCTGCACATTGAAAATCAATTTAAAAACTGGTATGTGTTTCTCAATTAAGCATGGAAATGTGTTCTGTGTCAAAGCTGCCTTGCCGGCAGCTGTTCATCATTAAAAAAAAAAAACAAAACCACACAACACTCCCCACCTTGCCCCCCCAAAAAAACCCCAAGCAGCTCCCCTGCATTCCCTTTAAATGTGTCTCCAGTACCTGGTTGTGCACAGTAGTTGTAGAGCAGTTGTTGCCAGGAAAAAACCAGGAGATTGGATCAAGGTGGTAGGGATAACAAAAAGAGCAAACTAAAAAGCACAGAAAAGGATTTGGAACTGCAGAACACCCAGCCTAGTCAGAGGGTTTCACCTCTAATGAGCAGCAGCAGAAGAAAAAACTATTTGAACTCCTGTCAGTAGGCTAAAGATAGAAATATCTGGGGCAGTTCTATATAGGTTCAAATTGTCTATTATTAAAAAAAACCCCTCTGAGTGTGTGTGTATATATATAAATCTGAAGTTAAAATATTTCCTTCTAACTAAGTCAAAGCTCAGCTGCATTGACACAACAGTCCTGCAAACTTCAGTTCAAAAGTAAACCAAGGCTGCCTAATTTATAGTGAAATCTTGCCCATGAGCCACCAGCTGATGAGTCAGAGTTCCCAGATGGAAGCTCTCCAGCCCTGCATGAGGCATCCAGCACACCTTGCTTCAGTGTGGCTTTGGTGATCACTCTTGCACTGAGCATCTATTTTGCTGAATTGGGTGAGATCATTTCAGTGATAGAAGGAATTAATGTTTTAGCAACCCGAATAAACCTTAGTACAAAACTATCAGGAATGAGCACACAAGAATGAGAATAAGGGCTCTGGAGATGAGGATTTGGGATGTTTGCTCAGAACCCAGCAGTGACGAGTTAGGCTTTCATGTATGCAGCTTGATAGTCAATAAAAATACTCCCTGCAGTAGTTTGGTACCATGTCTTTCCAGACTGCTTGTGCTTAGAACATGGTATTGCTGCTGCCAGGTACCTGTAGTCGAGCAGCCGCTCCATGAGACGAGTGACCGATGTGACAAAGGAGATTCCAGTCTCCCGCCAAGTTTCCTGCTCAATCTTCTCCAGCAAACTGGATATGGAAAGACAGCAGGTGAGGCCTCCAGGGAAATGGTACAGTGCATGCAGACTGATACAGATAACTTGGTTTCTCCCTCATAAAACAAATTCCAGGAGAATTACCATCTTACCTGGGATAAGGCCCAAAGAGTTGGGTTCTACTCCAGGCAGCATGAAGCAAAGACAAGGAAATTACAGAATTGACAGGAAAAGGAAAAATATCCTCACATTGCCATTTAACAGATATGAAAAAGACCAACACTCATGGCAGTACTTGATTCCCACATTACCACCTGTAGCTTAAATACTGCTAGCAGCAGTCAGAAACTGAAAAGGAGTCCAAATCTACTGCAAGTATTTCTTCTTTGCTCATCCCTCCATAAACTTTCATCTCTAATCAGCAACCAAGCAACCCTGAATCACAATGTATTTAAACTGGAAATAAAAGCAGTCTGCTCCTGCCTCGCAGAGACAACACAGTGAGCACCCATCTCACACAGTGAAGGAAGAGAGAAGGCTGGAATGAGAACAATAAACATTGTGTTTAAAAAGTGAAGAAAGCAAATTTACATGCCAGTTTCCCGAAACTGGATTTCCAGTCAGAGAACTTGCCACTTCTGGGAACGAAATTCTGTTGGGTGTCACATCCTCTGAAGAAGCAAACTCTTCAGTACTGGGATGATTCACAGCTGAGGGAGCCAATTCCCTTTTCAGCAGCAGAGTTGAGACAGTGGAATTCAGGGTCAACTTTTTTTCACACAGCATTTACTAATTTATGGAATTTTTTCCCTCATATTGTTTTCTCACATTGTTCTCAGACAAGTCAGTGGCACATATAAACTAAATGGTTGCTGGAATTCCAGGCTGTGTTTCTTGGTAATACATCCAAAAATGAGTAAAAAGCTACAGCCCTTGAATTCTTAACATTTCAGGTAACAAATGTCTTCAACTGGAGCAAAGGCACACTATTCCTCTTGCCAGGTGAATTTAAAAAAGAATAGATATTTCCTTTCCTTTATCCCTGAAATAGACTTACATTATCTGTACACATAAGATCCAAGACTTCCCAAGGTTGAATATACACAAATCCAAACTGAATACATTTCCATACTTCCTGAGGATAAGCACATGGGACAGGCAGGCTTATCTAGCTTGAAATGAATGAATATGCAATTGCAAATTCAGAAATAGAATTATTGGTTCCAGCAACACAAAGGTTTATGCCTCAAATTGCCGGTGCACTATTAGGGGCCATGTGTAAAATTGTCTGGAATATATAGCTAAAATTCTGCTAATGATCTCTCTGGCTCACAGGAGTATTAAAAAATTTGGGTTAAGTGCTCTGGACTGTCAGGAGTTCAAAATAATTCCTTTTGAAATAAACTAGGAACACCCGAAATGAAATTTGGAGACAGATCAGTAATCAAAGGTAGTGAAGTGCAAAGTCAGACATAAAATCTTCCAGTTTATCCTTCTGAGTACAAATTGTTGGTGTGAAGGGAGGTGGAAACACAGTGTCACAATGGACTCTGGAGGAAGCAACTGGCAACTGTTGAACCGACCAAAACATGGCTGTCAAAAATAGGAGAAAGCTAAGGAAAATGCTGAGGAAAATCCCCTTTGCTCTAAGAAAGCCTGACTCTGTAGATAGTGCACTGTGTCTCTAAACAATCTCACTCACTGTTATCAAAAGAGAGCGGCCCTGGCTCCTCCAGCAAATGAATTTTGGATAGGAGGATGATAACCTGTGCAGCCCTTTATTAGGTGTCACGAAGAGACGACAAAGAAGAATTTAGGTCTCTATATTATTTTCAGCATTACTTTGCTGAGCCATTCCATGGAAACCTGCCAGGAAGCCCTTTCCTGCCCTCCCCAAAGACCTGTGGCTGCACAGATCAGTGCCTGGACTCTTGCAATGGCCCTGCACAACAGGAGGAGCACGAACTGGCAAAGCTTACAGCAGGCTGAAGAGTTCCCTGTAGTTCTCATCACCTTTTCCTTCGGACACCAGGCTGTCCAGCTTGTCGATCAGCTCGGCTTCCACCTGCAGGAAGAAGCGACCAAATCTGTCACTCAGAAACACTTCCAGTGAACCAGTACATCAGGTAAACTGGATCCTGAACTACAACAGAATATCCAGCACCACTGCTCTGCTGTGGTGGTTCTGCTGTGGGTAGTTGATTTGCAGTCACACAGGCATCATTATATTGGAAGATTATTTGTTCATTAAACCCCACTTTTTAAGCTTCTCTGTGATTATATGACACTTCTGTTTTTTCTTTCACTTATATAAAAGGCCACACCAGCATCATTATGTTTCTCTTATAAAGATTTTGAATACATATTAATTCCCACCCTAAATATCCTGTGATGTTAAGTGTAATATCAGATATTCTGATAAAATTGATTCAAGTGCAGAAATCAACATATGTAACATTAAACAAAACAATTTCATGTAGTCTGAAATTTTGCAGAAAACACAGTTTCACTACTAGTGAAGACAGAGGTTCCTAAAGGCTGAAACTATTTGCAGAAATATGGCTTACTTTTATTTAAAGACAAGCATAGTTTGAGCTTCTCTACATTTTTCAGCTGCCAAATTGCAAAGGAAGTAAAGATGGGAAGGAAAAGCAAATCAGCCAGTGGCACACAAATGGACTTGGTGCTCTTGCTGCTGAAATCATTAGAGGGAGACCTCATTTCATCCCTGAATCAGACTGTATTGTTATCCAGCCTTGCTGAAAAAACAACCTTGTTAAAACATGAACTACGGAAGAGAATTAAAAAGGGCTTGAAAATGAATTTTCAGGGGTTTTATATTTTCTGACAAACAACTGAATATTCAAAAGGTGAAGAGAAGCTCACAATTTAAAAAACTCTCCCTTTGTTTGTGATCTACAGTGACAACAGAAATCAGTAATGCCTGTGTGCAGCTACCCAGCATTACACTGGAAAGCAAATAACTCCCTGGTTCCAGCAGATAATGTTAATGAGGTTTATTATCTCTTGTGGTATTTAACTGTATATTTCATTCTCACTAATACAGATGATTATTTCGCCTTTAACCTCAGAAAGTTACAATATATGCTTCATAAAACAGTGTGGAAATTTGCTCCACAGGTAATTTAAAAAATATTCTTGGAGCTGTAGTTTAGAATACATTAGTGAGTATAAAAATTAAATGAAGATTATGAAGAGTTCATCTTGATACAGAAAATATAAATAGGCCCAGAAACTCGAAGGTGACTGTAGGTGCTTATTACCGTAAATTCCAGAGAAAGACTGTTCTGTTGTTATGCTAAAACAGGTGGAAAGAGGACTATGATCAAAATGCTGCTGCAATAATAATAGTAAATAATAACAATAGTAGCAATCACGGGAGTTGAAGAGGAAGAAAAACAAGCTCCTGATAACACTTTTCCACACAGCCTTTAATAGATCAGGTTATGGGAAAGGTCGGCTATTCTCCTGGAATGATAGATTAGATCTGGCATTTTAATGACTGTGCAAATAATTAATCACATGAATTATGATAATTTTATGGTGATTTACTCCTTCAGAGCACTTCTCTGCAGATACTTGCCCTCAGTATTGCCCCAGCACAATGACAATGAAACACTGTCATCCGAGGACCCAGACCAAACCCATCCTTCATTAGCAATGCTCTGCACTTCAGGGATCTGGTTTGCAGTGGAAAATCTAAGCAATTCTCTGACCACGACTGGGAAACAGAATGATGAAGATTTCTCTCCCTGATTTGCAATCACAGCTCACAGCAGGTGGAAACTGCAGAGCTCTTGTTGGACTTAACCCTTCCAGGAGAACTGCTGCAATTTCTGAAAATAAAAACGGCTACAAAGTCTGTTTCTAGGCATGGTATAATGATTTAATGATACAATACCACTTCCTAGCTGAAAATTGAAGACAGAGAAGCAGAGAGCACTGTTTTCACAAATACTGGCTAAATCTTTACATCCCCAGTTTTGGTTCTCAGTCTGACCCATTTAATGGCTGACTAATAATCTAAGTGAAACCAGTGGGAGCAGTGACAGCCCAACACGTACAAAATTCTTTTCCCCATCTGTGATGTGCTGAGCACATCCCTCCTCTTCCCCATGTTCCTGGGAAATGCAGTTTGCACTGGTTAAACCATCTTGGGGGTCTTGTGATAGTTTTGTGAAGTAGGTCTCAAATTTTCTATTTTATATATATTTACATGACATCTTCACGGTCAGAAACAGATCAACAAATACAAACTCCTTGCTTCCAGCTGGACACTGCAGACAGAGCAGGAAAAGGAAAGCTTGGGAGGTGCCCTGACCTGTTTGAAGTTGCCGTTCTTTCTCTGCTCCCAGTCCATCATGTCATGGAAGATTGGAATCATGATATTCCGGACTTCTGGTTGTGGAACAAGTGTAACACCCAGAAAGGGGCCAATCATTCCTGGGATAAAGTGAATCTTGTGCTCACCTGTACAACACAAAACAACTGTAATTAAATAAAAGCCTTTGCTATCTGTCACTGAGAAAATAGTGACAATTATGACATGTACAAAGTAGTAGGCATGAGCATTACGAAAGCAAACATTCTTTTCCTGAAAGGAATGAAAAATCAGTATTTGCTTTACATCATTTCTTGCAAAGTCTCTAAGAGCATTTTTAAGTTCACTGTGAAAGCCTTCAGCAAAAATTGTCAGTGCATTTTACTTGCAAAGGAATTCAAACTGTCAAAAGTAACCGAACTAAAACATACTAACTGAGGGAAAAGAGGCCAGGGGTATTTACTTCTAATTTCTGAATATTTTGAAAGGGCTGGTGAGAACAATGGTAGTTAGTAGAGCACATTTAGATTGCAAGGAACTACGGAGCTCTTGGTCCTCAGTGCTGTCTCAGTTTCCTAACTGCCCTTGACTGGGACCAAATGGATCTGCTCCAGGGGGGACCGGAGGCACTTTGCTGACAATCTCTTCTGAGCCACGTTACTGCACTGTTGCAGAGAGAAACTCAACAAAGCCTGATTTGGAACAGCATCTAGGATAAATATCTGCATCTACACATCTAAAACTGGCTTCTCACTTCTCAGCTGAGCTTGTCCAGCATCATTTTCTGGGTATTGGATCTCTTCTGTCTTGGAGGGCCTTCTATTCTCCACACAGATCCTCTGAACTGTGACCAGTTCTGGGTGTATCATTTTAGGTGTGCAAGACAGACCAGGCTTATTCAGTTTTCTTGCTTCTGTAGTCTTCCAGACTGTTGTCTGAACTTTTTCCAACTTGTCTTGGGTTGATGTAGTTTTGTGTTTGGTTGTTTCTTTTAGCTGTAGAAAGCAGGACTGGGCAAACTAATCTAGATTAAAGTGAACTTATGAAAAACACTGTGACAGTAATATGATCCCTCTGTCTTACTCCAGATTCTCACATATTTTCTCAAAGGTTACAAAATCTGCTTTACTCATGGCATTTTACTCATAGCATTTTACAGGTAGCTCCCCTTCAGCTGATTATCAGCATGGTACATTTGTAGTCTTTGGTTTCTTGAGCAGCACTCCTACCTATATTCCTACACATAAAATGTTTGTATTTGGCTTTGTGAATATTTTGCAGCCACATTATCAAGTTATCCAATCTGACTTGTGTCACTCCTTTGCTCTCTTAGTGATTCACCCCTTCTCATATCCTTGTATTTGTGATCTCTATCAGCAAACGTTTTGTTATTTTCCTCTAGAATACAGTGCAAAAGAGAGTTTTGGTGGGAGAAGAGAACTGCTTCTCTTCAGAGAAACAAAGGATTCTGTGATGCCACAAAACATTAAAAAAAAATTTAAAAATCTGACAGAAACAGGGGGTTCCTTTGGCTTTGGTTGTCAGGTGAGAGAAGGAGAGACTTACCCAGGTTCTGCCACATGCTGAAGAGCTCATAGGCCATCATCACTCTCATATCGCCGTACCTGAGAGAGAACAGAGACAGCTGCCCAGGGAACAAAAACTGGCAAGGCAGTGATGTGAAAAAATAATCAAATTGTTTAAAAATATCAATTCACATTTATGTCAATGTAAGAATATCAAACAACTTGACTAATCCCTGAACGTGGAATTGGGAGATCTACTTTTTCATTTCCCAGGCATTTCCACATGCCAGGTTTCATAATAAATCACAGAGACTTATGGTAGGGAAAAAAGTCTCTTTTTTGAGGTGGAACCCAACAAAACATGTCCTTACTTATCCAGAATCTTCTTCCTCTTAGGTGGTGTGGCATTTTCTAGTTGGAGACTTGGCTGGTTTATGAACAAAACTGCCAGGCTGAAATAGGAGTTCCACACCTGTGCCAAGGAAAGGAATTTTATAACATTACACTCCAAGAGTAAGCTTTAAAGAAGTGGAGAAAGACATAGACTCCTTTTCGTAATCAAGGCATAAATTTATCAACATCTCTTACTAAGGAGATACAAATTAACTCTTAAGGATACAAATGGATTATTTAACCCTTGGCAGGAACTGAAATTAAAACCCCCACAAAAGCAGTGCCACTGGCTTTTCCTCTTAGCACCAGAGCACAAGAATGAATAAACTTGGTGACTTCAGCAAACTTTTAAATTGTTTTTCTGTAGAATAAACGGATTTTGTCTGTCAAGAATCCCCAGAGATCACCTTATATCATGAATGAGAATCCTATAATTTGGGCTGTTTTCCCAAAGAAATGAGTTTTTTGCCAACTTGGTGCCTGCACTTGTCCCTAGGTGCATGTCTGGCAGCTTTTCCTTATTAACACTGAACTTTCTGCCCATCTCCAACTACATCAGACACAGGGACAACACTCCCTAGGATGTGTTCCTCCAGGATTTATGTCATCAGCCAGAGAGACCTCTGGGAGAGGAAGATCATGAATTCCCCAACTTCAGGAAAAGCATTGCCTGAGTTTACATTGCATTATCCATCATTCTGGAAGACAGCACACTCCATTAGCCCCATGCTTATGGAATTACTTGTTTCCTTTATGAGGGACTCAATTTTCCTGATTTGATCTCACACTGTATCTGTACTATTTCCCATCAATTCCAAGCAGACTCCATTCCTGTCCTCTATCAGTTAGGTCATCTTCCTGACAGACACTCTAATAAATGCTGCAAATATCATCAGCTAATGCAGAGGGCAGCTCCTTTTCCTTTGTTACTGCTGGTTTGAAAAGATGTCAGAACATTTTCTGAATCAATTCTTACTTTAAAGTCGAAGTCCGTTTCCGTGAAATTCTTATGCAGGGCAGAAGACAAGTACTGAACTGTTGTAACTATGATACTACAGCCAAAAACAAAGAGAAGAAAACAAAGAGGGAACATTTGAATCTGGAATACAACATATTACAGTGGTTGGTGGTGCTGGTTTTACTGCTGGTACAGAGATGAGCATTCTTTGTGTAATCACTGTGATATTTACACAGAAGCCACTGTTCTTTCTAAGCTTTAGCGAACAGTTTGTACTAATTGATACAAGATTATGAACCTTCACTATTATTGTAACTTCTAGCATTTAAAATCCCGTCTATTTTGCATGGTTGGGCCACATGACCTCCAGGGAAATGGAACAATACCCTTCTTTTCCTCCTGTTTTAAACAGAAAGATTTTTTTCCCCCGAGAAGAGTAACTCAGAAAGTTGGAGCTGTCCTTGTTCTTGACTATACAATGGTCCTTAATCTCACCCTCATTCAACTCAAGATTTTTGTGAGTATTTTGCCAATTTTTGATTTTCGTGTTATTTTTTGTTGGTGGCTAAATACACCTTAGTGAAAGGCAATCAAGGCACGTGATAAATTGAGGAATTAATAAATGGCATGTAGATAAGGCAACAATAGTATCAAAAGAAGAGCACGTCTCTGGTTCACACGCAAGCAGTACTCCAGCAGCACTGCTAAATGTAACTGGCAGTCTAAAGGTTTGTGGCAAAATTATGCCCAAGGGAGCAGGTAACCTGCAGCATCTGAGGGAGCTACTGTTCCAGGTGGATTTCTTTTTTCTTACAGAACTTCGTTGAATCTTTACGCTTGAATTACTGAAATCCACTTCTTTCACTTCTCATTAGCAGGGTGGACTCACAGGGCATTCAGCTCAGCTGAGCAGGCAGCCTTTAGGAGCATTTCCATGGTGTTTCCTCAGAGTGGGAACCCTCCAGCTGTCAGTCAGTCAGTGGGAACTGCACAGCTAGTTTAGCTAAGGAAACTAGTGAATAATTCCAGCCACCCTGTGTTCAACACTGCTGCCAATCCAAAGAGCACAGTACTTAACCCAGCAGAAGCAAGAAACTGAGATAAAAGGGAGCATTAAAATGGTAGATGGCAACTGAATTGAGAAAGAGCTCTTAACATAATGCTTTGGTGTCATGGCTGGGGTCTGCTCCCACTTTTCCCAAATACCCAAGTGCCTCTCCTTGCTCAGCTAAGGAGGGATGTTTATGGGAAAAGACAGATGTTCAATGCAGGGATTCCCTGGCAAGGGTGGGAGAGGCCCATTAACACCCCTGGGAGCGGGGAGCTGGGCCTTGCCCTGTGTGCTGGAGCTGCTGGGCCCCTTGGCCCCTCACCCTCAGGGCAGCTCCTTCAGCTCTGCTTTTAACTCCTGACTCTGAGAATACTGGTGGAGTTTAACAGACCCACGAACACACAGGCTTGGTCTGGAGTGTTACAGCAACAGCAGAATGAGGACAAGCACTCCAGGATTCCTGTCTTGATTCTCACATCTCGGGTCTGAGGAAAAACACTGTCCCAGGCTTTAACTGCCACAGAATGGCAACACTTTACACCTGCTTCTCTACTTACTTGCTGGTGAGCAACCTCATCACCATCCAGTCTCGAGGAAAGACACTCATCTTCATCAGGTTCCGAAACACACAGAAAATCTTCAGGAGGAACTCCTGTCACACAGGGAAAAGAAATTAAAAATCAGCAGCAGTTGAAGGTGAATCTATTTTCTTGATTGTAAGAAAGACAATTAAGCTAAATGCGCTCCACTTGAGCTTTGTGTTGCAAGGCCATTCACCTGGAAACATGGAAGCAACATACACTGGAATATGGCTCTATTTCTTTTGTTTGCTTCTAATATAGAACTTGCAGCTTCTTTAAAATCTTCACTTCTACAGGGAGATGAAAATCTTCCCTATGTGCATAATTGTATATGACTTCTCATATTATCACCCAGAGTTCCAGTGTCAATTTGCAGCTATTTTCAAATATACTGGACTCATAATCACTTTTTAATGCACTCATTTTACTCATTTAGCTGTCCAAATTTCTTTGGACTTTCATCACAATTTGAGAACTAACCACACCCCCAAGCCCAATGAAACTCCTACACACACTTTCTAAAATAGTAACAGAAAACCCCATTTCTGGCAACACACAGCAGCAGAGAGCTCTTAGACACAATGAGCTGAATCTTTGCTTTCCAAAAAAAAATCCCCAAACCTGAAGACATTTCTGGCTTTTGACTACCTGCACCTCCATGTCTGTACAGAACAACAGTGAGGACCAAACATGACAAGTTGTTGGCCTTGCAAACGATGATTTTATTGTTTTTTTTCCTTCCACACAAAATCAAAATAGCAGAGAAAGTGGCAGAGCAGCGTTTCTTTAAAACCATCCTACCATTAGGCCTTAATGGGGATGGGGGCTGTGATTAATATCTTGGTTTAACTGAGCTCAGAGTAAAGCATTAGAAGCTCCTTGGCTTTTGGCCTCATTTTGCCCAAAGTGTAACAGTGATAAGTGAATAAAATGCCTTTCCATGCCAGAAAAAGTATTGGAAATGTTATTATGGCCATAATAAAAAAAGTAATATATAAAATCTTCAGTCTTTGTGATACTCTTGGAACATATACTCAGATTATAGAGATACAACAATTCTTATGGGCATAAAGACAAATTTCAGTTCAATGACCTTTCCACAAGTCTGACATAAGAACTATAGTTTAGATGGCTTTTAAAATATCTATTAAAATTTATTATGAATTAATTTACCAAATCATTTTCCTGTGAGCAATTTGAAAGTTACCAGAAAGGCAGCAATCTCAGATAACTATCAACCTGAGATATGCTGAACCCTGCAACTTAAAGATAAGAATTTTATCATTCCAAATTCGTCTCCCTGGTTTATTCAGCTTCTCTATATGCACACAAAATATTTAAAAGCTGAAGGTCTATCCAGAAAGGACTTCTCACTGCTTCTCCATTTCATTTGTTAAGGTAACAGAAGTTCCTGCCACATTACATTGTTCTTATTGAGCATATTTTATTGAGTGCCATGCTAAACAAAATTATTTTATATAAAAGCTTGTCTTTATTTATAGGATTATTCTGCCTTTTAAACAGGCTGTTGTCAGAGGTACTCCTCTTCCCTATGGAAGTTGAGGTAAGAAGTTCTGCTGGTGTGAGATGTGCCATTTCAAAATGTCAGAGGTCTGTGCCCCTCACCAACCCCTGCTGTTCATGGAGAGCCATAATTTAAGATGATGTTCACAAAGAAGCAGGCAGCAAGTGGAGTGGTAAGGTTACAGCTTTCCCAAAAAAGATTTCATCTGCTAGAGACATTTGTATCCCCCAAAAGGCTTGAAATTCTCTTCTGGCATAAAATCAATACCCTTTGTAAGAAAGCTCCAGTGCATACTGAACATCTAGCAAAATGCTATATAACAACTACTTCACATTCACAGGATTAAAATAACCCTGTTCCTCTGCCTGTGTTTTATAGGTAACAATTACGATATCCTTTATGTCCAACATCATCTGTCCTGGGTCTTTATTTGCTGTTATAAAGATAATTTGGTGCCCTGTGGTCTTAAATGTTTTTTTGCAACACGACACCAACGATTATAAAAGTGAAAGGAAGGTCCCTGAACAGAGTGCCAGTGGGTGGGAATGATGAACAGGGCAAGTGATGCTTGAGGGATTCCCCTCTGCTCTCCCATTCTGAAGGAATCACCCTACAAACATCACATCCTTTTGTACCTTCAGTTCATCCTTGCTTTGGAAGTTGTCCAGTAAGTGCTGGAAGTGAGTGTCTGACATCTGACGAAGCAAAGATAAAAGGCAGGAGACATATTCTCCCTGTTGACCAAATGAGAAACTCTTTCATTCAGACAATCTGATATTTTGTAGATACAAAGCTTAACCCGGGGGAAGGTATAAAGGGAGGGGTCTGAAATGGCCCCGATGCCTATGAGGGGACACCTGACATGCACAGAGATTGAAAGTACTGCAGGTTAACAGTTCCTGAATTACTGTTAATACAGGGATACACCTCCAGGAGGCTCCTCCGCAGATGCCAGTTTTAAAGGTCTTTTAATCAAAGTTGTAGTCTAATCAAAAATAATTTAAAATTATGAATACAGACATTAACAAATAGCCCTCCAAGCATGCAGGTTTTGACAATACCTTTTCAGGTACTTAATATACAGTGTCTGTCATAGGTGTGACTGCAGCTCGTGCCAACAGACCAGCAATTATTTGAACTGATTGACTCAGACCAGTAAAGCAGTGACAGCTTGGGATCAGGCTGGGCTACAAAAGGTATCTGGAAGCTTGTAAATATATGGCTTATTAGTGTTCACCAAGTTCTGTGCTGTCAAAGCTCCAGTACTGACAGGACTGCAGTCAGATTTCCTGAGCACAGTCTGGGTAAGCCTACATGAGCTACAATTACATTTCTGTAATTCTGCAAAGCAGATGCACCCTAACCAGTTACCACAGCATCCCAAAGTGTTTTCCAAAGAGGAGCTCCCCCATTTTACAAATCTGAAAGCAAAGCACAGAGAAGTTAAGCAATCTTTCCAAGAGAACAAGGTGGTGCCAGGAACATCAGGACTGGATCTGTTGACTGCCAGTCCCTTGCACAATACAACTTTTTTCTGCAACAAAGAGCAACTAATTGGGAAAATACACAAATCTGAGCCATATCTAATAAGAATCCATATATCACTATGCTGTGAAATGTAAATTGAGGAGCAAATACAAGGGACCGTGCCTTCCATTTTGTTGTTTTTCTAATTGGCTCAAGCATCTACCCAGAAGCTTTGACACAGGTTGTTCCAATAAACTTTCCAGGGCTGAACTTCACTAGGAAGAAAGATGTGCTCTTTTGTGTGGGCTGGCATGTGGTGAACAGCAGTAAGTCAAATGGCAGCAGTAAAAGGAAACTGAGATATTACTGGACATTTGCAAGCCAGTGCCTTTCTTGTGCTGTATCAAAGAACATCTCGTTATCTGAGCTAACAAGGAAAGGTCCAACCATCTCTCCTGTGTGAGAAGTGCACCTTAGTGCACATCTGCCCCCAGCAGCACCGCTGAGGTTTCAGCCATTTGCTAAAAAACAAGTCTAAAAAAAAGGACGTTCTGAACAGCAGCTTAACATCCTACATTGTGCAAAAGCTGCATTAGAGACTCTGACGAACAAAAATAGACTAAAATAGGCTAGAATAGAAAAGGGCACAAATCCAGGAAAGAAGGCTGAACAGCAAAATTCTATTCTTTTTCTTCTCTTCCACTGCATGTCAAAGAAAAATGTCTTCCCTGTGGCTAACGCTGGCAGCCTGGGTAAAGTGGTGGCTTCTCCCACCAAGCTCAACAGCTCACTTGACTTAGGATCTGTTAATTTCTTTTGAAAAAGTATGTTGTGTTTCATTTGCATGAAATAATCAATGATCCTGGACAGAAGCTCTCCAGGGTGTTTAGCAAAAGGATTTAACCACAGAGCCCTGTGATATCCTCAGTTTTGGGGATCACAGCCTGATACTCATATAGCCCTTGGTGATACCACCTTAGGGGTGAAGCCCCAGACAGCTCCCCAGTACCTCAAGTTTTAAGCAGTAACTCTCAATCACAGCTGCAAAGACAAACAAGAAAATAATCTGGAAATCCACTAAAGCCTCCCGAGCTCCACTGCTTCCTGCAGCCCTCACTAGTGCAGGGAGGAAGGAATGGGTTCGTGGCTTATTAAGGGAAGGAGAGAAAGCCCTGGGCATTCATGCAGCAGAGATGATGATGAGGTGCCAGTGGTGGTGAGGGACTGAACCAGAGGTTAGAGAAGCAGGAAATAGAAACTGATTGTTAGTTACTAACAGTGATTTCTGCTGTGCACTGCGGGCAGCGCTGCCCTCTTACCGCCTCCTGAGACTGCGATTTACTCATGATTGTGAGCAGAGTTTGTAACAGCACATCCAGGAGGCTCTCCACCATCATCTCAACCTCCTCCACGACATCTCCCTCCTACAGCAAGTGGTGAGCAAACAAACAGTTAGAAACTGGAGAGATGGAACTGGTGAAGACAGTTCTGCTGAGTCAGCCATACCACAGGTTCGCTGGGACAGAGAGCTCCATAACAGGTTCAAAGAAGTACAATCAAATTCCTCACTGGTACCAGATCCTGTTGTTCTGTCACTGTGTGTGTGTTACCTTGACAGTCTCTGATGGAAGCATTCAGAGTCACAGCCGTAAATGTTAGTCTATAATCAAAGGTCTAGAACACAACAGGAGCAGATTATGTTCAGGAACCTTTTCTCCATGGCAGTATGAGTTTAGCTTATTTCCATGATACCCTTCATCTCATTCCTTTCACACAAAACCATGACTTGTAATTGGAAATACGCATTGGTATAAATTATATTTAGCACCGTGAGCTTCCTACTTTAGTCAGGTGGGGAAACTTCACCACCCCCTCTTTGTGAGCATTGCTTTAAATGAAGTAGTTACCATTTGAGATCAGAGTATTATGACCGTCAAAGCTGGGTGTTGAAACTCAGCAGCAATTTCCAGAAGTAAGTGGGATTCCATTGATTGGATAATTTTAGAGTATTCTTTTAACGTGAACCACAAAGTGCTAGTTACTGTCTCTTGCAGAACTGCGAGTCCTTGAGCTGTGTAGAACTTTTAAACTCCAGTGACATCTAAGTTCTGGGCTTGTATGAAGAAAATTAAACAGTGTCAAAGCTGGCGAAGGCGTATGCATTTCCCCCCTCCTAAAAGCAATAACACTGTGTAATCAGGATGCTCTGAGTCACACACACAGAGCCAGACCCTCATTTCAGATGTTCTCCTGCTGACAGCACAATTTTGTCTTTAAAAGGTTCTTTGAAAAACCTGTATTAACCTATAAAAATCTCTCATTCCTCATTTTACTACATCAGTGGTGCAAATAAAAAAATTAAAATCAAGCAGCAGATTTACCAAAGAACTGGTCTTGATTATGGAGAAGATACTACTGAGGATCCCAGAGCAGATAAGCAGCTCCTTCTGCTGTCGTAGGTGAAGGTGAATGTGGTGAAGGACTACAGGCAGCAGGATGCGCCGGGACTCTGAATGAAGGAAAATAATTTCAAATTTAAGGAAAGAAAATATTTACAAACAATTACAATGGATGGTTTCAACAAAATTCTGTGGTGTTATCATTCTCACATTGTACTGAGTACAATAATTTAAGTGCACTAACTTGAGGTCCTCACTACAGGAAAGAGAAACCCAGTGGTGCTTTCTGTCTTCCACTGTTACCTTCATAACTTCTTTCATTCAGACTTTTATCTATGAAATACACTCACAATCTTCATCCATTTTCCACTGAGTTCTTCAATTTCTTTTTAATTCTGATTTTTAAAGTATATTTAAGCAATAATATAAGTAAATTTAAGTAAAATTTTAAGAATTAAAGAATTACTAAAGTTTTGAGCTAAAGAAATACTGAAGTTATAACTTAAAGATTAAAGATACTTTAAAGGAATGTGGTGGGTTTCTCACATGACTATCCCCTCTGTTTCTCAGGCATAAGCTGGCTGGAAAGGAGATATTCTTTCTGTCCATGGTAAGAGCAATGGAAAGTGTGACATGAGATTTGGCAGTTTTAATAATTGACTTGATTTCTTAATGTATGTTTATAAACCTTTAGTAACTACAATTTATCTATGATGGATTGATAAACACTTCCTACCGTAGGAAAACTTGTATTTGTGTTGACCAGAGTTAGCAGAATTACAGAATATTCCGAGTTGGGACACACAGGATCATGGAGTCCAACTCTGAAGTGAAAGCCCTCATGAAAAGAGGGATCAAACCCACAATGCTGGTGTTATTAGCACCGTGCTCCAACCAACTGAGCTAATGAATACATTTATCAACAGTGCTGCCAAGAGAAATAACTACCGACATTATTGGCATTCAGCAGGGAATTATTTGCAACAAAGCCACTGCAAAAGAACCCAAGATGTTGCTGCCCTCAGTGAGCAGCAGGCCTGAGCCCCGGGGCCCGGCTCACCTGAGAAGGAGAAGAGGCGGCTGTCGACCGTGCGGGCGATGGACTGGAGCTTCACCACGTCCATGGACTGGCCGATGTGCACCGTGCTGGGCATGCTGCCCAGCGTGCCCCGCACGAACTCGGCCACCTCCTGCACCGTGAACATCTGCAGCAGCTCGTCGAAGATGGCGGGGAACGAGTTCAGCAGGGCGGCCTGCGGACACAGGAGGGGGCTCAGCGCCCGCAGTTCCCGACCTGCAGCTCAGCGCAGCGAGGTGGGAACAGCGGGAACACGGAGTGAAGGGTCTGCACAAAGCTACTACGGGCTGTGCTATGGCTGGTGCTCGTGGTTTGTGGTACCTGGAGCTCAGAGGGAGCAACTCACACGTAGGATAGACAAATCGAGTGCTGCTGCAATAGTAAATCTTAGGGTAAGTTGCACACATAGATACAGCTTCAAAAAGCTGCATTTTAGGATACGGCTTATAAAACAGAAAAAAGGTTGAGATATCAGAGAACAGAAAATAGTCCCTTCTTGTTGATTTACTTTTTTCAGTTAATACAACACTTCTGATTAGAGAGTTCTATACCAATTGTTTGTACTCAGCAACTACCTAAGACAGTTAAAACTCTTCAGAAAATATTCTGAAGTGAAGAACCTGCTGACAGACCCTTAAACCAGCTCTGCCGTGTGACATTCCAGGATTTCTGCAGCAGGGGTGGGGTGTGAGTCCACGTGAAAGAGGCATCACATCATGCGAGTGTGCATGTGATTCTTGCAGTAACAGATATTTCCAGTAAGCTGGAGCTATCCTTGAAAGTGCTTCTTAAAGTGCAGCAACAAAAAACTCTGCATGTCTTATTTCCTATTTTTCAATTAATTTCTTCACAAGACTAGAAAATTCCATGCATCACCCTATGCTCAAGTTCTGCACGCTTGGTGTCCTATCAAACAACTGCCACCACCTGTAATGTTTTAAAATTTTCTCTCCTCTACATCCTAGCCAAGCTCCATGCCTGCTTCCTCGTTACAACTACTTAAATTCCTAGGTGGCTGCTTTCTTGAACCCGCCTCACCTCCACTCCTCCCTTCCTGCCATTCTCACCTCTGTTCCCTGAACCTCTCCACACAGAACCCAGTGATTTCCTGCACAAGATCGGATTTACCAGACTTCACTGCAGATCTCTGTTCAGCTTTGCCTTTCCAGAGTCTCACCACTATCAGTATTTCCTCTTCCTCAGAGATTTTTTTGTTTTCTCATTGCATAAACATTTCTGTATCTCTTCTATACTGACATGACTTTCCTAATCCATATAATCCCAGCCTCCTTCTTTGCCAGGTCTTTTTTCCTTCGACAGTGAAATCTATTTAATAGTATTTGAGCAAAATCTAAATTATTTTTTACAACTAACACTGTAGAGCTCATTACATTATTCTGAATATAAATTTACCTCTTTCTTCTTCCACTCGTTCTTTCTCAAAATCTAATTTTGTTACTATCAACTCAGATTACACAAACCCCCACAAAGCCTCCTGGGAGTTGTCACCTATTTGTTCCCACATATCTACAATGTACTAAAAAAATAAATAAGTATAAATCATTTCAATATCTCCTGGTACTCTTGGAAGGCAGTAACAGCCACAAATCCGGCCACTGTCGTTATCTTTGGGATAATACAAGTGAAATTACAATATTGGCCCAACAAATCCTTACAGGAGTTTAGGAAAACTTTCTGTTACTTATAAAGCAGAAGGATTTCTTTGTAACCCATAGCAATCCAAGGGAAGGCATGGGATCTCTTCAGGAATATTTGGAGCTGTCCTGAGGTGACATCATTTCAACAGTTCCTTGAAGGGTCCATTATTGCACAACACTCTAAAATATGCTGGAACATTACTCATGTCAAACTAATTGCCTGGGAGGAAGGAAATCAGTTTTACTCATTGCTAGAAAGAACTGAGATACTGAGACCTCTCAAATACCCTGGAGAAGAGGACAAATGTGAGGGAAGTTAGGCTTGCCAGAGCCTCGAGCATTTCCGTGGGTATTTAACAATTGTCCAGATTTCCAGAACTAATAATCAAATAAGAAACAAATGCTTGGCTCTCCTGAACAATTTGACTTATATAATCTTGTGTACACCCTCAGTACTGTCTTTTTGGTGTGTGGATGCCATAAACTGCTCCATCAATAACTGAAATATTCCACATCTCCAAGTTTTAAAGTACCAGCCACTTAAACATCAAACTCCAGTTTATATGCAGGAAAAGAGTGTTTGGGGTAGGGAAAAGAGATTAACTGGGAACATCCACAATGAAACACTTGAGCAGTCCTGGGGATCATTACTTACAGAATTAAATGTCGGCCTTGTTGTGCCCCCACATTTTTGTGGGGCACCTGTCCCGGCTCCGCTCGCCTGCCCTCCAGGCTGGGAGGCCTATGGGGCAATGGGATCAGGGGGCAACACAGTGGCAAGGGGGAAACAAAAAGTAAACTTTTCAAAGATTCAACAAGGACAGGCTTTACAAATTACAAAAGTCCAAAGTAAGAAATACCATAGTGAGAGAAAGGAGGAAAAAATTAAAAAGAGAAACAAAGAGAAAAAGGGAAAATCCCTCATCCTCAAAGTGAGTCTCCCTCTGCATTGGGACCAACACAACTGGAAAACATTCATAAGATGCTGTTTCCATTCACCATCACTTTGTCTGCAAAATTCTGTGCACTGATTTCTCTTGTTCCTGGCTCATCTTACTATACCCACTAATGGGTGATTAAATTAAACATTAGAGCAGCTGTTCTCAAAATCTTTCAGAGCAGCTCCTTAAGAAAGAGATCACTCCACTGGCAGCTTCCTGAACCAGCAGACTCACTGCTTGGCTGCAATGTTCACAGCAGCTGCCTCTTGGCAAAATACAGCAGGTGTTCCAAACATCTGTAATTCTGCGTTAGTGATTACAAACCACCTTCACGTTACCAGGGAGCTCTGGGTGCTGCATTCTGACATTCCCTGAGCAGAGGCACAACACAGCATGTTTGACATTTAAAACTTAAATGCAGGAGTATGTAATGGAGTACAGTGGTCTTTTAAACTGAACCCAAAATTCAGCAGCATCCTTACTCACTCCGAGCATTGTCTTCAGCCCACATGGAATCTTCATGAAGTCCCCTGGGCCACATTCAAAACGATGCATTAAATATGAGTATGGGCATCCCAACATGTTTGTGGTCAGGCTGCACGTGATTCTGACTAATTTTAGCACATGCTGGAATTAAGTTTATCTGAGTGCAAATACATCAGTTGAACTTCTCCCTGTGAAGCTGCTGTGACTGTGAGTATTGATTTGAAGTACTATAATGAAGGATTTAGAAATTCTTGAGGCCAACCGTAAGACATAGGAATGAGAGAGACTTGAAAATGCAGTTCTCTTTTGTGAAAATTGTATTCTCATGTGAGAAGTCACTTCCCCCTAACAAGCCCCCAGTCCAGCTCACCTGTGCAAAGCTACTGTCTGCCATTAAGGGGTGTCTAATTTTCCAGCACCACCACTTTGTTAGGCAGGAGAACTCCACTGACCTGCATTAAACCCCCATGTGCCCACACCTCCTACCCCTGCAGGAACAGCTGCCTCGTGGTTTGCCAGTGGGAGTGTAGGAAATAGCAAACCTGTGTGAAGATGAGAGTCTCAGAGCTCCTGCTGTCCAAGCTGAGCACAAATCTGATGGACTGGAAAAGCTCCTGGATGCTGGAGCGGAACTGCTCCTCCTCCATTCCACAAGTAGCTCTGGAGTAAAGGATCCGAGATTGGACAATGAACTTGAAAAGATATTCCAAGGCCTTAAGGAGCAGGAGAGGAAGGAGATCAAGACAGAGAAAAAGAGAGAAAGAAAAATAAAGGAGCTGTAAAGAGAACCAGGAAAGACTCTACATGCATAATAACTAAATTCTTGAGCTTTAGAAAGGAGAATGAAAAACAGGTTTTATAAGTTACATAATTCAGCTGGGGAAGAGCTACTCTTAGGCAAATACCCATTCTCAACCAATAATCTTTGTTACTTGCATGTCCCACTAACAGAAAAAGTAAGCATTTACATCAAAGAGACAAATCTGAGTTACATAATTTGAGGAAAATTTTGGTCAAGGTAAAAAACTTCTCGTTTTCTCATGACTTGGCACAATGAGTGAAGTGTCTGAAGAAGCTGTTCTGTTTTCTTTCAAAATTTTGTAAATGGCATTATTTAGAACTGCATTTATTTGGCAGCAGTGACCATGAAGAAAACACATTGTTCTGAGCAGCTGTAACAAGTCACTGCCCTATCAACAGTGACACTTCACACACCTCCTTGATACTGGCTGTGCACAACTGTCAGCACCAGAATGCACCAAGTATCAGGGACATCACACTGCACTCTCTCCCTTCGTGCTTAACAGGATTCACCAGCAAAGCAGGATTAAGGGAAGACATAATGCACAGTTTGATGATATCCTCAAAACCCAGGAAAACAACAGGCTGGAGATTCAGCAATCATAGGCTGTACAGAAACCTTAGTGATATTTCACTCCATTCCATGGAAAGTATTCTTGTCTCCCTTCTCACTAGGTAATGCTGGGAAACTGGAAGTTAATTCAAATACAAATTTTGCTCTCAAGAGATATCTTTGCCCCCATAAGAGTCCCTCACTGAACCACCACACAGTATGCACAAGTATGCAATGCTATGCTGTAAGTTTTAGAATGCCACAGCTTTACGGATATAGAATGGGAATGTGAAATTCCTCATAAAGCCATCATGGATTTCAAAATGCCATTGACTCTTACAGCCTTTTTTTCCCCCAGAAATTATGTCAACTTTGGTAATTCACCAGTTATTATTTCTACTGCTCTACTAAACCATTTGACAGTGAAGCTTCCTTACACCAAGGAACTTCATCAAGAAATAACCTGCCTCATTTCCAGACAAAGGCCAGTTGGTTCCCAGTCAGCTCTCCAAGGCTGACATCCCTGTGCTAACACCAAACTCAGCACATGCAGTGCTTGTATGAGCTGCTTTAGGGGTTCAGTACACACAACCATCATTCTCATCTGAAAGCTCAGAGCTTCAGTGTGAGGATTACATTTTGCAGTGAATCAGAGCATTTATGTGTGAACCTCCATAGTTCCCTGTGGAAGGTGAGATAGCAGAGCTCAAAACACTGCACTTCCTTAGCACAGACAGTGAGCCCCCACAGGCAGTGAACCAAAGAGTTCCCAGTGTTTGCACACGTGGCTGGGATGCTAAAAACACAAACTAAGTCTTGGTAGCACAAGTCAGCACCTGGACTGACTTTGGCTCTTGCTACCTACAGCATCACAACAATGATGTGCATTTGTGCCTAAAGACATACAAGTGCTCTGAGATAAAATCCCTTTGATGATGTTCGGCATGATACAAAAAATCAGTGCCAAATTGAAGGAGGTCCCTTACAAACATGATCTGTGTGCATGTTCACATAACAGGTGAGCACCTCTGCCCTGTGACCAGCAGCATAAAGACTCAGGGAAAACTTCCTGAGGGAGAAAAGCCCTTGCTGTTGGTTCCCCGACCTAGGCAAAACCCACCTATGGGTCTACTACTGGAAGATAACTGAAGCTGAAAGGGCATTTCCTAGACACACTTCCTAAGTTTTTTGTTTCCTCAGGGACAACAAAACTGGCTGTGGAGGCATTCATGGACACTTGGTTACAGAGGTCCCCTGGGAGGCACAGGCAGCTGTTCCTGCATGCAGCTTTTGTGGAGCTTGGCATAGGGCACAGTAAAGGAGCATGATGCTGTGTTCTAGGTAGCCATGCCCTTTCAGCTATAGCTTCTCCAAGTTGCACAGGAGTTTGTTTTAGAGAATTAAGAGCAGTCTTGAGGGAGATAAGAAATTTTAGAAATCCTCTAGGACTCTGTTTGCTAATGCCAGGGTTGGAAATGAGAATCCTCTGAGACAGCTGCATGTCCATCATGAATGTACATGAGCAGCCAGGAGCCATAAGAGTGCAGAGTATTCCAGCAGCAGCTTTAGGGCACTACACTGAACAGCTAATTCAGGGAAAAAGGGATACAGAGCTATCCTGTTTTCTCAGTCAGAGAACTTCTAATGCAAGGAGTGTGGTGAACACATCAAAGACCACAGAAATCCCCAACAGTAGAATCTTGTACTACTAATGACACATTGGCATTGATAATGGCTTTGGTACAAACTTGCTCCAAATGCCTGAAATAAAATTGGGAGACAAAGAAGGAAATCAATTTCTTCTCCCATTACAGTGAAGTGAAAGACCTGAATTTGGGCCTGCAAGAGATACCTGCAAAGGCAACTGTCGGAATAAGATGTGACAGCAGTGTGGGTGGCAGAGGATGTGCTGTCAGGTCTGCACAAACTCTGGTGGTAATTTTAATTCTGGTGCTTGGGAAGGCTTGGGCTGTCAGGTCTGCAAACTGACCTCCCTCCCAGAGGGAACAGCCATGTTCCAGGCCAGCACTTGGGAGCCCCAGTAAGCAAAGAGCTGCCTTGAAGCCTGAGACAGAACATACCATATTCACAAACTGCCTTCACTAACCCCAGCTACTGAAAGACATTCTAGCACTCCTGTTGTTACTATTTCCAAACAGGACTGCTATGAGGTTCAACAAATGCAGATCACATAGGGACAATATCCTACATCTCTATTTGCTGCAGTGCATAAAGCACTAATGAGTGGTTTGAGAGGCAAGAAAACCTCCTCGAAGTCATTCCAGCTTGAGATCTTCCTCTCATCTCATAACTTTAATAGCTTTCTTTGCAATTAAAAAAAAAAAAAGGAAGGGTAAGGAAAAAAAAAAGAATGAGAATGTTGCCAATTTCTTGAAAAGACATTTTTTGCCCTATTTTTACCATTCCATATGAATCTGTGGTTGAAAATTACAAAGAAGATGTTTCTAAGCATGTAAATATCTACAAAGACAAAGCAAGCAGTGGTATAATGCCCTTGTATTATCTGAATCCTAGCAGGGGATCTGGAAAGTGAGAGGATGGCATTGGCAGTGTCCTTCACCTGGGAGAGGTTTCACCTCTTTGTACTGACAAGTGACAAAACCCAAGTGCTGATCACTGCCACTGCTTCCAGTTCTCCAAGTGCCCAGACTCAGGTGTTGGGACAGCAGCCCCCTTGGAGGCAGAAGGTGCAGGTGGGCATTCACTCAAAGATAAACATCTTCCTGCAAATGTTGGCATCTTGTATTCATGCACTTGACACACTGACTTCCTGGCATACCATTGCAGTGGTGAATTTATTCTCTGATTTCTCTGTAATAGCACCAAAACATTCCTGGTATTTCTCACAGCTGTGCCTCCCTGGGACCTCGTGCTCCCATCACAGAACCATGGGTCAGGTCCTGTGCTGACCACATCCAGTGCACCACATCCAGTGCTTTCCATCCAGTTAAACACTCATTTATCTGCTGCTTAAAATACTCCAGAACTTCAACCTGTGGCACAATGGAGCTGTGTCATAGCCAGAAATGAAGAGCAAATTTTTATCCACAGCACCTGTGCCTGATACATTCAAAACTACTGCTGCTTGGAGGGCAAGGTGTAGCCTACATCAATGAAGTATTTATGCACTGGCCATGGGTGTAAGTCCCACTTCAGTTCTCCACAGGGTGGCAAAAGGGCTTAAGGGGACATAATTCTTTCAATTTTTTCTGCACAAGAGTGAATCTCCCCCTAAAACTAAAATTGTGGCTATATGTATATATATATATGAAAAATCTGGTTAAACAATTATAAGAAGCCAGGCCACACTACCCTTGATTCCATTTACAGCTTCCCCAGCCCTTCTGTGGTCCCAGAGGAACAGACACCAGTGCTTCCAGTGGATACCTACTCTCATTGCCTCCTGGATGTGGTCCTGGCGCACGAGCTCGGCCGAGCGGTCCATGTACCACTTCAGACACCGGATCAGCTCCCTGAGGGAACAGACAGGGAAGAGGAATCTTCAGCACCAGTTTTGACAGTCATCAAACATTTTGATTTTAGGGAGAGATCTCTAAACCAGTCTCATTTCACTTTATTTCGGTGCTCAGTTACAGCTGTCCTTGATACTGAATTTACATAGTATTTACATTTATTTAAGTTTTAAAACCAGAAAAGAATTTCTTCTCTGTAATTGACTTGGACCACAAAGAACACTAAGAGAACATAAAAAAGATGTTATTAGAGAGATAGCTTTGATAAAGGCATGGTTCTAAGACCAAAATATACTTTTGTTTTAATAAGAAATCTCAGCTCCCATCTCAGTAAGAAGCTTTTAGAAACTGAGATCACAAAGAAAATACCTGCATCTGTTTATGCTAAGTACATGATACCATCTGGACTAACTTACTAAGGTATATTAAACCCATGTTTTATTTCAGACATCAGACTACCAAAAAACATTTGTTTTGTCTGAAAGAGGTGCTAATTAATACAAAGCAGAACACCTTTTTACCCTCTGAACACTACTATGCCTTCCAGTGTTGCATATTATCTATGGGTTTTTACCTGCCGTTGATAGAGTATTTTTTGTATTTAAATTACACAAAAATGTGAATTTCTTAAAAGAATAAAAAGAAATTATTAGCTATTTTTAATAGTTTACTGTGGCCAAAGATAGAATATGCTCACATATACAAAAGCAATGGTCTAAAAGAAAGAAAAAATAACACCCTGAAGGGTAACTGTTACTGCTTTCAAAAAGTCTGTCTCACTCTCTGATGCAAGACTCTTCAGAACTAGAAAATAAGGCAGAATCTTCAAAGTGACAGTAAAATTTAAATTTCTGGTCTACTGAAATTAAATTGTAACCAAATAAAACACCTTATGTGAATACCTGTCTGCTTTGGAAAAGGCAATTACAACTAGTTCTCTAAGCTTTCACAAAAGTCGTGTATCCCAACATCCTTAAGACAAGGAATGCATATGCTCTTGGTAGCTCATTAGTACAGACTGATAATGAGCTGTTGCTGGGTGTCTGTTCAGTAAAAAAAAAAAAAGAAAAAGAAGAAAGATTTGCAAGTCCAGTCCAGAAGGGCAAGAGAAATGCCCAATGTGGCCACGCTCAGCCACTGGTGACATCGGGCAGCGTTTCCCTACAGCTGTGCTGGAAAACTTCCATGTGAGTCCTCTACTTTTGGGGACCCTTGCTGCCAGGAAAGTTGTGATCCTGATGGTGCCACCATTCCCAAGCTTGGTGATGCCACCTCTCAGGGGGAGGGACACAAGACCTACTTGTAAGCCAGAGCTCCTGCAAAGTGCTTCTGGATGTAGGTGTCCATCACGGGGCGGAAGTGGAAGTACTTGCTGTCACGGAGCAGGTTGATGATGAACACCTGGGGACATGGCAAAGGGAACCCAATCTCAAGGAATTGCACATTGCTGCCAAGTGTGTACAGACAAGTTACCCAAGGTAAGGAGCATTCAAAGACATGAGCTGCTTTAAACAGTCCTGGTGGTGTTATCAGGTATTATTGTTTGCTTCTCCAGCATGAGAGCAACTACTGCTGCCCTGGATGTGCTGAGGTCAGCCTGCCCTCCTCACCCAAGATCATTACAGAAAACATGGCTGGATCCAGCTGAGTATTTCATATTTGATGGAAGCACAATACTAGCAACATGATCATAAGAAACTTAAAACTCACTGAGTGTGAGATAAATAACAATCCAGCAGCTTACCAGAGACTGAAAGACCAACAGACCATACTTCTCTGTGTTGTCATCCAAAACTACAAACAACGTGTCCAGAATATCTTGTAGGAACTAAAATGACATGAACAAAGAATTTCAACTTAAATTGTATTCGAAAGGTTATTTCTCCCAAGCTTTAATTAGTTCATACATGTTAATATCTTTGTGAAACACCTGCCAAGGACAAATCGCTTCAGGTTTACCTATATGATGTGACAGATTTTAATTTGTTTTTACTAAGAAAAATGTTTCTCTTTGCAAGGAATATTTTCAAACAAAAATGACAGAAAAACAAAAAATAAATATATACTATATGCCTGATTTGTAATTTTGACTAAGTGTTCCTCTCACTTTAAGCTGACTGGAAGTGCTGCGTGACACCAGTGGCAGAACAACTCATTCTCAAATCACTGCAGTCTCAGGTACTGTTCCACATCAAATCTGAGGCTGGGCAGTATTTAAAATTATGTTTAATATTGAAACTTTTGTTATATGGCAGAAAGTAAAGCTTTTCTAACAAGCATTAATTGGGGCAAGTTACATGTTGCCAATTGCTTCTTTCACCCTTAACTCCACAGCTTGTTGAGCACTGACAGTTCAGTGATTTTCTTCCTGAAAGCACAAAGGGATCAGTGTGAGGGAGAATGCTGGCGATCGTTAACTGCACATTCTCTCATGATTTTTTAATCTATTTTACTTAAATTCCTGATGTGGACAATAAGAAATAAATTATAACAATTTATGAAGTCCCTGAAATGATAAGATGTCTTTTTTTTCTGAATTAGTACATTCTGTTCTTCATATCCCAGTGCCGAAGGACAGCTGATTTATTGGGAGAATCAGTTACTTCTCCCCATGAAATAATTCAATCCATATCTTTCTTTTTCTCTCTATAAAAAACAGATACTTGTACTGCCCTACAAACAAAGTGTACGAAACATGACATTCTTGAAGAATTCCAATATAAATGGGATTTGTGCTCCCCTGTTACTGTTACTGAGGTATCATGAGGAGCAATGTTCCAGATATGGCAACACTCAAATGATTTACCGTGAAGTGGCTTTAATGATAAACTACTTATTAAGTGATGGGATTTGTCTTCAGTTTCTTCTCCTTGTTGTTTGTGCTAGAAATCAGCTTTTGCTTGAGATTTATAGAAATAAATCCTATGGAGAGTTCCCAGCACACCTAAAGTTATCAGAGGCATATCTGGAATGCACTTTTTTTTTTGCTGAGACGACAAGTATTCAAATGCAGTTGCAAGTTCCTGGGACCTAAGGAAGATCAGGCCACACAAAGGTTGTCACGTAGAGCAACTGTGGTTACAAAACCTGGTGAAATGATGAGCTGGCAGACAGAAAACTGGTGCACTGCTGGCTGGATGCACCACAGAGCCCCTGCCAGTGGCTGTGTCTGCACCAGCAGCTGTGTGGGGCTGCAGACTGGAACTACTGGTGCTGAGGAGCCAGCACATGTGGCTGAGGGAATTTGACTGAGGATTAGCTCTGCTTTGATCCCACAGACTGTGCACTAATTTCTCAAGTGTATCTTCCCATCCAGTTTCACATCATAATAAAATCCCAGTTCATACAGGGTGGAAGCTCACAGTGTGAACCAAAAGGCACAGTAAGAGGGAGCATTCAGAAGTGCCCTGCAGGTCTGAACTCACTGTCTGTCTCAGATACACCCAAAGGCTGTTATTTCATGTAGTACCTTAACAATCTCCTCGCCACTGACATGTCTCAGTCTTCCCAGAATATCCATCACTCGATCTGGGTAAGCCTTCCATTTGAGCAGGGCAAGCAGATCCACTGCAGAGAGAGGGAGGAAGGGCTAGAACCACACAGAGAGGGAAGAATGGCAACCCCAGACCCACCAGAAATTCATCACGTTGCACTCCACCTCTTGTTGCAGTCCACACTTCTTGGGAAATGACATATATATATATTTATATATAAATATCATGGAAAACAAGAAGGACAATATGGAGTGAGTCAATCCTGCTAGCGAAGAAAGGAATGGAGGAATGGTAAAGTGCTTTAAAAAGCACTGTGTGACTTGACACTGCACTGTGGACAATCACTCCTGTCTGCCTGTGCTTTAGGGACGTTGCTGTAAAACAATCTTATTTACTTAGCAACTCTGTAAAAGCCAAACAAAACAAACTTTGCATTGTGCAGAAGTGCTAAGAGTGAATTTTTTTGCTCTCTTTCCTAATTCCTGCTGCGTTGGGCAGTTGTGAGGGATCAGCAACTCACCATTCTGGGTCAGTTTGGTAGAAGAGAGCTGTGTGGAGACTGAGAAGGTCTCTTTGGTGCTGCGCTGGAAGATGAGGCTGGAGGGGATGTTGGGGCAGCCGTTGTAATCCTCCTTGCAGCAGGGCAGCCCCAGGTAGAGTGCGTGGTTGTTGAACGTGCTGTTCTCATCACACTGCGGGGACAGCACAAGGGATGCAATTGTACCTTGCCCACCTCATCACACGCCCACAGCCTGTCAGCAGTTGCCCAGCAGTGCTTGTGTTGGGATTTTTGTGGGTGCACACCAACGCTTCTAAGGAAAAGCTGTGCTTTGAGGCCTGGACATGCCCAGAACAGACCCCGCTTTACAGAGGGCTCTCCAACCACTGCCTCCTTAGAACTCACCAGTTCTTCCAGCTGTAAACTAAGTGCTGCTGCCTGAAAATTGTACTGAACAAATAAACCCAGGTGAATCAGCAGGAAGGAAAAACCCCAAAGCCCAAATCTCTTGCTGCAGGGCTGCCAAGCTGTGGCACTGCAGCATGAGGCATTTGAGTCCAGCGCAATGTCATCTTACAAAGGCACAGAGCAATGCCTTAGGCTGGCAGAAGTGCTGAATGCTCATGAGCACCAGCATGTTTGAAGTCAAAATGGATGGGATTAACAGCAGATAAATCATCATCATCAGGATAGAAAAGGTGAGCTGCACCTCGAATAGAAGGCTCTATCCAAACCATGTGATTTTGAATGTATAAAATTTTGAAACTACTATTAATCTGTTCCTCACACACTTCTAATAAGGGGGGAAAAGGATAATGTAATGACCATTACTCATTAAAGTAATGGAGTAGAGATGAGCAGTGAAAAGTCTGCAGAGAACTGGTACCTTATAAACATAAAGCTCATGGATATCATCCGACAAGGTCGTGCCATCATCTCTCATCAATGGGGTGAATGCAAAACCAAAGAGCTTCTTTTCTCCCTTGTCTTTTGCTGCAGCAAGAGATAGAAAGAAGGAATTGTCTTTGTACGTACCCTGTCTGTCAATATATACAAGATTACTCACCAACTTCTCCGCATGCCTAAAAGAAAACAAACAGCTTACAGAACAAACAACTTTTCTAATTCTAATTTCTTTTTTCTAATTCTGTGTAAAGGACTGACAAGCTTCAAATCAAACACAGACATGCCAAACAGCAAAATCTAAACTGTTTATCCTCCAAAGAAAACATTCTACAGAAAAACACAACAAAAGAACAGCAGGGGCAAACATCTACAAAGTGCTTTGCCCTGCACTGATTGTTCACCATGTTTCTAGTGCCCTGTGTGATAAATTCAGCAAAAGGCTGCTTAGCAATGCCCCTTCACTGTATTTCAGGCTGGTCTCTCTTTCCTGCTTTCCACCCAGTGACAGCCTCATCCAGATTTAAGCTGGCAATGGAAGCAGCTGGGGCCTTGTGGGTTTGCCCTGGGCAGGGGGGGCACTCACTGGAGCAGTGGCGGAACTCGAAGCGCAGGTGGGAGCCGCGGAACCTGTCAATGGGGATGGGCAGCTTGATGATCTCCCCCCAGCGAGGGCTGTTGTTGTGGTACAGCACAAAGGAGTGGTAGGCGCTCCTGCTCGGCTCCCCGGAGCCCAGGCTGATGCAGTCCTGCCACAAAAGAAAATAATCCAACACTAAAGGCATCACATCACCACCCATGAGTCATTTTATTACCCAGTGATAACCTTTAGGTAATTCACGGCTTTCTGTAGACATAAAAGAAGAGTCAGAAGCAGGAATTCAGACACAGTGAAATGTGAAATTCTTTAGGAGATCTTCAGACCGTGTTTTGGGTCAAAGGGTGAACTAGGAGACCTGTGATACCAGGTGAACCCCAGTATCTTAAGTTATTATTTAAGCTATGTTTTCCATCAAGCACTAAGATCTAAGTCCAAATGTATAAAACTGAGTCCAAAAAAATAGGACACAGTAGAACCATCACTTGTAATATTGGCCTTCTCTGAAAAGATCCTTTAACCAGATTTCTGCTCCAGTATCTCAGTTCAGAAATGATAACTGACCTTTCCAAGCTCTTTACAAATGTTCATCTTTCAAAACTACAACCACCCAGCCTCACCAAGTATCCCAAAAAATGCTGATCAAGTTACTTCCTCAGTGGTAAGCAAAGAATTTCTGTGTAATTCTCAACACCTAAAAACATAATTGGATCTAAGTTTCTGCCTTCAGATATAACAAACTCAGAGATCTTGTCCTATATATGTATTCGCAAAAGACAGATGAAGAAAAATACGAACTGATATTGTGTAGAAAATAAAAAAATCCTTAGAATACAAGTGAAGGAAAATAGGATAGATATTGAAGTCCTAAAATAAGGACAGTAAAAGCTCCTTTGTGATGAAGACATGGAGCAGGAAGCACATTTTTTATGTATCAGCACTTACAAAGAGATCCAGAAGATACAACATCTCATAAAACCAAACAGAAAAAAAGACAGCTTGGAAATTCTTCACTTTTAGCATCTCCAAGGATAATGAAGCCAGGAAGAAAGAGAAGCTAAGCAGACCCAGAACAATACATGTAATACAAATTCTGATGTAGAAACCCCACAGGGAACAGTATGATGACAAGCAGAACCACTGGTCATTTCCCCAAGGCATCTCTAAATTCTATCCCTAGAAAATACCAGAAATGTTGATTTTTTAAATCTGTAACCATCTGGCTACCCAGTCAAGAATATCCCATGAACCAGTCACACTTAGTTCAACCTCTATCAATAATTTGCTGCCTTTGAGAAAGTTAGGAATTTGTGAAGGAGCCCAAAAGGGAAGAAAAGCTCTCTGGAATTCTGGGATTCAATGCAAGGACAGCCTACCAGGACAGAGACTCACTGCAAAGGCTCTGATCCAAACTGGGTGACTGAAGGCTGAACTCACACAACTCAGTCCTCTCAAATCATCCTCAGCAACCACATGGCATGAGCCACAACCCCACATTTTTTAATACAGGAGCAAGAATTAAGTGTTGCAGATAACAGCAGGTTAGCAGAGAGCAGTGCCAGTACTGCAACCCAGAACACCTGTAAGAGCCCAGTTCTATTTTGTCACAAGGGTAACTGGTTGGGCTTCAACACAGCAATTCCAAAACCTCATTCTGCATTAGGCTCTTAGGAGAAAACAAAACAGTATTTCTATTTCCTCTGCATGGGAGCTTTTTTTGTCCCCTCAAGAAGCCACCTGGCAAATGGCCAATCTTTGAATGCAGTTTCATGGTATGAACTTCAAATAAATGAATAGTCTCTCTTTCTGGTTGTTAACTTAGTTCCCATGCAGTTATACCACAATCTATAGTCTGAGGAGGGCAGACTGGTAAATCTTTAATTCTGAATTGTGATCTGCAAAATACAAACATCAAACTAATCTCCAGCCAGATGGTGACCCTGAGACCCAAATATGCAGGGGAATTAGAGGGCAGAGGCAGGGAAGGGAAGCTAAACTAGAAAAGCTATCAGGAAATATCCATTGTTAAAGGTGTGCCTTGCAATTCACAGGCTATTGCTGCTACTGGAACAGAAAGAAGAAAAAAGTGAGAAATGTGTCAAGGGATTTTTTTTTTTTAATTTTTCAGACTATATTGAAAGATACTAACAATTGAGTGAGACCATTTTGAAAATGAAATACTCATTTTCATTTTGAACAGCACTACATTCTGGAGGTAATTTCACTTCTTTCAATAGGACTATTTCTGGATCAAGATCCACTCAGCAGCAATGAGGAGCTGAGAAAATTCTCATTAATGCTGTGCATGGTTCTGCTAAAGGCTTCACAAAGGCACAATTCAGATTTGGATTGTGCTGCTGGTGGGGAAAAGTTTAGGGATTTTACTCTAATACCAGATGAAAACTCTGGCCATTTCCCCCTGTCCTGTGTAACTCTGCACCCGCTGTCTCTGCTGGCAGCTCTGCTGCAGAAAGGCCATGGGGCAGGAATGGTGGAGGGTTTTCCAACCAGGAAGAGCAGTGCTCCAGGGTCAATAGCTGCACTCTCAGTGTTCTGCCCACATTCACAGGCATCATGAAACACCAGGAACCAAAGATCTCCTTGACACAAACCAAGTGTCTTTGCTGCTTTGACTGCAACCATACAGAGGAGCAATACCATAAAAGCTGGGACAGAGAGATTCTTTTAAATATGTGGCTTAAATTTTAAAACCCCACAAAGATCCTTTAAATGTAAAGTCTCTCCTTTATGGCAAATCCTAGAATGGTTTGGGTTGGAAAGGACTTTAAAATTCATTTTGTTCCAACCCCCTGCCATGGGTACCTGCAGGTACCTTCCACCAGACCAGGTCACTCAAGAGTTCCATCCAACCTGGCCTTGAGCACTTCCAGGGATGGGGTGGCCACAACTTCTCAGGACAATCTGTTCACCTGATTTCTTTTCTAATTGGACTGAACCTTTACAGTGTTTGTGCCATGCCTGTCCCACTCTCCCATGGAAAGCCCTGGTGTACTTTACAATAGTAATAACAGGCAAAGACAAGAAAAACCAACTTCATCTCTGTGAATGACCATTCCAACCAAAATCACCGAAGTTAAGACTGCTAATGTCTAGAAATAATCTGGCTTTTGGATGTAATCATTAGGCACTGTTATGGTGTAATTGGCCACCATGATGTACGTTAGCATTTGAAGATGCTGATATTGCAGTTTGAGGGACCTCTCTTGGTCCTCGGCAGACTCTGTGAAATTAACTGATGATTAAAAACTTGCCACTCAGTTTGAAAAGCTTAGGTGGTTGAACAGAAAAGGACTCTGATCTTCCTGCAGCAGCTCTGAGCACAAATGAGTTCCTTACAAGAAATACACTTAACTTTTAATGAAACCACAGGCAGTTGTACTAATAAAAGTTCTCCTTTCAATTAAAACCAGAAGATGGTGGCAATGTGTTTGGTACACAAACACTTTTAGGTGTTTAGACTCTCCCCAGTAATGGCTACAAAGCCCATTTTATTGCAGTGGAGGTAAAAGAAAAGGTAGGGGGAAGTTATTTCTGATAGCTGCCCATGCTGAAATACTTGCTGTTTACTTCTCTATATTCACAACCTCCCACCCACGTCCTTCTCTTCAATAGAACTAAAAGAACAGAGGAGGTAAAACAGGAAACATAAACAATCCCCATCCCCAGCTGGAATGGAGCCAACCCAGGGTGAAATTTTATTCAAAGTTATTTTCCAGAACTCCATTCAGTACTGTAACTCAACAACTCAGATTTAGAAGTCTCCCGTGGAATCACATTTCATCGTGTTGTATGACACACATTATTTAATTTTAGATATGCCACATACTCCTCAGTTCTGATTACAGTTACTCTAGCTTTTTTTTTTACTTTAGCCACTGACAGCACATTTGGAAATCACACAGGCTTTTCAGTTTATGAGTATTTTCTCCAAGTCTTCTATCCCCATATAAGGGAAGTGCTCCAAATCCTTACAAATTTATAACTGACCATAATCTAGAGCTTACAAACTTCACAATACAAAAAAAAAAAAAGAGAGAGCCAGTTTGATTTTAGCTCTTCCCTGGCATCAGAGACTCTGGAACAAGGGGATGTGTCCCTGGAGGCAGCACCTGGAGCTCTCAGGGAAAGGAGCACCTACCTTCAGGATTTCTCCATCGGCATAGAGCACGTACATGGTCACCTCGATGTTCTTCTGCACACTTTTGCCACCCCTTTCGAAGTCCCCCTTCTCCAGGGTCAGGTAAAGGTCATTCCGGATGTCACCTGCAGGGACAGAGCGGAGCCACAGCCTTAAACTCCGCAGGGACACCGGGGCCGTCCCAGTTCTGTTCTGCAAATCGTTTTCTGTGTTCTGCAAGACGATGGCTGATGCCCGAATCATTCCAAGCAGCAAGTTAATTGTTAATAAGGATGAACAGTTTAATATCAGTGCATCAAATCAGACCATTGTTAGTAATGCTTTTAATAATGTGAACTCAGGATCAATACTGGCTTTAATTGTGTAAGTGGGGAAGGGAGCAAAACCCCTTACTCCTATACTTTGCCTTGTTAGCTGAGCTGGAAGTGCCAGGCTAAGCCTGACAAAACATCCTTAGCTTCAGACTTCCTATTTCCAATACATTTTAAGAAAAAAAAATATTTTTGTGACGATCAGCATAACATTACGTTCAGTTAGCCCTTCAAGGATTTTCTATATTTTCATCATTTCCTTTTATCATAACAACAAAATAAAAGCAGCCTTTTGGGGAAACTGGTCACAATTCAGTTCAGATGGATTAAGAAGGAATTATAAATGTAGTTTTTGCTAGATTTCTGGCTGGCCCCTGATATCCATATGCATGGCTATATGAAAGCAGGCAGTGTGGACACTTGCCAGCTTCTCACTACATCATTTTCAGGAGCTTTCAGACCAAATGACTATATTCAGAAATAGAAATGCTTGTGTCTCAGCATCTTGTTATCCTGAATTTCACAGACTCTAGCTCACTTGGTTTGGTTTTATTTTAGAATCTGATTTGGGAAACTGCTTTCAAAACTAAAGTGGTCAATTCTAAGGCCTACACCAAAAGGACAGCAGGTAACACCTATTTTTCTGTAAGATCTAGTTACTGTTACCATTTTATGATGGTTCACACTTAACACTTCTTTTTATCTACTTGCCAGAAAGGCAAATATACTAAAGGGCAATATATAAAGATTCCAAAAAAATTAAAAAAAAAATTCAAACCCTTTCAAGGCAAGTATTTTGTTAATCAGCCTCAAGACACTAAATAATGAAGTAATGGAATGGTTATCCAGCAAAGCAGAGACTCCTTCAATGCCTGACTTCTTCCACTTGGAGAAGCTGATGCAGTTAAATCTGTGGATTAATCAGAAGCACAATGAAATAAGGCAGCATTTGCTTTCAGGCACTGAGGGACATCCTTTTGTGCCCCTCAAAGCAGCGCTTCAAATTCTTCCTCGAGTCTATAACCCCACAGAACTTGTTCCTTAATCAACTGTAGGGACAAACAATAGAAGCTTTCAGTCCTGCCTTTACTTTCAATTTTATTTCTGGAGATAAGTACAATGCTTTCAGCGTGGAAAATCCAGCTCTGTGGCTGCCAGTCAGTGCTTCCCACTAGGAACTCTCTGTGAATGGCAATCTGTGTGCAGAACGTGCTCCTCTTGCCATGAGCTTCCCTCTCCTGAGGGTTCAGTGCTGGGAACACCTCCCAGCCAGAGGCTGAGCTGCCAGGGGTCATTAAAGAGAAAAGATGACAGCAAGAGCCTGGTGAAAGACCCGGGATATTCCATCTGGCTTTGCTCATCAAAGCACAGCCATCAAATGCAACAATCCACGAGCCACAATAAGAGAAAATTCTCTTGGGGTTCCAAACCAAGCTGAGCTACCTCTATCCTGATTATAGGGATAGAAAGGAAATACAAAACTCATCACAAAATATGGTTTAAGTGGTTTTCAGTGGTTTGCACAATTAGGAAAAAAGTTTCAATTTGTATGCTGTAAATCTTAATAGAACTTACTGGTATTCACTATAATTAGCATTTTGGAGCTCCTTGCTTATGACCTCTTTTCTGGAAGGCAGTCTGGCTACACAAAGTCTAATGTCAGATAGCAAATCATTTTCCAGCCTAAATTAAAGGCAGCATTTGGTTATATATAGCATCTTATCTTCTATTAAGCTTAACAGGAGGGATATTACTCCACTAATTAAAAGAAAATGCCTTTGGGGTGGGGCATAGAGGGATCTTAAAACCAGTGAATTTGCATAAAAATTAAGGAAAAAGATGGGAAAAAGTATTACAGTGAAGTATAACAGTGCATCTTCTCTTGTAAAAATAGTCTGTTGGATCTTAAAAAAATGGAAAAAGTCACAACATACAATAAAAAAGGAAGTAAATGCATCTAACAAAGACAAAAAGCATTTAACCATCAGGTATGGTGACTATTTTGGTAAAAATCACCTTCCTACAAGGAGCAATCTCCTTTTCCCAACATATCACTTGACCTGAGGCCTCACAAGCTTTTTTTTTTTTTTTTTTTTCTCCATTTGCTT